>VYXG01002342.1:168492-240751 GCA_013397235.1 Lanius ludovicianus
ATGCTCTCCGGGTCTGCGGGGGATACACGGCCCGGGGATGCCTCTCAGAAGGGCCCGGACAGCTGGCAGTGCTCACCTGGCAGCGGGGAATGCGCTCCCGGAGCGGCCCGGGGATGCTGCAGGACCCGCGGGATGCTCGGGTCTCATCCTCCGGTGGCCGCCGCGGCCAGGCAGGAGCCCCGGGCACGCCCGGTCCCGTCCCCGCAGCCCGCCTGCATGGCCGGGAAGTTGGAGATCGCCAGGAAGGCAGCTTTTGCACCCCAAACTGAAATTGCTTTAGCTTGGACACCCGGGGGATTTTCTTTAATGCGTGCACAAGTCACCCTAAAAGCAACGGAGAAACAGAAGCAATTTTCCATACGTAGCCCGAAGTGGTTCTGTTTTCCCTTGTCCAGTTTATGCCCTGGTGTAATCTCCCTGCCTGTGCTTATGCTTTAAATTAATCAGGCAGCAAACTAATGACAACTTAATGATGGAACAGTGACTCCTGAAGTCCGACTGCTCGCTTTAGGATGCAAATGAAACCGGGGGGGATCGGGATGGTTCCGTGATCTGCTCAAGTTTTCTAGTTGTTGATACCATTCAGGGGGTTTTGCAGCCTATCTTGTCACAGGGTTTTTTTATGACTGTAGAGACACGCACATGCAGTTTAAGGACGTGTGTTCCTTGTGGATTCACGGGATTGCATGGATCCACCAGCACATGCTGGAAATCTTATTTTTGTTTTCCCTGGTGCTGCTTTGCACTCCTTGTGGCTGTCAGTTGTCTCCTGAGATGAGCACACAGCTTTTAGATACAGTGAATGCAAATGAAGAGCAGAGCAGAGCGGTGACTTCATGCTCCGCTCGGTTGGAGGAAAAGATGTGCGTCTTTCAGTGGAGCTGGAATAAAAAACCAGCTCAATCCTATGAATGAAAGTGGTTCTTTCCTGCACAACAGTGCCATCAAGGCTGCCAGGCAGCCCTGCCCTTACCTGCTGCAGGAGCTGTGTCTCTGGGTCACGGTCCTGCCCAGGAAAGCACTGACAGTTGTTAAAATGCACTCAGAGAGCTTCATCGTGCAGAGCACGGGAGGTGAAACACAGGGAGCAAGCCAGAAAAAGGGTAGAATATCCCTAAATGCAAAAGGTACTTATTGGAAATCCAACCAGGCAGATGTGTTGATACTGAGTTCAAAATAATCCTGTGTGACAACTCAGCTCTCTGCTGGGAGAGGGACCCCTCATCCCATCTGAAGGGGCAGTGAGTGCCCCTGTTCCTGCTGCCTGGAAATGCTACCGATAATTCATCATTAAAATTCAGACAGGAAGCAAAACAGAAATAAACCAAATAAAATCCAAGCAGTGCCACCAAGGGTGGGATGTGGAATGGAACACAGGTTTGGGAGCTTGAGAGAAAGGAGTGCGTGGCCAAAGGACATTCCCTAAAGGTCCAGAAAATGCTTTTTAACTCAGAGCTTATTTCTCTGTAAGTGGGAAAGGGAATACCAAGATGCCAGGGAGGTAAAAACATCATCTCCCTGCCAGAGATGGTGTGGAGAAGTAGCCTCAAAGCCCTTGTGAGTTTTCCCCCCCAAACTGTGCCACCTCTGTTTGCTGCCCCAAAGCTGCAGTTGCAGCAGGAGAGGGGGAATTCAGGGAAATGGGATTTCAGTTCTGTGTGCATGAACACGAGCCAGGCTGGTACTTAAAAGTGGTGACCATCTGCTTGGGTGGCTTATGCAAAACAAACCTCCAAGTTGTCAGACAAGTCTGTCAGGCATGTCACAAAATACCATTGCTGCTGGCAGCAGCGGCCTCCTGGCTTTTTGGGAGAGCTGGGGGAAACTGTTTGGGGCAGGGGACAGAGAGGAGCAGGTCAGGCAGGGTCACAGACACAAGGCTGAGCTGGAATCAGAATTTTCAGGTGTAGTATTGAAGCAGGAGTGAGATCCTGGGGAGAACTTACATTGCCTGACTTCCAGCTTTACCCTGTGTACGTTAAGATACTCAAAGGTGAAAGGTTAAATGTGATTTCCAAGTGTTTCTGAATGGTTAATGCAGACTAGGTGAGTTAGGGGCAGAAAACGGGCTGAGCCAGGCTGGAACCAGGAGAGGAAGTCAGGCAGTGAGTGCAGAACTGCCACGGATCTTGTGTTATTAAATGAGCCTTTACTTGTCCATCCTGCAGGTGATTTATGGGGGGCTGGGGATAAAGGGCCCAGCAAAGGACAGATCCTTCCTTTCTCACCTAAGTTGGGGACCAAAGTGCTTTCTGAACTGAGATACCCTGGGGCAGGTACTGAAATCAGTGGGGCTGCACTGATGTCCCACAGCCCAGACCGAGAGCTGGGAGCTTCTCCCTGTTCCCCCTCTAGGAATTTTTGGCTCTGGTTTTCTTTCTTCCCAGCACCAGCTCCAGTTCAGGGCTCCTCTAAATCACAGGGTGAGGTTCAAATCACCTTTGAGAGCTTTGCTTGAGCGTGGCACCTGCTCAGACCACTGCAGTGTCATCCCTTTGACCCAGCCCCACGAGCTGCTGTTCTGCCTTGCTGGGTTTTGCCAGCACACAGCCATTATTAATTTATTTTGCAATTATCCCATTGGATTACGCAAAGGTGATGTTAAAATTCCCATTTTGCAATTTGGGCACCAAGAAAAACACTTTACCCTTGCTCACACAAAGGCCAGACCAGACCCCCAGTGCTTCAATGCCCTAAAAGCAACAAGAGGATTCCTCCAGAAAAAGATTTCATACAAATATTATTTTCCAGTTGCCCCAAAATATTATTTATCATCTTGTTAGGAATTTCCCATCAGTGGTTGGCACCTAATTCTCATCCAGTCTGCCTGCCAGCACCTCTCCATGTTGTGTTTAATCCCTCTATATCCCTGAGAGAAGAGAGAAGAAGAAGCACAAAGTAATTTACAGGCCATCAAAACCACAGGGGATCACTTACAACTCTTATGCATGTAGAAGCAATTAAAAAAAAAATCCATAATGTGTGTATAAAAGACTATGATTAAAAAAAAAAAAAAAAATTCGTGATGGACTGCAGTTTCAGTCAGGATGGAAGAAAACCTTTGACCAAACTTAAATTATTGAAATTTACTTATCCTGCATGGTGCAAAAATCAATGCAGCTCCAGAATCTGCAAGTTTTAAAAGTTTCATGTCAGCCTTTAAACTCCTCCAAAACATCCTCAAAACCAGAAAGTAAAAATTCTACCATGAGGAAAAAGAACTATTCCTGCTTTCTTTGTTTTAATTCTGGGTTCACATTTGTGCATGAATATATAAATGTATAAAATTTCAGATTTTTCAGTTGCTGCCTACAACTCTGAATTCAAGCCACAGCTCTGAGCTGCTGTTTCAGAAGAGATCCAGGCCTAAGAAAATGAAGATAATTCCCTGGTCCCTGCCATTACTCAGGCTGGGTAAATCACTGCCCATAACCAGACCACTTAAATTAGAGATATTGTGCTTTTTGTGTCACTGTGCTGTCTCTGATAAGCAGCAGAGATGACACAGGTGGCAAAGCTTTCCAAAACTAAACGGATGTTCCTTCCCCTCATCTGGGCCTGGAAAAGGATTTAACTCTGTTTGTGGCCTGAAGAGGAGTTAATTCCCCTGGACCTGAATAAAACCAGTCTGACTCGGATTCGCCTTCTCAGAAATGATGAGAATTTAGAAGTATTCAGGGTTTCATTATCGTCAAAGAGACGAAGCTCAGATCAAGTTTACAAACATTAAAAGCTTCTCTGGCGTTTTGAAAGGGTTTTTAGCCTGCTAAGACATGTTTTGCTTAGTAACAGACTTAGCAACATCTCAGGATCTCAGCACAGCAAGGCTGGGAGTCTCCTCTAGGGCTGGAGCTGGATTTGGGAAATTACTGCATGGAAGAGAAGTGCTGCTCATAATCTGTGGATTCTGAAGTGGTTTCCCTTCCTGCATGGCCTTGCCTTCAGGGTGTTTGTTTTCTGCAAATATTCCTGGCTGAAATTCATCCTATTGCAAAGACCCAGCCAAAATCAGACCCAAATTCCACCTGAGCCCAAGCATTTGAGGGGTTTTCCTGATTCACAGTGACTCCTGCAGGTCCAGAGAGTGGAGGAAACCCCACACGGAGGGAAGAAATGGATGCACAGAAATGTTGCTGGAAGCAGCAGCTTGGGAGGCTCCTTTGGAAGTGATTTCCAAGTTTAGCAGCACTGGAAGAAATCTTGAACTCTTGAACAGAAAATGCAGGTGTTGTAGGCACAAGAGCTAAGGGAAAATCTTCCCCTAATGCTCTGTGCTGATCACTCAAGACAGCGAGTCTGGGGCTTGGATAGAGCCGTGGATTGTGCGGCAGAGAAACCATCTAAGAAAATTCTTCCATTTCCAGTCCTGCCCAAGGACATTTGTGAGCAGGAGCTTCCTAGGAAGAGTTTGTGATCTGTTTCCAAATGGTGATGGGGGCAGAAGTCGCTGGAGGTGCTCCTGTGGGAGGTCACAGACCCCGGTTCCCTGCACTCAGCTCTGCCCACACTGGGGTTTAGGGGCTGAGGCTGAACAGTGTGAGCAGTGACCTGCTGGTTAATGCAGACTAGGTGAGTTAGGGGCAGAAAACGGGCTGAGCCAGGCTGGAACCAGGAGAGGAAGTCAGGCAGTGAGTGCAGAACTGCCACGGATCTTGTGTTATTAAATGAGCCTTTACTTGTCCATCCTGCAGGTGATTTATGGGGGGCTGGGGATAAAGGGCCCAGCAAAGGACAGATCCTTCCTTTCTCACCTAAGTTGGGGACCAAAGTGCTTTCTGAACTGAGATACCCTGGGGCAGGTACTGAAATCAGTGGGGCTGCACTGATGTCCCACAGCCCAGACCGAGAGCTGGGAGCTTCTCCCTGTTCCCCCTCTAGAGAATTTTTGGCTCTGGTTTGTGTATTGCAATTCCTGGGTCAGCTCTGAGGCCTCGGAACAGTTCTGTCCATCTGTGCTGGAGGGGATCCAGCAGGTCTGTGGTGGGACAGGGACAGTGAGACGAGGCAGCAGCTGCCAGGACGGTGCTCTGGAGAAAGGCTTCAGAAACATCCAGCTGGGACTCAGCCCTGTGGCTGCTCTGCACGTGGATTTTTAATGTTTTTGCATTGCCTTTACTGCAGATTTCTGCTGGGGGACTGAGATGATTCCTGCAGCATTCAGGTTGTTCTGTGCCGGTGGCTCCAGCGTGTTTGGGGTGGGGGGATCTCCATGTTACTTACTTTAAAGACCCAGAGTGATAAAGCGCAGAGGGCTCTTTATTTCCACTGAATATTCTGAAAACTGAGGCACAGAGAAGCTTAGATACCAGATGTGCAGTTAGGCTGATCCTTGCGCCTAAATCTGTCAAGTTTCAGTCCATTCATGACAAGACTTAGATCTGGTCTAAGTAGAACAACTATTTCCATGACAGCTTACAACGTTTTCAGGGGGAGGGAGATCTCTTATCAGAGGCAAAGGAGTCTTTCCTGTGATAAGATCACACTGTAAAATGTAATGGCAGCAGCAGTGCTGGTGTTACCTCAGTGATTCAGGATGCTGGACAGAGAACTGCCATTAATCAAATCTGATGGCTGGGAGATGTGGAACAATCAGATATTTGGGGCTGATATCCAGTAAGAAAACGCTTCTGCCACAGACATCAAGGAAAAAGTTTAAGGACAGAGCACTCGTGCACAAAGATTGCTCAGCCAAGGTCAGTGAGTCCCTGCAGGACTTGCTGGCCCAGAGAACAAGCTCGTGTGTGTTCGGGGAGGAAAACAAACAGCAAAGCCCTTCCTAGTGCCTGCACACCCCACACTTCACTGGGATCCCGCATTTGAGTGTTTAAGCAGCATCACCACGGGCAGGGAGGTGGCGGGTCAGCCAGCAGCCAGCACGCCCTGGATTGCTGAGATGTGGTTTTCAAGGCTATCTGACTTTGGCAAACACTGACAGAGATGTCAGGGAGTTTCCTGGTCCCTGAGTACTTGGTTTGTTTTGGTATTAAAATTACATGGTGACATGAAAGCATTTCCTTGGGCTTCCGTCCCTCGGATGATTTTCTTGTCTCAGAGCCAAGGTCCTGAACTTGATCCTACCCTGTGCTCTAGGAAGGAGAGGAGCTCAAAAAGTGCAACCCAGACCTCACATGTCACTGAGGGAGCTGACAAATTTCTCTGTGCCTTCTGTGTCAAAGCACCAAGCAGTTAAAAACCTGATCCTTAGGATGCAATTCCCTTTCAAGCTTCCTATCAGCTTCGAGGGGTACAGATACCGGTGTTATCTCTTCTGTCCCTTCTTCTTTCTCTTCACCTATCTCCTGACCTGACACCACTGTCAGCAGCCAGTTTAAATTTACTCATGAGCTTCTCAAGACAAAGAGTTGCTGGAGGAACTCAGGATTTCAGATATCCAGCATGGTTGAATGGAGCTTTGTTGGCATTAAATGCTGATTCTCCTTCCCCCTTGGTGGCAGTGGCAGCATGTTGGGCTGTTTGCTGCAGGATTCTGCCTCTTGTAAAGCCCTCTGGAAGTTCATCCCTGGATTATTGCTTCCACTTTGCTATGCAACAGCCTGTGCTCAGAGGATGCTGCAAGCCCTCAAGATTGGCAGAAGTCGGGGGGAATTCCATTCTTTGAAAGATCATGAGAAAAAAAAAAAAGTAAAAAAAACCCTAAAAATGTGGTGCTTTTGAATATGAAGTGCTAACCCTGCTGCCTCCTGAGGACACTTTGGTGGTTTTGAGTCACTTTTGAAAGAGAATTTGGACTCCCAAACCTTGCTCAGAGTTGAAAATGCTGCCCTGGGTTTTTAACTAAGAGCTCATCGTGGATTCACAGCATGTGCTGTGCAATTGCACGAAGAATAGAGCCATCCGTGTGTGTGTCTGTGCTGCACCAGTCTAATTATCCTCAACAAGCAGAGTCATCAAAGGAGCTGGAGTTCAGCAGCTGACAGCGTTCTGGATTCCAGCACTGGGACTCTCTGCAGCCTTTGTGCTCCACAATGGGCTGCACTGCCACGCTGGGTCTTGCTCACCCCCTCTATAAACACCCAAAGAGGAGAGTCCTGGGCGTTTTTCTGTCCCCACCTCGTTGTGTGCTGCCTGGCTGTGCACAAAGGCTGAGTCTGGACAGCAGCAAAGTGGAGGGGAACAAAAACCCCGTGAGAAATGGAAGGAATTGCTGAAGTCACCCTAACAAAGCAGCTGACAGCCTGCATGAGCAGTGCTTGAGACAGCCTGGACCTCTTGTTCGTGTTCATAAAGTGCTGTCCCTTCAAACCCGCTCTCCCAAAATTTCTCCTGAAGTTTAGCAAGTCCCAGCAGCTAAAGGTGCTTCTTGAGGAACCCTGAACACCCCCAGCTCGTGGTGCAGAGCTAAGAGACACCAGCCTCACACAGCTGGGGAGCAGGAGTGTGTCTCCATTCCCTGGGAAGCCTCGGAGTTCTCATTTCTCACAAAGATTCCCAAAAGAACACAGTTGCAGGTGCAGGTGTGACCATGTCCTTCAGGTATGGTCAGGGCCTGAATAAAATTTAAACAGAAACCCAGTGATTATGAACTGAGTCCTGGAATGAGGGAGAGGAGATGTGTTTAATGTCTCTGCTTTCCCCAGACGCCAAATCTGTGCCCTTGAGGCTGAATTCTGGCAGTGCCAGCACCTTGCAGGCCAGTCCCTGTCAGCAGGAGAACACCTTGGAAATGCTGCTGGGAGGGATGTGGCTGAGCAAACCTTGGGATATCTTCCCTCTGTGCTAAACCCAAAGACTGGGAACTCTGAAAAGGGTTTTATTGGTGCTTCACTCACACCCATCACCCCCTGCCATCATCAAACACAAGGCAGGTGCCACTTTTCACCCTTTCATGAAGCGGTGCTCTGCTCTTCATGACTGTGCAGAATTAATCATTTGGGGCTGCTGACTGTGACATAATTTGCCAGCGTAGAGCTGGGGGTGTTTCAGGGAAATCTTCTCATCTCCTGATTTGTAAAAATGACTATTTTCTTTCCCCTCTGCTTAATGAAACCCAGCACGTTCTTTCACGACTCATCCCATTAATGGCCCAATTCATCCAAGCCCCTGAGCACGTGCTGGAATGGCTGAGACCGAGACGTCCCAAACATTTCCCCCCAAGCAGGCATTAAATGGCATTGGGAGGACCTGAAATGGATGAGGTGGTGCTGTTTTTCTTCTAAGCTGTTCCCCATTTTACCGAGAGCAGTTTCGTGATGCAAATTTCAGGCCCTGAGTTGGTGCTGAGATGAAACCTCTGGGATCATTTTTCCCCTTCATGGCCCCAGGGAGCAGAAGCCTGATTTTTATGTACCACAGCCCTGGGGGAAAGGTAAACATCCTCCCTGCTCCAGGAGCTGACACTAAATAGAGCCAGAAAGACTCTAGAGGGGAGGATGGGGAGAGGCCACAGAGGAAGGAGCCAGGCCCTGATCCCAGCATTGCCTCCAAAATCCCTTTTTCCCAGTGGTTACCCGTAGTTACAGCGAGTTGGATTGGTGGGTAAATCCACAGCTGCTTGAGAACGGCTCTGTGAGGAGCAGCCACTCCCAGAGAAGGGCCATTCCCATTTTACAGACAGGAAAATGTACCCTGAGACAAAACATCGAGGCTCTGGTGCCAGAGAGGGCACCTTAATTAACATTTGCCATCCACTCGAGACAAAGGGCTCTCCAGAGCTGCAGGCTCTAAGTGGTGTCAATGATGTCCTGCTCCCTCGTTCTACAATTATATTGGATTTTTGCTCACAATCAATATTTCCTTCAGAGAGGAGCTTCCAAGCCCCAGTAAGTGTCAAATCACAATATATTAGCCAGGGAGAAGCCAGTTCTCCCAGGCTCCATTCAAAGAAATCTCCAGCTAACCCAGATTTGGAGCTGGTTTGCATTCACACCAGTCCATGGGCAACAGGAGTGAGCCTGGGAGTAAATGGAGTTTACAGCTGCACCTTACAAATGACATTTCTGTTCCCTTTACAGTCTCTTCATGGCTGTATCATAAATGCATTCATGCTCTGAGGGGCAAAGCCTTCCAGCAGTGTAAATCAGCCCAGCACCATCTCCTTTGTTGGAGCAGTAATAACACACACCAGCTGAGCATCTTCCCCAGAAATAACCTGACTTTCACTGCTAGCAAAGTTTCCTTTAGAGAAATGGCTGTTTTATACCACTCAGGGGATGCAGAAAAGCCTGGGCATAAATAAGAGTCAGTACCAAAGCCTCTGGGAAGGAAAATAGAAACCTCAGGTGTTTCACAGCACATTGATGTGTTAGGGCTGTGGAGTGTTTTATAAATAGTGACTCCAGCTCCCTACCTGAAGCTGGGGCACATAACCCTGCTTTTCCAGGCAGCTGGATCCATGGGAACGCTGATTATTTGGGTCTCAGACACTTCAGCCAAGCACAGCAGAGGATGAGTCAGGGAGGGCCCAGGGAGCCCCACAGGGTGTGAAGGCACAGCACAGGATCACAGCAAATACAGGGGAGTCCATCCTCTGTCCTGTTCAGCCATCGGTGAATCGCTGTCAGCAAATCTGTGGGCTGAGCTGCACAGTTAGAACCCCCCACACCCCTCACACCCACCTGAAACCAGCTCTGTGAGGGGCAATTTTTAAGTGTTGCTTAGATTTGGTAAAAACAGTGCAATTTTCAGGGAGAAAACAATCTGCTCCCCTCGGTAGGTCCTGTTGTCTCCCTGAGGTAAAATTTTGTACTTGCATGGGAAGGCCAGGCTTGATGAGGATTCTTCATTTCATCATCCAGCTTCCCAAAGAAGCCCATCAGATGCTATCACTGAGAGGATTTAACTCCCTACAAACACCCTGACTTTGGGGATCAATGTATCTTCTCCATCTTCCTCCGCTTCCCGCCCCAAAGCTGCTCATCCTCACTGAGATCAAAGGACTTCCAGCCCTCGGGAATTCCAGGGGGGAAGGATGATGTGCTGGGAGTGCAGAGTGTGCCTGGGACTCAGCTGGACTCACACATTCCGACCAACATTTGCCAGCTTTTATCAGCACAGCCTGGAACTCCTTGGAAGTGCATCCCACGTGGGGGAACTTGTTCATCACGCTGTGATCTCGGCCCTGGCTCTGTCCTGCCAGGCTTCTGCTGTGAGTCAGCCTGACTGAGGGCACAGGGCCTGCTGAGATCCTTTTCATCTTCTCCTGGGCAGCTCCAGGGACCAGCTGCTGATTTCTGTGCTCCTTCTTGGTGTTCATCGAGGCCCATCTGCTGTAAGGGGAACTTTCAAAGCACAGGGCCAGGGCTGCTCGGAGAAAATGTGCCAACAGGAGGGGGAAAATGAAGAATCTTTCACAGAAATGTTTCCTCCCCAAAGAGCCTGAGGCCAGGTTGGCAGGGTTAGGTTTGGAAGTAAATTCTGGGATCCCAAAGCATGGGAACAGGATTGCCATGTCTTGATATTTCCTCCTTCTGTTGAGTCCCCACCAATCTCCATGACAAATGGAGATAAAATTCCTCCATAATTGCTGCCACTGCTGCTTTCCAGCCAGAGGACTGGGAGCTTGCTGAGGTGTCATGGGATTTCCCTGGATGACAGCTCAGGAATTTTACATATTTGCTGTCAGCAGCCGGTTTTAGGGGAGAGGAATGGCAGAGATGTCACCTCAGCCCCTCCTCACAGCCAGGGGGGCTGTACAGGCATGGGGAGGGATGAGAGCAGCGAATGCCAGAGCATCCAACCCAAACCCAGCACCCAAAACCTTCTTGTACCTCTGTGGGAGTGAGGAGGACACTCACAGGGGCTGTTTTATCCTTTCTGACAGTGAAAAGTCAGTGGAAAACCTTGTCAGATCTTACAGGAAGCTGAAATGAGCAACACAACTGCGGCACCAGTGCAGAAAAAGCATCTTCCTTGGTTCCTTTAGCCACAGCCAGCTCCAAATGCAGGGTGCTGCCTTCTTTTGGCTTCAGGACTGCAGTAACTCCCTGTCTCACAGGTGTTCTGGAATTTAAATTCATTAAAGATGCGAGCTGTGATAGTGATGGGGCCCCCGAGTTGTGTCTGGACCACAAAAAGGGCAGGATTCCCTCTCGGATCACCAAAAGTTAAAAGAAAAAATCCCCTAAAAATCTAACTTAGCAGCACACAGGAGGAAGTTGTGTTGCTGGGGTTTGGGTTTATTCACTGAAAGGAACTAATTATGAAACCTGAGGGCCTGGCTGTGTCTGGAAGCCAAGGCCTTTCTGGAAGTCCAGAATGGATGAGCTGAAGTCAGCAGCCACTCTGGGAAATCTTGGCAGAGGGCAGCTCAGTGTCTCTGTGAATTAAGCACCTCCCAAGGAGCATGAAAGCATTTTAAGGTTTTTGCCTGAGGACGCAAAGAGAGTCTCTGGCTGGGTTTGGAGCTGGGTGATTTGGTCAGGCCGTAAATAACCCCTAAATGTGCTCTTAGGTAGCAATTAGCTGCTGTTCCAGGCATCCACCTCAACCCTGCACCCACTGGATAATATTTCAATTTTGCTGTAGCTCATCCCCAAATCTTCCAGGACCTTTGATGTGCCTTTCATTTCAGTAATAGATGTGAAATTCCGTGGTTTCTTAGGCTGGATGTAAGCAACGGTGAGGAAGGAATCCTTTTTCCATGCTTTATCTTCCCCTTGCTTGCAGCACATCAGTTTTGAGTGTCAGGAGCACGCAGGCAGTTTATTTGTGGAATCTCTCTCTAATCACTGAAGTAGCTGAAGCAGTTGAACAATTTAGATGAGCTTACCAAAACGGGATTGAATGTTGTGATTAGATAATTGTCCCTTTGCTTCAAGGTATGAGTCAAAGCAGAGACAAGTTTTTGGTTGCAATGAAAATTCCTGAAAACTGTGGCTTCCGTGGTGGTGGTGGTGGTAAAACAAGCAGAGAGTATCAGCAGCATCCCAGCCAGGTTTGGGAGGTGCTGAGGGGTGTTTAGGGGATAAACATCCCCGTGGTTTTTGAAGTTTAGGGCAAAGTTGGGCAGAGGGAACGCCACCCTTTGAACAGCGCGCTCCCAGCAGCCACACAGGTCCCCACATGTGGGTCCCACCTCAGGGGAGGAGCCCAGGATGGATTTTGGTGCCAACCTGGCAAGGGATTCAAATGTGCTGCTCGAGTTCAAACACATGAGCAACCCCCTTGGTTTGAACTGGGATTACTCATCTCGGCCTCAAAACAATTTTGCTTTTAAATCCAGTGCAGGGTGGAGCTTTGCTGGGAGTCCTTCGCTGCTGGTGTTACCGTGAGCTAGCTGCCATCCCACATGAGAACTGCTCAGTTTGGTTATCAGGATTAGTGGCTCTAATTTCACTTCCTCTTGGGTGCTCGTCAGGGAGGGTTTTTCTCTGATGTGTTGGCGCATCCTGTTTGGTCTGAAATGTGCAATTCCATCCTCTGGCTCTGCTCACTGCTGTGCCCCTGCCCATGGCCCTCACCTCCTTGTGAAGGAGCAGAGTGTCAAGCACAGGCATTGCCCTGGAAGAGCTGTGTCTGTTGTGCCACCCACAGCAGGGGGAGGCAGGCAGAGGAATCTCCCAGCAGCGTTTTTGCCATCAGCAGGGTGATAAGTGTTATCTCCATCCCCCCTTCGCAGCGAGGGGAGCTGCAAGGACAGAAGGATTAAGCTTCTGTTTTCAAAACTGGCTGTCAATTTTTCGGGTTTCAACATGGCAAAGCAGGCATGTGTGAGCGCTCCCAGCTGCATCCCGCCCTCCTCGGAAACCCTGCCACAACTGACGTGGAAGCATCCAAAATCTGCACCTGCTCCTGCAAACTGAGCCTGTCCTTCGTCCAAAGGCAAATTACCAGTGAGCACACAACCTGGGATGGGATGTCTGAAATAATCTAGGGATTCAGTAGTTGTTTTCAGTGGTATGTGGGGATAGATTTTAAGAAGTATTCAGGCATCTAGACAGCAAATCCATCCCCTCCTGTTCAGTCTTAGTGATTCTCTCAGCACTGTCTTGGCTGCTCCCCCAGCCAAGGTCTGCACTCTGCTGCCTGCTGGATTTGGCTGCTCTGAACTGGCTCCTCTTGTTTCTACCTGTGGTGTTACGTTGCATTCATGCACCTTATACTTCAGAAAGAAAAAAAAAAGAGGTTAATATTCTCCCTCATCCAGGTTAACCTTTCCCTTTCAATGCTGCTGCTTAAGATCTTGTGACCACACGGAGGAGGCAGAAAGATCTGACAGGTAACACAAGAGCTGTCTTTCAAGATGTAGATTGCATTATAGGAAATGAGAGGCAATAATCAAAGGAAGTTCTTCATTCTCGTTATCAGCTCTCCTCGTCTCGTTTCTCATGGCAGAGCACTTCTGTGTCTGCAGCACAGCCCCTCTCAATTGTCTTCATTAGAGATGGAGCCTCATCACCGCACCCTCTGCACATCCACAACCACCTTCCCCAAGCCAGCATGGATTTTTTTTTTGCCTTTACCTTTAAACAACTCATTTTCAAACCCAGCCAAAGATGCAGCTCCTCTCCTGCAAAAATCAATTGCTATCAGAGCTTCCCTTTGTCCGGCCTCACTCAGAGCACGCTGCCTCGAAGAGGAATCATTCCCTTGGATTCATCAGCCTCTGGAAGCATTGATTTTCCTGCCTGGCTTGTGTGCTGCTGATATCCACGTCAGCTCTGGAAATGTGATAAGCCTGGCTGGGAGATTGGCAGGGTCCAGCTGGTCAGAGGTCCAGGCTGGGAAGGGAATGTGTAAATGTTCACAGTAAGGGGTGACAGTGAATCTCCTGTGCTGGGGGCTGAATGGGACCTGTTGGGGCATGCAGAGAAGGACTTTCAGGTTCTGATTTAAGAAAGCCCTAAACATACATTTACATGCCATTGACCTCAGGGAATGGCACAGACTGAGGTAAAGGATGATTTTGTTTCTGCCTCCCTGAGCAAGCTGAGCACAGCCTGGTTGAGAACGGACTCACCCCACTCTGCACGCAATCAAAATGGTTCCACACAGCAAATCCCCAGCAAACCCAGCCCTCAGAGTGTGCTGTGCTTTACTGGCACTGGTTAAAGTTGGCAGGGAGCACTGAATTCACTTTGGGGTTGACTTTCAGGAGGTTCCTGAATCCCTATGAGCACCCAGCTCCGGGCCACTGTCACCCCCCCAGGCTCCCTGTGCCAGGGGACACCTTTGCAGAGGTTTAGGGGAACAAGAAGAGGAGATGTGGAGGTGGCCATGGCCACTGTGACCTCCCACCCAGCTGCAGAGTGCATCCCTCCCCACAGAGGTCGTTCAGCATCTCTGGGAACACGTGGCCACCTTTCCTCCCCATCACTTTAACGCTTCCCAGCCGAGCTCCTCAGCTTTGCTGGGGTTATTGCACCATTTTTTTCCCTTCTCAGGGTGTCTGCTTTTGCAGAACCTCAAATTCCCCTGATGTGGCACTGAACACATCCCAGAAACACAGTCCCTGGCTTGCTTTCCATGCCTTCCCTCTCCCAGGAGTGTCGGACGGAGCACAGCATGAAACTGTTGCTGCTTGGGGCAGGAAACAAAGGTCAGAAATGTGGAGCTGTAAATCTGCCAGCAGTGGCTATTTCTGGGGTGAGCTCTGCTTCCAGCACTGCTCTGGTGACAGCACTGCTCTGGTGACAGGTGATTTCACTGCTGGCCCACCCTGGGTGAAAAGAAATGTTGAAATACAGGATTGTTGTGTCTTCCTCTGCCCTGCTCTTTGTGAAGCACTCAAAGGAGAGGAACAATAATTTCCCCTCCCCTGAAGTGTGCAAGTTTTAGAACTGCTCTGAACTTTTTACAAGTCATATTCTTCTGGTTTCTTGGATCACTTCTGATTTTCCTGTGTCTCCAGGATCTTTACAAGCTGTAAGAGAGTGTCTGGAAGATAATGGAGGTTCCTTCTTCCACCCAAGCACTGGTGTTGGGGTTCTCTCCCTGCTCTGCCTCCTCCCAGTCCCAGGGAAGTTGTCAGGACCCAGCACAGGGGCAGTTTGTCTCCTGCACGCTTCTGAACCTGAGGAGGGAGAGGAAATGGCTTCTTCCATCTCCATAGCACTTCTGCAACTCCCCAGCTCCCCCAAAAACATCCTGAGGCAGTTAAAAATCTATCCAAACACAACAGATCTGTACAGCTGAAAATCCCTGAGGTTCCTTAGAGCTGGTAGCTGTAAAAATACACAGAAATACCTATTTTCTATCTATATCCAGGCATTTGCACACATTTATCCATATGTACATAATGTTCCTACAATGGATATGTCAATTTTAGCAGCCATTTGTGGCCAGTGTGTGGTTTGCTTTCTTCTTTTATTTTTGCCCCACTCTACAATACAAACCATCAGAATTAGAAGCAGAAACCATGAGAGCTTGTTGGTTTGGAAAAGAACTTGAAGACTGATGACAAAAATCACGTAATAAAACTGGAAATTGCATCTTAAACACCCAGTGAATTATTGTGGAGGTTCTGAGGGGTGAAATGATTCAGCCACAAGGAAATCGTGTGCAAAGGCTGCCACTGGAAACACAAAACTGTCCTACAACATATTTATAGGTCTTGCTGACCCCACTGGTAGGAGCTTGATGAATAAAATCTCACCTTTGCACAGTTACTGACATTTCTGTTGGCCAATCCTAGTTTTAATTTCCTTTTCCTAATGCATTTATACTTTAACCACACAATGTGTGCCAGTAAGTCTCACCACTCCGTGCATCATCTTTAAAGCACTCAAGTGTTTGCTTCTGTTTTTAAACACAAAAACTCTGAAGCTCAGATCTCAGGCTGTCTGAAGAACCATCTGCACCAACTCCAGAGGATGCCCAAGGCTCCTGAGCTTTTATATTAGATGGCTTAAACACATCTGGAAGCATCCAAACCTGAGTTTAGCAGGTTCAGCAGAGAGGACTTGAGTTCCACTGGCAAAATAAAGTCAAACTTCTGCTTTCCCTCTCTCCCAAAGATATCCAAGCCCTCTGTTCCTCAAACACTTGTGTGGCTGCTGCCTGTAGATTTTTATTGAGACACCTGGGAGAAAGCATGGACATGCCCTTAGCTCTTTTGAATGCATTTGGAAGAGTTCAGTTATTAATCTTAGTAGAATTTTTTACAGCTGGGTGAGACAGATTTAAATCCTGGCCTACAGGAGGTACTAACAGAGCCATGGTTCATCTGGGCTGGGCAATCTGCTGGCTGTGAGCCCATCGGGTCCCAGGCTGAGGGCAGGAGTGTGACACAGATTTCAAAGACAATATTGCAGAGACACATAAAATCGATGGGAGCAGAGCTCTGACTCGTAATTTAATCACAGCAAGTACAGCTTGGAATCTAGAGCTCAATCTTACTGATTTTTGAAGGAGAGATCTGAGGACACAAGTTACTGCAAGCAAGAGGTTGGTGGGTATTATTGAGCTTAATTCCCTTTTAATGGGAAGCCAAAAAGCTTTTATGGAGAAGTGGGAAATCCCCCTTCTGCCTTTTAGATAAAAAAATTACCTTAACATAATCTCTCAGTGTGAGAGCTTTATCTGCCAGGTGTTCCCCTGTTCTCCTGGCTGCCAGGGGGGCTCTGTCACACCTCACTGTAAAATCCTCTGAACCCAGCCTTGGTGGAACAGCCCAGAAATTATTCAGCAAAATCAGGAGCGAGCCACAATCAGGCAAAGCAGTCATGTGGCTGTGCTCTGAGCCAGCCCCAGGATGAACAGAGTTATAAACCAGTTTACAGAGTCATGGTGCAGTGTGATACAAGCAAATCCCAGTGCCTAATTCCTTGGATTCTTAGCTGAGCTAATTCTCGGGTGGATGACAGCAGTTAATTGGGGGTGCAGGGGAAGCCATACAGGAATATTGGGAGGAAATTCTGCCACGTTCTCCAGGAGAAAGGAGCCCCACGTGAGCTGACATCTGCCCCAGCAAGGAGCAGGGGATCAGCCCTGCAGGAGCCTGGAGCTGAACCAGAGCCAAGCTGTGACATCGCTGGGATCCCTGCCACCCGATTTCCTCCCCCCGGGAAGGGGAGGTCACAGCCTTCCAGAGGTGACTGGGAGGGATAAACAGCTGGGCTGTCACTTGGTGGCAGATCAAGGTGTTGCTGCATCTGCTGCGTGGGTGGGAAAACTCCTTCCATGGTTCCAGCCTCTTTTGTTTGTTCCTTCATGCTGACACTTGATAACAGAGCTTGTCCTGAGAGCTCGTCCAGGTGAGCAGAGCTCACACTGTGACCACCGGGGACTTCTGCCAGCTGCCTTCTACCCCTCTTCCTTCAGAACAGATCCACTGCAAGAGGATTTTCCCTGACATGGCTTGCAAGAAAATGATGAGAGGCCAAAAAGTTCAGGGACAACAGGAGTGTGGAGATGAGGACTTTACCCAAAAGGGTTTGGGCAGAAGCAGTTTGATGGTGAAGATCTGCACATGGAGGATGAAGGAACCTTTATTCTGCAACCAAACGCACATCAGATGCTGGGATAAAACCAAAACTTCTCCCTGCAGGCCTTGGAGGGCAGAATCACATCTGGCCATGGGCCACCTCAAGGCTCAGCAGCGTTTGGAGGCCGCTCTGGGGGTTCTGCTGTGAGCAGGTGCAGCGGTCAGAGGTGACAGAAGGTTCAGCTGCTGACGGGGTGGAAAAAGAGTCACACAAACAGGTCTCGATTTTCAGTTCTGGGGCAAAGCTGAGAGTCATGTGAGTGACCAAATACTGGGCAGTTTTATATCCCCCCACCCAACATCCAGTCACACATCCTGCACACGTCTTACCCTGGGCTTTGGGGTGTGTTTAACTCTCAATATTTGCCATAGAAAGCCCCTCTGGTTATTGTTAACAACAATTCCACTGAAAACAAAAGAGTGTTTGATGCAAAAACCTCGGGGCATTTCCCAGCACTGCATGACAGGGGTGCCAGGGGGACACCTGGGGGTGCAGAGTGGGGTGTCCTGGGTGAAAGCTGCTCTCCAAATCCCCATCCCTCTGTCCCTAAGAGTGCTGCAAGCTCCTGCATCAAGCTTGACTTTCAATTCCATGCAGCAGCTGGAGCCATTCTGCATTTACCTCCTTGGTGGCTTGTCAACCAGCTGGACCCTCCCAGACACAGCCAAGCTTACAGAAAAGGGGAAAATCCAACATGATGGTGCTGCTGCAGAAACCACACTGCTTTGGGAGTGGAAAACTTAACAAAACAAGGTCTGAGACCTACCCAGCACATCTGACCCTCTCCCTCCAAGGAGCCAGGAGGTCCCAAAGGCTGTTTATCCCCATCCTCTGTCCCACGAGCTGTTTATTCCCTCCTCTGTTTAAGCTGTGAGCATTTCAGGGCAGGGACTGTGCCTCATCCTCTGAACAAAGAGCAGCTCCGGGCCTGAAGGAAGTCAGGGCAGCTCCCAGCCCGTGTATTTCAGCATTCCTGGGCAGCCTGGCTGTGAGCAGCACACGGGGTTCAGCTCTCAAACTGACAGAAGACATGAGAAAATGTAGTAAACAGCCCTGTTTGAGAGGGGGTTGGGGGATGTAGGTGGTGCGAATTTTTAATTTTTAATTTTTTTTTTTACCCCTGGTCACATTTTAGTCTCTTGACTGTTGGGTTGTGCCATGTTTTAGTGAAGATGGATGGTTTGTTCCCGTGGAAAAGGATGGAGCATTCGAAGAAACAACACCCCATTAGTTATGAGCAGATTTAACACCCCTGCAAAGCTGCCATCTGCCACCAAGGATGGGGAGTGGAAGCAGGATGAGACTCAGAGGCTGCCAGGGCCTGACTGCCTCCGTGCTTTCTGCTTTGTTCCAGGCAAGCTGAAATGTGAGCTGACACCTCGCTCAGGTGTTGTGCCTTTAAAAGAGCATTTCTGTAGGTTCTCAGAAAGGAGAAGCTCTTGGGTTTGTTTGGGGGGTTGTTGAGAATTGTCAGCACTTCTCTACCTTCTATTTCCTCTCCTAAAAATGGTTGGGAATTCAATTTGTTAGGAAAAACTCCCAGCAGGCAATTTGACTTTTTTTTTTTTCAAGTTGAAAGAGGGGAACTTTAGGTTTGCTTTCCTCATCCTGCACAGAGGTGGGAGTGCAGGGCTGCAGCCTGTCCACCCATAACATTCCTAAAAAGCCAGGAATATTGGCCCTTGTGACACACAGCACTGGTTATTTCCCTCTGGAACTGCTGAGCTCCATTCCAGCACGGACATTACAGATGAGCTGACTCGAGAATCCTTTCAGGGATGAGGTTTTCAGAGAGGCTGAAGAAGAAGTGGAGCAAGGCAGACCTTGGCAAAGCTGTAAGTGGCTTTTTTGCACTGTAAACTGGAGGAAAATGGTGCTTTAAAGATCAGGACATTCCCTCTGGTAACAAAATGGTAGGGCCACGTGCTGTTTGCTCTCTGCTGGCTGTTTCGGGGCTCAGAGAAATGCAAAACTCACAGCGACTTTTCTCTTGCCCCACTGACAGCACAGGAAGTGGTTCTTTGAGTGCTTCCTACTCAGCTACAAGGAGGAAGCACTCACAGGGCAGGACTCCCCAAATGTCACATTTCGGGTGGAGACCACAAGGCTGAGGGGAATTATGTTCAACGTGGGGACCCCCTCAGTGCATCCCAGACTTCTGCCCGCTCCAGAATCCGGGAATCGTGGAATGGGTTGGGTTGGGAGGGGCCTTAAAGATCATTTGTTCCGACCCTTGGGTGGATGTCATGCACTAAATACTGGGTTTAACCCAGAGGAAGGGAGCAGGTGGAATGACAGAAGCCCCTGTGGCACTTGGGGACACGGTCAGTGACGGCCTGGCAGCGCTGGGGGAAAGACTGGACTCGGTGATCTCACAGCTCTTTTCCAAACTAAATGATTCAGGGGATGGGGAAAATGATGCCAAAAGTATGAGCTGAAATCCTCTCCTGTTTTTTGGGGTGTGCTGTCCCCACCAAGCTGTGAGCACAGAAACCACCAAAGTTGGTTGGGCCTTTCTGGTGGTGGATTAGCAGGTCCACCACAACAGGGCTTTCAGTTCTTTTTCTCCCTTACAATTCAGTTATTGTCGTAAAAACAACAAACACTGGGTTTTATCAGCTCTCCTGTCCACTTGCAAGGTCAAAATGAGTGGAGCCCATTAAAACAAAAACAAAACACATTCAAGGATATTCCTCTGCTGATAAAACCCAAATTAATTCTACGGATGTACTGATATGCTAAACTGATGAAAATTAGAACTTCCTGGAAGCAGCTGGACCAAACTGTGGCTGTTGTCAAGACAAAAGTCTTTAGGGAAAAGGAGAGACAATTCCAGGGATCTGCACTCTTCACCATATTAATGACATTCATAACATGACTCAGTCAGATGCTTCCATCCCCAATGAGCCTGAATAATTCCAACATGAGATTTTGTGTGTGCTTCCTTCTCCTCCTCCTTTCTAAATGATGTCCCAGCACTCTGCCATGAACATTTCCCCTTAACTCTTTACCCTGAATGGATTATTATCCACAAAAAGACAATGCCTGAGGCAACAAACAACAGGAGCAGAAGGAACATTAAATGTATTTTTTTTTCTTCTAATATTCAGCAAGGAGGATGGGAGAATTGCCTCGTTCCTTGTTCTCTCACTGAATTACTGTGTGCTAAGTTTAGCTGCTGAACCCATTTGTGCTGTGGTTCTCTCTCTTTTAATGAGGGTAATGACTACCTGAGACAGCAGCCTGGAGTTCAATCCACCAAGCGCTGCAAAACATCCAGAAAATCTCAGGAAATTGGGTGCAGGAGCCGTGCTTCCCCTCGAACAATGGAAAACCCACCTTGATTCTGAAGTGAAACGCCGTCCCTTTAAGTCATTAAAGACGTAACTGCAATACAGACACACTTAAATAAATTATTTCAAGTTATTTCTAGTCCTGTGTGGGAGGTGGGTGGGGGACGAAGTTGATACTCGGTGGTTGGAGCAGCCTTTAGCCTTTGTCTCTCCCTTTTTGGGTCTTTCGAGCTCCTGAGCCTGATGCAGACACCGAAGCAGGTCCTGATCAAAGTTAAGCACCCTGCAAGTGGCACTTGGTGACAATTCAAGAGCAGCGTGGCCCTGTCTCACTGGGGACAGGAGCTGAGAGCCCTCAGGCAGCTCGTCAGGCTCTTGGCTTCTCCACTTCCCATTTAAGCATTAAACCAGATCATTTCCGTGGGATCCTTGTGGCTTTTTTCCTGTGTAACTTCATCTGTCTGCAGCCAAAACTCAAAAAATCCTTCCTGAGCCTGAATTACAGCCCTGAGAATGTTCCTTAATGAACCCAAATTTCGGTGCCTGTTTCTGTCCCCATCCATCACACCCCTCAGCACTGCAGCACAAACCTTCCCGCTGCAGGAGCAAATTACAAACCTCAACCCTGACTCTCCCATTTTGCCACACTTCTCTTCCTTTCTGGTTCCTCTCCTAAAAATGGTTGGGAATTCAATTTGTTAGGAAAAACTCCCAGCAGGCAATTTGACTTTTTTTTTTTTCAAGTTGAAAGAGGGGAACTTTAGGTTTGCTTTCCTCATCCTGCACAGAGGTGGGAGTGCAGGGCTGCAGCCTGTCCACCCATAACATTCCTAAAAAGCCAGGAATATTGGCCCTTGTGACACACAGCACTGGTTATTTCCCTCTGGAACTGCTGAGCTCCATTCCAGCACGGACATTACAGATGAGCTGACTCGAGAATCCTTTCAGGGATGAGGTTTTCAGAGAGGCTGAAGAAGAAGTGGAGCAAGGCAGACCTTGGCAAAGCAAGGTGGTTGGGATTTGGGAAGCTCCCAAAGCTCAGGGTGCCTGTGAAAATCCCAGCTGAGGTGCTCAGGAAGAACAGAATCACCAAGACTTTCCTGGGGTACCTCCAGGAGGGAGGTGTGGACAAATCAGGGAAATCCAGAGCTGCCCCGAGTGAATAAAAGGAATAAAATGGGCATTGTCTGAGGGACAGGCTGGGATCCCAGCCCTGGCTGGAGCATCCTGTGGCAGGGACGTGGGACTGGCACCCACTGCTGTTCCCCACGGGGGATGATGGTGATGATCCCTGCCAGAGCTCCCTGCTCCCAGGACACTGGCTCCAAACTCTGCTTTCAATCCATGAAAACAAAAAAAAGAAAAAACCCCTCCCTGAGCAGCCAGAAGGGAATGCAATTAAGGTGGCCTCGTGAAGCTCATAAAGGCTAATGCATGAAAATGAGCAGAGACAAATTATGGAGGAGCATTAGGAGGAACATTTCTTTCTAATTGTGAGGTCGGCTGGCCCTGTTCCTTCAGCCAGCGCTGAGCTGGAGAGAGAAATAAAAGGATCCTACCGGGAACAGTTCTGGGCTGTGGGGAGGGAGCTGGGCAGGATGAGCAAGTTGGAAACTCCTTCTCTACCATATAATGCACTTTTTCAGCCTTTCTCCAGAAATCCAGCCACGGTTTCTGACACTTTTTTGTCAACCTCTGTCCTTCAGGAATGAAAATCTTCTTTGGTTGTTTTGGCCAAGCTGTTTTCTCTCTCCTCTCTGGATGTTTCCTTAGCAGAGGACTTCACGCAGGTTCCTGATTCGGGAGGAAGGAATATCTCCCATCCTTAAACTGTCAGTCACTGCTGGAATTGCTCTCCAACTCCTACTGACATATTTGGCTCTTCTTTTGGGTTTGTTTTCAGAGCCTGGCTGCTGCTGCAGCTTGAATTACAGAAATACCACATGCACGGAGTGAAAAAACCCAGCACCTTGTTCTCAGTGTTTCCTGCCACAAGTCAGATCTTCTGCCTGCCCTGCCCTTCTTTCCAAGCAGTTCTTTAGCCTTGTGTGCTCCTTTTTTAGCTCAAGGAATGAAATCTGGGAAACCATCCCTTGGAATCCATCCCCAGCCTTCGGGTTCTTAGGATCACCCAGCAGCTGCCTGTTTCCCGGGCTGTCAAGTAGGAATATCCCATTAGCAATCCAGCAAAAAGCCAGCAAGCTTTTCCAGGAGAAAAACTGTGGGAATTGGGGTGTTCATCACAAATGTCCCAGTGATTAAAGCTGGTTCAGGGTTCATTCGTGCCTTGGTGGGGAATGTGAGATGGAAATGAACACGAACATGAATGTGCAAGTCCATTTTTATTCTGGATCTCGTCTCTTCCAAGGCAGCTGCAGGGCAGAGGGATGGACAAATAGTAGCATTATTCTGGAGTGTGTGTGTGAGTACATCTCACACGCTCATGCACAAGGAAGAAATCATGAGACGGAGCTTAAATAAGCCTTTGTGCAATTTTTATCTACGGTTTTCCACTATGACTCACCATCATTTACATGTTATCTAACACTGAGAGTCCCAGGTTTAGGTTCCTTTCAGTAGGGAAAAAAACCCCAAACCCCTTCTTGGAAGAGGCTGCTGTGGCTGGAAGGAGTTAATGCTCTGCTGGAATAACTGTCAGCAGACAATCGTGTTCTAAAGAGCAGCAGTTACCAAAATACATTTTAGCCTGCAGCCTGCAAGAACAATGCAGCCATTGTACTGCAGGCACAGGACTTGGCACCCAGATAAGCCGGAGAGGGAATCATGTTTTGTTGATTACGGAAGTGATGGAATCCATTGAAAGGTTATTGTTCGAGGCCTTTTGAAGCGAATTCCAGCCCCTTTGTGGAGGGTGTTGGCGGAGTTTGGGGCAGCGGTGTTACCTTTCTTCTCCCAGAGGGGGATAATAAACCCAACCTGCCTCCAGGTGACCTCCCGGCAACCCCCTGCAACCCCAAATTTCCATCACAAAGGCAAGGCAAGGCTGAAATGTTGGGCAGAACACTTGGGCAGAACTTTCTATTGTCATCAAAAAAACCCTGCTCCCTGAAAATAAATCCGAGTTGGAAAATTTCACCTCTTCTCAACGCTGGCAAAAGTTGGGCGTTGGGTTTGGAAATGTGCAGCTCTCAGGCAGGGAAATGTTGGTTTTTCAGGCTACATAAAGTGCTTAATCCTCATGGATTTGGACAAGGTGTGAGGCTGTCGCTGGTTTGGCTTTTATCCAGGTTTTTGTATTCCTGGTTTTAGCAAAGGCCCTGCAGCTGGTGCAGGACCCCAAAGGCTTTAAAAAACCCTCAAGGAAGACTTTTCTGTGTGGGAAATGTCTGAAATAATCCAAACCACTTTGATTTGGAAGGAGGAAAATGATGGGAACTTCAGTGTAGTGAGGAGGTTTTTAAATGGTGCTGGATTGCCCCAAAAAATGCTCTTGGAGCCCTCCCTATTAATGGCACAGAGGGACACAAAAAATCAGCCACATCCTCACCCAATACTGCCAGAGATTTTTAATAATTTGGGGGAACTGCCACAAAGTTTGAGGGTTGGAGTTTTGGAGCTTTTTTCTCTCTGTCCTGTGCCTACTCCAGCAGAAATCTGCAAAACTCAGGGCTTGACTAAGGATGGAGTTCCTGGGCCAGGCTTAAAGACAGTGAGATTTAATTATCAGAACATTAAAACTTGAGGTTTGGTAGGGGTTTTTTTTGGTTTTTTTTTTCCTATAAGGATTTAGGACACACTGAAGTTGTTTTCTTAAGCTTTTCTCAGCAGACAGGAAGGACATGGATTGACTTTGCCTTTACTACTGAAACTCCTTGATTCTGAAATAATTACTTGATATTAGGAGCTATTAAAACGACAACTACAAGAGGTAAAATTACAGGAGGAACTCGAATAATACGAATGTGAAATGGCTTTTTAAATTCTACAAAGGTTATTATGTCCATAACATTTTGCTGATTTTTTTGAAGTGGCTAATTTCATTTGAATCACTTCCCTCATAAATGACACACTCAAAAACCTGCCGATGTTGCCTCAAATACTTAGAAAAACATCCCATTTTTAACCTTTTTTTCCATCCCCCCTTGTATCTCAATTTTCCTTGAATAGATAATTTCAGACAATAATTTCCTCTTCTTTTTAACCTCAGGAGCAGCAGATGAACTCAGCTACAATTACTCAGGTACAGTGCAGAGCCTTCAGAAATCTTCAGTTTCTTTTGCAACAGAAGCTTCATTTTCCCTGATTTTAATTCACTTCAGACCTGGCATTACTAATTTTAAGCCAGGTTCAGTAGGGAGCTGTGGCATTTCATACACTTGTCCAAATGCCCACACCTTTAATTACAAAAGCTAAGGCCAGAGACACTTGGAAGCCACTGGGAATTTTTTCAGCAGGTTTTGGAAGAAATTTTATGGTAACCTAAAGAAAAGCAGCAACAGGCAGAGACCTCCCTACCTCTATTTTGGGCCGAGGATAGAATGCACCCAAAAATAAATGGATTTGTCAACATCAAGCAGCAAAATAGCACTAAATCCAGCACGAGATTGAGCTGCTCAAGCCCCCTCACGACTTTAATAATCCTGTTTTATCTTGAGTTTTGCTGCCTGGTCTTCCTGCTCTGCAAGGAAGAAGCTTCTCCATTAGAAAAAGCAAATTTACTTTCTTTTCTTCTCTACTCCATCCATCCATCTGGGTCCCACAAAGAGCTGTGATTTCATGCTGCAGAAGATGGGAGAATTCAGGAGATCTCACTGATCTTGGTGAATCATCCAACAATAGAGGTTCTGTATTTGTGTAAACATCCCAGATACAAAAATAGGGGGAAACTCAGAGAAGCATAAATGTGTTCATATCCAGAACAGGCTCCACAAAGAATACTTTGTACAGTCTTATTATTGTTGGGTTGGTTTATTTTTTTTCTTTCCCAGAAGCATCAGCAGTTCCTTAGGCATGTAATTTATGAGAGGCTAAAATCTAAATTATGCATCAAAAAGGGAGAGATGCAACTTCAGGGTAATGACACATTTCAAAAATAACTTCAAATGCGTCGTTCAGAGCAGCAGCCTATAGCTGGAAACCAGTGCCCAGTCAGCAAAGGCAGCAGAGAAGTAAAAATTACCCTTACTTATATTAAAAAAAAAAAAAAAAACAAACCAAAAACAAAACCAAGAAACCCCAAAAACCTGTAGAGTTCTTTATTTTTAAATCTGTCAGTGGCAGAGCTGGATCCTGGAACCCTGAATCTATTGCAGGAGTGATCCTTCAGAAATGCACTGAACAGAATATTAAAATAATGCAGGAAATTATGTTTCAAACTGAAAAGGTCAGGGGTTTTTTTGTGTGTAGGGGTGTTTTTTTGTTGTTTGTTTGTTTTTCTGTTGTTGTTTAACAGACAGAGAAACACTCTAAAGCAGCCCAGGGCTGATGTTTGTACAAATAAAAGTCCTTTGAGAACTCTCAGATCCCTTTTTGCCCTACTTGAGCTGCTCTACACCAGCCTAGAGCAGGGATAGAACTTCCTGCTGGATTCCACTGCTCTTAGGGATGTCTTTCCCTAATGACTTTTATCAGCTCTTTTACCAAAGGTGTTTAGTTGAGGATAAAGAAATGGAGAGCCGTATGTAAAAGCTGCTTTCCTGGCTTAAGGTGAGAGATCCTCCCCCTGGGGAGAGCAGAGACCTCACTGGGAGTAGTTTCCGTCTCACAATTGATTTAATTTCTGTCTGCCTGTGCTAATTAGAGAGCCTTGCACTGCGGTTTTTGCCGGGGTGCTGCTGAAGGAGCCCTGGGATAGCATCACCCATGGCAGGAGCTGGCAGTGCCAGGGGAAACCCGTGGGCTGAATATGCAGGAGAAGGGGACGGGGCACAGCAAGGGGCAGCTTTTAGTTTCTTGTCAGGGCTGTGCTGCAAGTGAAAGCCTTGACTTTCACAGCGAGCAGATTTTTATCCTTCACCAAAATCAAGGCTCCAGTTAAATGTCAGGACCAGGGCTGGGCTGGATAATAAATTTTCCCCTCTCTCATTTTCCTCCTGTGGGGATGTTTACAGCTCCAGGGGAATGCAGTTGTTGAAATACCACCAGAATATGTGATCACAGTGTCAGGAGATACAACAATAATCACTGATTAAAAAGGAAGAATGAAGGGAGTAAGAGCTGGTGGCAGCATTGCTAAATGCTGATCAGCGCTGTAAGACAGCCTTTGATTTTTTAAATTAATTATACATTCCCTCATACTTTGTACTGCTGTAGATTTAATTGGACTCCTTATTTTTAGGCAACTACAGAAAGAGGAAGATAGGATAGAGCTTTCAGCAGCTCAGCTCCAGCCTAATTCTGCCTCATTCAATGCCAGTGGGAGCAAAATTAGGCTGATGCTGAGCTCTTGTGAAAGCCTCGTGGTCTCCATACAGCTCAGCACGCTGCACGTTCACCTGCCTGGCAGGATGGAGTCATTTCCACCCAGAAATCCAGGCAGAACTGGGCTCAGCTTCCATAAAGATCCCCAAAGTCCCAAATGGTACCGAGGTCTGTCTGCTACCTACAGAATTCACCCTGATACCTCACCTCAGCCTCGCTCCACGTGATTTATTTGTGCTTTGCAGAGAGAAAGCATGAGATGTTAAACTGCAGAACAAAGAGGGTTGCACTGAAAGAAGGGTCTGGTTCCAGCTGCAGCCTGAAATCCCCCGGGACGAGGGGAGACACTGGAGAGACACCTGCACACACACAAAGCAATCCTCAGTTCGTGGAACCTGCTTCTCTCTGCTTCCCAGGGGTGTTCTGTGGGGCTGCAGGGAGGTGGGAGCAGTGAGAGCAGGACTGGGGAAGGGCCGTGCTCTCCCCTGTGTCTGTGCACAGCCTGAACAGCAGCTGCTGGCCCTGCCAGTGCAGGGAGGGTCCTGCAGAGCTGCAGCTGGGAGCCCTTTACCTGCAGGATTGGCTGACTCAAAGCCTCAGCTGCTGTTCCTGACACGTTCTTCTTGTTGAACACACACACTCTGCTCCTCTGGCTTTCCCAGGATAGCATTTCCTACAGAACCTTCCCCCTCCCTGTGCAGCTGTGGCTGTATCAGAGTGCTGCTGTGGTTTATGCCCTCTCAGATCTGAGCCCTTCAGTCCTTTCTGCACAGCAGCCCTGCCTGCCCCGCTGGATCCACGGCAGGAGCAGCTGAGGTGCCTCTGAACCTGGCCTGGCTGGGAGCAGCAGCTCTGGGGGTGCCAGGACCACTCCCAAAGCCTTCTTCTGTCTGGGGGCTGGTGCTTTTCCCATGGCTGCAGCCCATCCTAGGGCTTGTTCCTGGCAGGATGCTCTGATGGCTGATCACCAGGAAGCTCACCTCCCAATCTTTTCCAGATGGTGCACTCCTGGAGCTGTCCAAGAGCCTCTTTTTATTTTTCTATCACACAGAAGCTGCAAGACATGAAATACCCTTGGCAACTCTACATCCCTGCCACGCTGGGTTCAAATATCCCAGCCTCAGGGGTTGTTGTAGGGAGTTGGAGAGACCCAAGGACACACACAGAGGTGCAGCAGTGTCCTGTGAGCTCCAGCTCCTTTGAGAACCAGACCTGAGAGAGGCAGGGAAAAGGCTGAAGGGTGTTCAAGGCCAGGTTGGAGGGGGCTTGGAGCACTCTGGGGTAGTGGAAGTGTCCCTGCCCATGGCAGGAGGTGGAACTGGACAGGCTTTAAGGCCCCTTCCAACCCAAACCATTGCGTTAGTCCATGATTCTGTGACTTACCAGTCATGCCTTGCTGTATCAGCCCTGAAATTTACTGCAAAGAATTCCTCTAAACTGATACATTCTCCTTCCTTGCCTCCTTTTCACGAGGCAGCTCTGAAATATTTACCAAAAAGGGGCCTCACATAAGTCTAGGTCCTCTGCCATCACCTATGGAGCCTGCAGAACAAACTAATCTTTAAAAACCAAGAGGACTTTACAACCAACCCTTCTAAGCACCTGCCATTCATTTTATTTGTTTATTTTTCTTGTTCCAGCTCCCAGGAGCCCCTCTAACAGGCAGAGGGAGGGGTATTGCTGTAAGCACAGATATTATTTTGAAGTAGCAACACTGCAGGGTGTTCTTCTACTTCCTTATGCTGCTGTTGGTGCCAGTGTGAGGCTGGAATTGTCCCTGGATCACTGATTCCATCCCAGGATACTCTGCCCCCTCAGCAGATGGGAAAAGAGCCTCCTTCTGCATTCCAGAAAGAAAAACTGCACCTCTCAGGCTGCTTTCTAGATATCAGCCACACACAAAAACCCAGAGAAGATGGGGCTCAGTTGTAAAAGGGTTTTTTTTCTCCCCCCTGAATAATTTTAGCAGCACACCCCCACAGCAGCGCTCGCTGCGGTGCGGGGGAGAGCTGCGCTCTGGAAGTGAGGTGCTGCTCATGGGGGGTGTCTGTCTGTCTGTCTGTCTGACAATACCTGCCTGCAGAGCTCAGCCTGCATAACGAGGGCTCCAAGGCAAGCCTCCAAGGCCTGGCCTCCCACACAGCCCTGGCAATGGGAGGAAATGTGTTCCCAGTGCTGGTGAGGTGCTAGGATGGGGGGAGAGCTGTGTTTGTTGGCTGGGGAGGGAGAGGAAAAACCATGGGAGAAGCCACTTCATGCTCAGGCAGCACAGCTCAGCTGGGAATCCTCGTGGGCAAAGGTCTGACCTGAAGGGAAGCCCCAAATCTCTCACTCTTTAGGTACCCTGATCACAGAACATCCATAGAAATTGTGGCCAGGGAGGTGGAGGCCAGGCCAGGCTGTGTCTCTGATCCTCACACTCACACAAAATGAGATTTTCCCAGGGAAAAGGAATGAGGGCTCTGTCCTTATCTGTTCCCACCCCACTGCTGCCACCTCCTAGGTGTCAAAAATTAAAATGGCAATGGGGAGAGGAGAGGAGAGGAGAGGAGAGGAGAGGAAAAGGGAGATTTAATCAGATCATAGTACCCACATCACGTTGATTCTGGATATGAAAAACAGAGTTGGAGTGGGACACCTTCATGGTCAGTGCTGTAAAACTGGCAGGATTTCAGCAGGGCTTGAGCCCTGGGAATTCCCATCCCCTGTGGGCAGAGGAAACCGTGTGCTGGGCACTTTTTACTGCTTGTATTTACCCAGGTGGCTCAGCAGGGACTGAAATGATGGAGGGAGAGACCTGCTGAGCTGGTGTTTTCTGATCTGTACCCTGGCTGGGCCATGCTGAGGCCTCTGACACAGCTGCAGAAGCATTGTAGTGTTAAACAGACATTTTGGGGCATGGGAAGGGGAGGTTTTTCCCCCACAAATGTGAGAATTAAGCCCTGGAGTAGCCAGTGCCCTGTGCTACCTGCTGGATTTGGGAGTCTTTAATTAAAGGCCATGAACTGGGTGAAGGAGCATCCCGTGGAGAGGGGATGGAGTGGGACTGCAGGGGCTGTGCCATGCTGAGAGTTGTGCCAGACCTTTGCTGCTTGAGGAGATTTTTGTGAGCAAACACTCCAGCAAAAACACCCCTGTGTTACCTGCCAGCATGAAATCCCCAGGTTTGCAGGGAGATGAACAAAGTTCCTTTTATCACAGCAAACACTTGGTTTAAAATCCTTGGAAATTGTGCTGGGAGGAAGAAGAGACCCAAAGGCTTGATTTACAATAACCTTCCAGCACCTGCTTTGCATAAGAGCAGGTCTGGAGTCTGTAAGAACACGCTTGAAGTTAAAGAGATGCATAAGTACTCTTTGGTGTAGGGATAATTACTAAATCCAGGTCTCGTTAAAATCTTCCTATTGCTTTTTTTGTAATTCACTCACATATTCTGCAGCATCAGATACAGGAATAAAGGCTCTCCATTTAGAGCTGTCAGGCCATAACAAAATCAGGCAAGTATGCAGGGAAATCTTCCCAGTCTGTGGTGAAGTGTTCTCATTAGATTCTTAGATCCTTCTTTATCTCATTGTTTCTCAGTTTATTACAATTCTTCATTTCCTGTTCCCTTTTAGTCTTCAAACATATTTATTTTTAATGTGGGACTTTTATTTAACCCTTCCCTAGTGAGGATTCAAACTCTTTGGAGTCTCTTGGTTAGACCTCATGTAAAAAAAAAACCAAAAAAATAAAACCCCCCAAAAAATGATTACTGAGCCAGACACTACAGGGTCATTTCTAATATATAAGCTGGAATTAGAGTTTAAAGTCTGGCCATGAGTTCACAACTTATCATGGTTATAACAGCAAAATAATGGTGCATTTTTATAACTTCTGTATCACCTGAAGGCTCTGAAGGAGACCAAATATAGACCCCCAAACTGAAATTCAGAGCAGAGCTTGCTACCTCGCTTGTTTTCTCTTTCCCCTGATGGAAACTTTGACTTTGGCTGCAGCTCACTGCTGTAACCACACACTCTAAAATCTCTGAGGCAAGAGGCCGAGCCCTGCGTGTGTTCTCACCCTCAAATGGAGTCTGTGGTACCAGGGGACTCCCAGCCTTAATTCTGTTTCAGGGGGCTGTTTTAGCCTTGAGTCAGTGGCAAATGTCCCTCATCATCTGCTGCATTTACCATCTTTTCCCCCTGTTCCTGCAGCGTTTTGGGCTTCTTGGCCAGATCTGCCACGTGGATATTGCCATAATAAATATTGACATAATTTGGTCCTCTCTAGATGACAAAAACAAGTGAGGAATACTGATTTGGATTGTTGTGTATTACTGCAAACAGCAAGGCTTCAAAATTTCCTGAACAGAGCTGTCTAGAGCAGGAGGCTATTTTGAGTCTCTCTGCCTTTGACCCAACTATTTCAGCACCCCACCCTTCTTCTTCCTTCCACCTTCCTTAATTTCTTAAGACTTCCTTCTTGCTGCTTTCCCTGAGTCTATTTTAGGTGTGAGAGCGGGCTTAGCTTCTCGCCAGGCATCCACTTCCCATTTTCCATCTCTAGGGTTTGCCTTTTCAGCAAAGCTGTGAGTCCATGAGCACACAGAACCTGTGAGAGTCCCCATGATGGGGAGGCACTGCCCCTGAGAAGGGGAAAATCACCACTTGAGGAGAAAATGAGGGGTCGGAATGAATGTTGTAGGGGATAATGGAAAAAATGGTCAGGGCAAAGAGCACCAAATGAAGCTGAGTCCAACTGTTGGGATGGGGGTGGCTGAGCTCACCCGTTTCTGGCAATGACAAGATATTCCCTTCTTCACTAGATAGAAAGGGACTGAGTGAATGGATTTATGGAAGAAATTCTTCCCCATGAGGGTGGTGAGGCACTTAAAGAGCTTCCCCAGAGCAGCTGTGGCTGCCCCATCCCTGGAAGTGTCCCAGGCCAGGCCAGACAGGGCTTGGAGCACCCTGGAACAGTGGAAGGTGTCCCTGATGGAAGCAGATGATCTTTAAGTTCCCTTCCAACCCAAACCATCCCATGGCTCCATGATATGGCTGTGCAGGACCCAGCCTGACAGTTTTGACCAAAACCTGTTGTTTGCACCTCAATCCAAATCCATTGCTGGCAGGCACAGCAAGTCCAGACCAGCACTCGGATTCTCCCTCTGAGAGTGTCCATCACACCAAGACGTGAACTCCCACCAAGGAGGAATTTTGCATCACAGGTTTCCTCACAAGATCCAAGGCAGGCAGCTCAGTGCTCTGTGTCCAGGCTGTGGCTGTACCACGCTGGCTCGGGGCTGTGCTATCTCTGCTCTCCCTCGGTCAGCCTGGGAAACCTCCCCTGAGCACCCGGCTTTGCTCGGGCTCTGGAGGGCAAATCAGCTCTCCACTGGCAGCCAAGAGGAGTTCAGACTCCTGCAAACAGGAGCAGCACATCAAAACCTGCTGAGAATTAGTCCCAGAAAGTCACATCCTTGGTGGCCGTCAGGGCTGGAGTTCCTGGTACAGCCCCGTGTCACCAACTTCACAGAACAGCAGCTTTCTGGCAAATTGTGCAACTGCACCGCCCCCAAACTTCCTGTTTTGAAACCCCAAGAAGCTGGAAAATGTTAACACTGGCACTTTAAAGTGCTACTTGTGGCTTTTCTTTTTGTTTTTTTTTCTTCCCTTCCTAAAGATCTTGATGTACAGAGGAGTGAAGTGGGGCTGCCTTAAGGACTGGGGGCAGAAAGAGGGCACAGGGAGCTTCAGAGCATCCCTGACCCGCTCCACCTCCCCGAATTAGGGTGTGTGGGGCTCTCAGGTTTGGGACAGCAGGTCCTGGAGCTGTGCTGGGCACCGGGGACGCTGCAGACGGGCTGTGACAGATGGAGTGGCAGGAGCTGCCGAGGTGGCAGCAGGACATTGGTGACTCGAGGGGTGCCAGGAGCAGCCACCTGGCCCCGATTCCCATCCCCCTGGAAGCTCCACCAGCTGAAACCCCATCCCTGATGGGAGAAAGAGGCTGTGGCAATGAGAGCACCTTGATCCCAAAAGCAGAGCTGTGGCAAATCTCGTTCCTGGATAGGGAGAAGAGCAATTAGGGAGAAGAAATTGTTGTGTTTGCCTCAAACGCTGCGAGGGACTTAATTTCTTTCCAATCAGCGTGACAACTGCTTCCTTTTCTGGCTATCACTGAGCCTCCAGATGGTGCATTGGAGCATCCTTAAACCTCCAGCCTGGCTCCTTGCAAGGACATTGTCTTCCTGGTTAGCTAAAAATGGATTAATAGTTTTGAGATGAAAGCTCCTGCTCCCTGTGAATAATGAACTCACGGTCACTCTGCAGCATTCTGGCCACTGTTAAAATCAGGTGTTCGAAGGGGATGAGCCCCTGCTGAGTGTGCTCCAGTTCTGAGTGAATTTATTTGTGTTAACTCTATCTGGCTGTTTTGCTGATGGTCACAATGCTGCAAAACCTGTAACAGCAGCAGTTATTTCCCACCTTCCCTAACCAAGTCTCTGTTTTACAGAGATCACCCTGCATCAGGGTTTTGAATCTGAACCAGGCAGCTGAGGGGCTGCCAGTTTTTGTGGGTTTATTAGGGAATTGTGAGGCATCGTTTTCTTAAATTCCTGGCTTCGGGCCTCCTGCTATGGTCAGAGCTTGTTTGAGCAGCCATACATTTCTAGATTAGCACGTGGGGAGAGAAGCTGAAGGAAGTGAACCAGGAAGCCAGACAGCAAATGTCATCCAAACCAGAAATTGAAAAGAAAGCCAATATCAGGATTATAAGCAAACCTAATGGCAGGGCTTTGCATCTGAAGGGGAGAATGAAAGGACAGGGGAATTTTGATGGGGTGTGACCAATTCAAATCAGCCCAAAAACCTGTGCCTGTTCCTCCTCCATCCTGCGGGGACACAGAGTGGCTGGCAGCAGCTGGACATCCAATCCCTCATAAAAAGCTGCCCTGTTGTTGTTCTAAGGAAGGGAATATTTTGCTTCCTCTTTAAACTTGTATGTCTTTAGAAATGGGACATGGCTGCTGCATTCCTGCCTTTATCCCGGCCGCTTTTTCCGAGCCTGTGCCTCCCTCTCCTCCTGCTTTAAGGAGCCGGCTGAGCAGGGGATTAGGGGATGACTCGGCGCACACGTGGGGAGAGAAATCCACCTTCAGAATCTTGCATAACCCTAAAAAGCAGGAGACACATGCCCAGGCCCTCATTCTTCGCACATAAAATCGTCGTCTCTTCCTCCTCCTCCCGTGGCCAGGCTGCACTTTGCTCGTCCTCTGAAAAAAAGGAACATTTTAAATTGTGGAGACTACAAACACACAGCAGCATGCTTCCAAATGGATTTCTGATCACATTTCCTCTTTCCTTCTCTTCCCTACCATCAGAGCTTGCTATTCCAGGTCTGGGAATGAGTATCCAGCCCTTGGGAAGAGGGAGGAAGGGAATTTCCAGCCCCACCAGGCACCTTCCATAACCATTTCCGTGACCTCCAGGATGCTGCACGGTGTGAGCTCTTGCAGTGCCCGTGCTCCCAGGCGCTTCCCCTGCCCCTCTGGAAGTTCCTGTGCTCCAGGCAGGCCCTGGGTGTTTCCCATGGCTGGGATCTGCTGGTGGCCCCTGCTGAGCTCACTTTGGGGATGTGGTTGGGAACGGCGTGTTCCGAAAGGGGATCTTGGGGTATAAAATCAGTTGTGCTCTGGGAGGGGATGAGGCTCAATTAGAGTCACTCCGTTCAGCATGAGCAGGGATTTATCTCTGCCATCAGGAAAACAGCAGGAGAAGTTAAGGAAAAACTCAGTGAAGGGAGAAGAATTCATTATCCTGCCACGCTGTCATATCAGAGTCGTTCTCCTCACAAAAACACCCGGGGTTTTGTTGCTTTTTCCTTCTCCAGCGCAGAAGAGGAACATCCCCAACCCCCTGCCCTAAACAGGAACTGGATCCCTGGTGATGTCTTCCTGTCCTGTCCCTATTTATAGCAGGAAGGTCACCCAAATAAGAACAGAAGCAGCATCATATGATTTTTTTGGGGGTGGCCAAGTGAATGCTGCATGAATTCAGAGGAGCACAGCACAGTTGGGAAGAACACCTCACTGTGGCTGGTTTTGTGTGAAGAATAATTAAGGAATTCATGGTACCCAGCAATTTGGGTGTTTTGCCCTGCACCACATAAGCAAGTCATTAAATGCACAGAAATTTTCCTTGCAGAGCTGTTCCTCAATGTGCAGTTGTGTGTGGAAAGCCTAGAACAGGCACATTTCCATTGTTGGACTCCTAATAAACAATTGATTAAACCTGCAAAAGTTCAGGAATCTCTAAAGGTCACTCAATTGGCAATTTGGGAAAAAACCTCACAAAAAATACTGGGAATTTTACTGTTTGTGGAGATTTTGTAACAACTTCCCTGTAGATTATAGAGCAGAGTTTGAATTTGGGACCTCTCACCCCGTGATTTTGGCACGTAAGGCCAAAGGAGAATTTAAATTTTGGTCTCCTGACCTGTACCTGGACTGAGAGATGTGCTCCAAACAGCAGCTGCAGCCAGACAATTCCTATTTTTTCCCATTCCCTGGAGCCAGCTAGCATTTTTGCTTTCTATTCTTTCACCATAAACCAACAGAGATGGAAAAAGCCAAGCTTTAAATAGATACACAGAGCTAGTTGAATATATGTTTATATAAATACATTTTATAGGCACAAACAAGCAAAAATGAAGGTGCTTATTTTATATTCCTAAAGGAAAAATGCTCTGTTTGACAGCATCCTTCTTTCAAACTCATTTGGCATCAATTATGAGCTGTAATTCCTATTTCACCCTGTCAGGCAGGCCTTGGAGTGGGTCCTGATGAGGAGAGCCAAGTACTACCATCATATTTTTTTTTTTAAATCTTCATTTACACAGCTAAATATTTGATGGGCCAAACTCTCAGGTGATGAATTCACCCCTCTGAGGGGTTGTGCTCCGGGGGAAGGAGTTTTTGTGGGTTTGAGGGATGGGCTGAGAGGGCAGAGTTGGTCCTTCCCTCTCTTTCAGGGGCTGTCTCCACCCCTCCAGGGCTCACTCCCAAATCCCTCGGTCCCTGCGGAGCTGGGGCTGAGGCAGAGGCTGCTGCTGGCCTTTTCTGCAGCCTCCAAGAGCAGAAATTCAGAATAAATCCAGGTCCCTCTCGCAGGCAGAGCCAGCTCAGCTCTGCTGATGGCACAATTAGTGAAATTAAAGGGCAGCCGATGGAAATGCCCGCTGGGGACATCAGCCCCCTGAAGTTTGCACACTCTTTTAGTGATGTGTCTTTATCTGCATCATGTTTTATCTCAGATGAGCTCCCCCCGTGCCTTGCTCTTGCTCTGTTTGCCACTGGCAGCCCCTCCTTTTTTAAGCTGGGATTGAATAAAGCTGAGCACTTTTTAAACCAGACTAGAAACAGAAGGCTGAGCACTCAGCAGAGGGAGGGTTTCTGTGTGGTGCTTCTGAGGCTGAAGGTTCTCATTATGGTTCCCCATTACAGTCATTTCCTCGGAAGCAAATGGCATTTGGCCGTTATATTTTATGTTTATTGATATATATTTCCGAGCTGAATCGACATTCCCCTTTTTTTTAAACCAACCAGAAGTGACAGGAAGCCAAAAATCCTTCAGCAGTGAGGAGTGAAGTTCTGCAGCACCCAGAGCTCTGTGCTCTGCCTCTGCGTGGGCTGAGGTTAAAATGGGCACCATTTACACATTAATGTGTAAGCCAGGGCAGCAACACCAATTCTGCTGTCATATTTTGGGCCAAGGGGGCAGCTGTTTAGCTGGGATGCTTCCTGGCAGTATTTCATCCTGTTTAAGCAGTGATTGAGTGGTTTTCCTTGGGCCTTGACATTGAAGAGTGTCATGGGGAGGGCTCTGAGGTTGAAGAATCAAACACATCTAATTCTTCCTGGTGAATAAAATACCTGCTGTGCATTTGGAAGCCATTGCTATCAGGATTTTCTTTCCCCTTCCTTGAATTCTCCAGACCTGCAGTTGCACAGAACTTCTGTCTCTGTTCAAAATTATTACTCCATGTTGCTGGGTGCTGTTAAATCATTTCCCTGCACTTCATCTCAGAGGCAGCAGAAGCCAAGAGAGGGAGGCATTGGGTGGCTCAGGGGACCAGCAATGCTGCACAAAGCTTCTCATGCCCTGCCTGAATCCATTTTGCATGACCAGAAATGGTTACTGGGTGATATCACCTCGTAAATGCTGAAAAAATCAGTTATTCTCTTACTTTCTCCTCCTTTCTGGTTCATCTGAGTCACAGTTTGGTCTGATTCTCCCGCCAACACTTGCTACCCAGCGTGAGGAAGTCTGAGCACCTAAAACATAATTTGTCACCTAATTAAGTGACCTGATTTTCTCAGGAGCAGGATATGTTTTCCAGCTCCCCCTGCACTCAGCAGTTGTGAAAATCAGGCCACTTTTGTATGGCTGTGACCAGTTTTGAGTACTCAACTTCTAAAATCTGACCCTGGCCTGGGAGCTGCAGTATGGGTCCTCTCTAGGTTTTGGCCAGGTGGAATTTTGAGAGGGATGCAGAGACTTATCAGTCATCAGCACCATCCCCTGCACTAAATTAAAAAATAAGAGGAAAAAAAAAAGAAAAGAATGTCTCAGTTGCAGGTCCTGGGATAAAAATATCCCTTGGCTTTGTTTGCTTTATGCAGCATTTCCTCCTCACACTGAAAATTAAATTGAAAAGGGAGTTGATTGTCCCTGTGGATGATGGAGGCAACTCTGGAAATCACACGTGAACAAATGTGTGGGGGTCCAGCCTGAAGTTCTCTGACGCCCTTTGGGGTCCCCAGGCACTGTAGGAGCTGCAGTAAATTCCAGCAGAGCTCCACTGCGTGATTTGTTCCAAGGAATCATCAGGTCAGTGAGGAAGAGTCACCGAGGGTGGGTGTGCAGCTCCTCCAGAGGTCTGGGCTGGGGTCTGGGCAGAGGAAATCCCAGAGAAACTGCTCCCTTCAGAGCCAGAGCTGTCTGGGAGGGCAGTTTTAACCCACACATTTCAGAGGAGGGTTTTGCAGTCACATCCCAGTCGTGTTTCAAAGAACAGAAACAACCCAGGCAGGAGGGGAGGTGAACTGAGCAAAGGCAGCGCAACAAATGATGGAAGCAGGGCAGGGAAAATCCCTGAGAGGTCCCCCCTTATCTTTTAGCTCGTTGCCTTTGCCTGAGCTGCTTTCCAAAGCAAAGCTGTGGCTGCTTTGCATGGAACATTTTCCAGCAGAGAGCAAGGTCAGCAAGGCAGAAACACCACCCCAAATCCATCCTCCCAGAGGGCCCAGCACTCTGCTGACCTCGAGGGAACGCTGGCAGATAAGGGCAGCAAAACTGCTTCGGGAGGAAGTATTTTCATAATCACACGTTTGCAACACAGCCCTTTTTAATTTTTTTTTTTTTCAGCATTATCTTTCTGCCTTCCTCTTACCCTCCAAACGAACAAAATTGTGTATATTCAAAGGGTGGGGAAGGCAAGGGCAGAGCTGAAGCACAGCTGAGTCAACAGCACATGGCTGGGCGCTGGTGGGTAACGCTGCAGGAATATCCTCCGTGGTTGTCAGAGCACTTTGAAAGTCATCACTGAGACAGAAAGGGTGACACAAGCGTGGTCACAAGTCCTGGAGGGTCCCAGCTGCTCCAAACCCAGAGCCATGGGCTGGACCCTGCAGTCTGCCCCCTTTCCCTTAAGTAGGAAGCTCTGAAATCACCTCTTCATGGGGAATTCTGCACCGTCCCCGACTGAGAGCCTGGCTCTGCCCCATGACCTTAAAATTTCTATGCTTTTCTGCCTCCTTCACTCACAGTTCTTGCTCCACTTGAGTTCTGGGTGAATCCCTCCCTTTGGCTGTCCCTGGTGTCACAGAGCTGAGCTGATCCACAGCTGCTCTCCAGTGTTGGCGTCGAGCATTTGGAAAACACAATTCCATGTCTAAAGCTGTTACTTGTGCTGGTCTGCCCCAAACTTGCTGAACAGGAGACCTGGGTGTTCCCAGCTGAAGTGAAAAGGGATTTGGAGGCATCCTGAAGAGAAGGCAGCAAAAGAGCTCTTTGAGTGCAGCCAGGAGTGAAGGGAACTTTTCTAACCTGGAAAATCTCTGCTTTGTGCCCTCTCGTGGCAGATGAATTTTTCTTGTCCTCGGTGCAGCGCCTGCACTTTCAGACCCAAACCTTTGGGGTTTCATGCTGAAATTCCCAGCAAAGAGACCACCAAATGCTGATGTTTCTCTGTCCAGAAAAAGTGGGGAAGTGGGAAAACCCAGAGGTCCATATTTCATATTTTGCCCTGGCTGCATGGCTTTGACCTTTAAACAGTTTATGGGGATTTGTCAGGTGGCACATCCAAAAAAAAAAGGCCCAGGGATGAGAGAATTGGAAAGGGCATCCCACGAATTTCCAAACACACAGCAATAGCTGTGGCAGGAGCCACAGGACCCAGCAGCACTGAAATTCTCTCTTTATTTTGCTCTCTCTGCAGACAAAAAGCACTGGCATCGACAGGTGGAAGGAGTGTTCAAGCAGCATGCGACTGGTTGGTATGAAGTAATAAATGTTAAAAAGTAAAAGAAGGGGTGAATTTGGGATTTTAGCCATTAGAACGTGGAATGTTTAAACGGGGACATTGCCTGAAAAGCACCTGCAGAATTAGTGAGATGCTGTTTCAGTGCTGTAAATAAACAATCCAGAAATGGGCCTGGCCTGAGGGGGTTGGTGCTCTCCAGCAGCAGCAGGGGCAGGTGAGAGGAGGAGCCCCCCACTCTCTGCAGCTGGGCAAGAAAGCCGAGAGCTGCAGGGGCTGCAGCCGCTGCTGGTGCTCTCCCCCCTGTGTTTCACACACTGAAAGGCAGAAAAGGCAGAAGCAGTGACCTGGGTTAGATCTTCAGAGCACCAGCCTGAAACTCAAACCCAATTTTCGGTATTACTTAGCAGTGGTAAAGGGCTGCAAGCAAGGCAGTGCCTGACCCCCAGAGCTGGAAAAGGGACAAGGAATGGGAGCCAGCACACGGGAAGCTGGTGAAAAAATCTGTCATTATCTCTCAATTTAACAGTTTTTTTCTGCCTGCCAGGCTCTTCTCCCACGTGGGTGACCCGTTCCTGGATGACACCCTGCCCCGGGAGTACGTCCTGTACCTGCGCCCCACCGGGCCCCTGGCACAGAAGCTGTCGGAGTTCTGGCAGCAGTCGAAGCAGATCTGTGGCAAGAACAAAGCTCACAACATCTTCCCACACATCACCCTGTGCCAGTTCTTCATGGTAAAGCAGAGCTCCTCTCCTGTCTCTCCTTTAGCCATTCCTGAGCAGCCCTTGCCAGGCTCAGCCTGGAGACTTCCAGTTTAGGAGGGGCTGGGGGGATTTTGCCGATGCCTGGGCTTCTGAAGGAGGTCATTGGGTTTTTAAGCTGTTGTTTTCAGGGAAGAGCAGCAGCAGAAGACCGAATTCTCATCCTCTCCAGTGATCCTTAGCATGAGAATGGGTGGGGGAGCTTGGGAAGGTTACTTGGGGATAGCTGATCCTGCTTTGAGGACAGGGCTGACCATTTCTAAACAGAGATTGTTTTGATTTTTCTTCTCCATGCCCCTGTGCTTTTTCTCACTCAGTGAGGGGAAAGGTGAACCACTGACCCCCACCCACACCCCTTCCTTTCCTGAGCAATGCCTGTCCTGCTTCCCTTGGCAGTGCGAGGACAGCAAGGTGGATGCCCTCACGGAAGCCCTGCAGGCCACGGTGATGCGCTGGAGATGCAAATTCCCGGCCCCGCTGCCCCTGGAGCTCTACACATCCTCCAACTTCATCGGGCTCTTCGTCAAGGAGGAGAGCGCTGAGGTGCTCAAGAAGTTTGCTGCAGACTTCGCTGCGGAGGCGGCTTCCAAAGCAGGTGAGGGACTGCTCTGGCAGCTGCCACGAGCTCCTGGCTGGGCACCGTCAGAAACCCAAAGCTCCGATGCCACGAAGGAGCAAAGCAGCTGCCAAAGCTCACAGTTCGGGCATTTTCAGAAGCCCAAAGCTGTGATGCCACCCAGAAGCAAAGCTCAGAAGCAAATCCCTGATTTTTAAGTGAAAACTCAGGGGGTCACCCTGCCCGGTGCTTTGGCTTTCAGTGCTTTCCGGTGCTGTCTCTGAAAGGGAAGCTGACATTTGGTGGTTCCTTAACCTTTCACACAGCCCCTCTGAGCGGGGCTCGGCGTTTCCTGCCCCGCTCACCGCCTCCAGCCACCACCAGGGAACTTTCCCCGGCCATTTCAAGGCCTTGTGTGTTTTTTCACTGCATGTCTGAGGTGTAAAGAGGGCTCCAGAAAAGACCCCAAGTGTCCTTTCCAACCTCAGTGCTCACAGGGCTGTCCCCATGGTCCTCTCCTGCTTCTGGAAGGAGAAATAACCAGAATACCTCATCCTCCAGGGTCTCCACTGCTGGAAAATCTCGCTGGGTGTCCCCCAGTTACCTCCAAACTGGGAAATGACAACAGCCTGGGAGCACTGTGACATCTCCCTGATTAATCCTCCCACCCTCCATCACCAGAGAGCTCAGCTTGGGCTGCCCACAACACAGGTGGTTTAGTGGTTCACTATTCCAGGATTATCCTGGAGTTTAAATGCATCAAGGTGCAGCAAATTCTGCATTCCTGGGGTGTTTCCATGCTGGACTGGCACCCCACAACCATGCAGGAATGCTGCAAGCCTGCCCCTGCTCCAGAGGAAGGATCCAGAAGCATCCAGAACCTCTGGAATGCATTGCTTTCACCTTCCCTTCCCCTTAGAAGAGGGAGGGAATTTTATATTTCAAAAGAAGATTCTGGAAGGCTGACACTGGGTGGGTCCAAGGACACTGCAGCCGCATGAGAGCAGGATCAGTGTTCCTCTCCAAACCAGCACAGCCAAAAGTGCCATTTTTACCCCCAAAAAACCCCGCTGACCCAGAAAAAAGAAGCATTGGTGGCTTCCAACAATCTTCTGCCACTGAGACTGCTCCAGTTCAGGCCAAATTGGGGTTTTTTAGGGGAAGGCAATTGCTGCATTGCAGCCACAGCTTGGTCAGGTTATCACATTAAGGGCTCAGGGGTTTTTTCAGAGATCCTGAACATATTTTTTATTGCTGATCAAAATGGCAACAACAACAAAAAAGATGGATGAGATTGCAGAGCTACACCTGGCTGGCACTTGGAGCCAAATCTCTGAATAGCTGCAATTGTGACTGAATAATCAGTTGAATTTAATTGCAATTTTTGGTTGAATAAGCAAGAAGAAATAACTTGCAAACAATGTGTCCTGTGATCTCTGCATCTGCTCGAAGAGCCCCAGTGTTTCACATATATTCACCTGGAATCTTTTCCTAATGCATGTTCCTTTTTTTGGCAGGATCATTCTGAATTGTTATTCCACAGTTTGGGAATACCTCACCCTCAGTGGCTAAACTGATAATGCAGCTAATGTCAGGGGAGAAGATTTTATCAACTTGCACAAACCTGCAAATTCCACAGATATGTGATTGTTAGTGTAGCAGAGAAAACAATGGAGGGAAAGTAAAAATGATGCTTTTTAACCTGCTTATTTTGGACAGATCCTCAGGTGCTCATGAAAGCCTCCCCACTACCTGGAGAAGTGGCTTTTTTTTTGGCAGGAGATCCAGCGTGTTCAGAGCTGCAGTAATTACTGTCAAGCCATCCCCTGCTTGGCAGTTTGGCCAGGATGCCTTGTCTGGCACCCTGCAGTGACTCAGGGCTGAATCAGACCCCAAACCTCTGATCATTTGGTCCCTGGTGCAATCTCAGAAACCCCCCAGCCTTCCCCAAGTGAACCACAACTTGTTCCTCTTGAGCATCTTTGGGAGCCCAGCTCCCATTTAGAGGTGACAGTCACTCATGCAGCAGAACGGGGTTTTTAACCCTCCTCTTCCCATCACAGATGTCCACGTGGAGCCCCACAAGAAGCAGCTCCACGTGACCCTGGCCTATCACTTCCAGAGCAGCCACCTGCCCACGCTGGAGAAGCTGGCCCAGAGCATCGATGTCAAGCTGGGCTGTGACTGGGTGGCCGCGATCTTCTCCCGGGACATTCGCTTTGTCAACCACGAGGTAAAGCCCTGGAGCTGTTTCATCCCCAAAAAAAAACCAAAATCCCAAACAAACCAGTCAACAAACAGAGCTTATTGGCTTTTTTGGGGATTTTTACTCACACTGTCCAAACTTGTTCTTCACCCACCTCATTCCTTGCTTCTTGTGGGAATAATGTCCTGCTGATTAATGAATTCTAATAATGACTCTCCTGTGAGCTCAGCATAAGGTGGGCTGATCTCTCCAGAACCAGACCAGCATTTTAACCTGACCAGTCCAATTCTGCTGTACAGTCTGGACCTTACTACTAACCACAGCATTTCATTTCATCATGTAGGAAACACTCACCCTCACAACCTTTATGTTTCAATTACTCATATGGATTCTTATACCTGAAGTATCTCAGCTTCATAAGATAGTTTCTTTAATTATCTTGTTTTCCAACATAAAATATATAAAAAAATATTAATTTCCTTTTGAAGACTGAGGATAGAGAAGCCACATGTGAGATCCATCATCACTGGAAAAATCCCAAAGTTTGACCTCATGTCTGAGACGTGGGGTGGAAAAACAGGCACCTCCAGAATTTGAGACATCTTCAGATGTCCATCTCAGGACGAGATGAATCAATGTCTGGAGGAGGGAACCTCCAGGAAATACCTGCTCAGGCTCAGGAGGCCAACTCTGTTAACTCCCCAAAGTTCATTGTCCAGGACCAACACACAAAAGCTGTGGCCAAGCTGGGAAAAAGCTCTTTTAGCACAGCACAGGTTGCACCAGAAATGCCAAAACTCCTGGAGAGCTGTGTGAGGCAGCCCAGGCTGTGGTGCCACGTGTGACAGCCTCCTCTCCATCTGGAGAACCACGTCCCTCAGAAGCTCCACGTAACCAACGCTGTCACTGATGGCACAGCGAGCTGGGAGGAAAACCAGCCCCCAGTTTGCAGATCTCACTTCAGCCCCGTGTGCAGGGTCTGGCCTGTGCCATCAGGGGACAGGGACCGGTTCCCACCTGCCTTTGGAGATGCCACAGATGGTGCAGGAGGATTAGCAAGGGCTGCCACCAGCAGGAGAGCCGAGCTGCTCAGCAGATGGTGGCTTTTTCATGGTGCCACCACACAAGTCAGGCTTGTGCAGGGATGGGAACAGGTCAGTTCTCCTCCTAAATGGAGCATTTCCATGGCCACTTCCAAGGAAAGCTACTTGCAGGCATTCGATCCATGTGGGTTCCTCATGCTCAAGTGAATTACAGAATTACACTCACTGGTTTCCCCTCACCTTTTAACTTCATCCTGTTCATGTCAGGAGACACAAGGAAACAGTGTGGCCACATGCCAGAATTTCTCACCACCTGTGTCTTTTTCTGTGCATTCCCATGAATTCCAAGCTCTGAGGGCAGCGTGTCAAATCTTTTAGGCCCCCCAATAATGTCTCTGCTCTGTCTTCAAAAGCAACAGCAAACAGAACTGCCCTTTGAGATCAAACATGAGTAGGGAAATCAAGAATGGTCAGTGACCACCAGAGCTGTATAAATTCCAGAATTCACTTCCATTTTTAATGGGGTGTTTGGATTTAAACACACAGTCATGGCTTTGCCATGACTGAGTAAAAATCATCCGCCCCTCCTGGTTACCAAAAACACGACTGGAATCAAGCTGTGAAGAGTTAAATGCCTAGAAAAGCTTTCCAAGAGAAAAGAGTGCCAGGAATTCCCTGAAGGGAAGCTTTCCTGGGTAAAGCACTGGGAGAAGAGCTGAGCTTAAAGGCTGGCAGTGCTCCTGCCCCACTCTGCTGGAGATTCCCTTTCCTTAACAACCCTTTTGTGCTTTTTCTCCCCCAGACTCTGCAGGTGATCTACCCCTACACCCCCCAGAACGACGACGAGCTGGAGCTGGTCCCAGGGGATTTCATTTTCATGTCTCCAGTGGAGCAAACCAGCACAAGTGAGGGCTGGATTTACGGCATCTCCCTTGCCACTGGCTGCTCTGGGCTGCTGCCAGAAAACTACATCACCAAGGCGGACGAATGTGGGACCTGGGTGTTCCACGGGTAGGTAAAGCTGCTCACCCACCTTCCACAGCTGCAAAAAGGGGCTCAGCAGCTGGCATTTCACCTGGGAGGCGAGCAGGGCTGCTGAAAAGGGCACTGAGGGCAAGGAGCTGGCACACAGAGCCCGGTCTCATCGGCCAAGGAGGAGCAGATGCTCTCCCTTAGCGTGGGATTAGAGGACAAGGTGATTTTTATAGCTGAGATGTTGCAGCAGCTCTTTATGACTCCCAGGACTGGTGCTGGGTAATGGAGCTGCAGCAGATGGCTGCTGTAGGCACTGCTGGGCAGGTACTGCTGGGAAGGCACCTCTGGGGTGGGCCTGGGATCAGAAAGGTGTAAATTTGAGCATTAATTTGGGAAGAGGCATCTTCTGTGCGTGTCACCCTGCTGAAAAGGACTTGGCATCAGTAACATTTCTTGGGATATTTAGCGAGATTTTTAGAAGCCTGCCACTGGCTTCAGTGAGAACGCAGCCCTCATCTTTTGAATAAGGTTATGCCTCTTGATTTTTGTGGGAATTCGTTAAACAGCAATTTTAAAAAATTATGTTTGAGGGGTGGGTTGATATCTAAGCACACAGACACCTTTGGCAAGCCTGGAGCATAGGGAGTTATTCCTATGGAAGAGGAAAAGGTGACAAAAATGGGGGAGAGGCACATTCCAAGCACCATAAAATCACACAGATCTGGTCCCATCACACCAGGCAGCAGGTCAGATACCCAGGGAAGGGATGGGGCCATGGAACAAAACACAGACTGTGTTTTACATTTCAGTGGGCAAAGCTGGCCTGTGGGGAGGGGTCTGAGCAGAAAGGAAAAGCATTTGGTAAGCCCTGATACAGGACAGACAGAACTGACTTAACTCAGCACTTAATGCAAACTGAGCCTCCTCAAATTGAACAAAAGGCAGGAAAGAAAAGAGTCAAAAAGGACATCCCAGGCTGTTCCTTGGCTGTGAATTTTCAGGCTTCACAAGAGCAAGGTGGTGAGTGACAGACACAGAGCAGGCTGTCCAGATGTGACACCATCACCTCCTCCCTTCTTTAAACCAGCTCAGCCCTGAGTGCTGCCCAGCCCAGAACTCCATCAGGCACAGAGAGATCTCTCCTTCCCCCATCCCAGACAGAGCAGGGAAGACAAGGCACCACCCCGAAGACAGGAGAGGTTGTTGTCTGCCTGGAGTCCCTGTCTGCTGAGCAGAGGAACCACGAGCCTTGGGGAGCAGCTTCCAAACAATGCCCTGGCCTTAGGAGATGACTAAGCTGGAACAGCCTGGCAGTTTCTGTTTTCAAGCAGCAGGAAGGGGCAGCACTGGAGACAGGCTGGTGGCTCTTCTCCAGCCACTCTGAGAGAGCTTGCCTTTGCCTCAGCATCATTCCCAGCAAGTCCAGCCATCTATAAATAGATGGTGAAGCCCTCGTGGCCTTTATTAAAAGGCTTAGAGAGAAAGAAAGACTCAGAAATTGTGTGGCAGCTCCTGGGGGCAAAGAGAAGTGGGGTAACAAAAAATTTCTTGTTATTTTCCAGACCATTGTCCTTAAAAAATTGTCATATGGGCAAGGCAGGAAAGGGCTGACAGCTGGAAGAAATTCACTTTGTACTGAACTGGAGATGGGTCCTAAGTAAGAATTAAGATTCTGTTCACATTGAGATATTCAAGTTTTGGGGTCAGTGAGGATGGATCTGTGCTGACTCCAATGCTCCACCTGCATTTGGGCAATGAGGGGAACAATTCCTTGGAGTAGGGCCAGCCCTTGTTGGGAACTCAGGAATAATCCAGCACCCCAGTGTCATCCTTGCACCCTAATTCCACCAGATAACAGATCAGAACCAACACCATGGTGGAGTTTTTTTCTCCTTTAAATCATATAAATCATGCAGGTGATCTATTTCTGTCCCTCTGGCAGAGGCACTGGGGTTATTTTAACAGCTGTGAAACCCCTCTGAGATTTTCTCCTTACTGGGTACTATCAGGAAGCAACTCCTGACACATTTAAGGCACTGAAAAGTGCCAGCTCTGGCAACTATTCCTGTCAAAGTAAATGACCACATCCATTACCTGATACTGTTCTTTTATTTTAATGACTATGCAGAGGTAACTGAGTCAGCAGAGGGTCGCTGCAGCTTCTGGAATTGCCTGTCACCGTTTAGTCCCCAGGGTTTTGGTCAAAGTCCTTGAGGATCTGGGAGTGAGAGCTTTATTCATCATTAGGCAAGGCCCTCGAGGGGCAGTGGGGTCTGTAATATCCCTTTGGCTGCACTTAACAGGAAGCACCGGGGGGGAATAAATTCCCAAGGAGGTGGGAAAGGGAACAGGCAGCACTGAAAAACGCAGGAACAACAGGGCTGAGTGTGCCAGGTCCCTATCAGGGGGTAGAAGCTGTTCTGGGTACAGGAGCCCTGAAAAATGCCCAGGGAGAGGCCCCAGCTTCCTGCTGAAGCCACAGCTTGTGCTACAAAGGTGAGTGAAAACTCCCTGTAGCCTTTAATTCCCAAACTTTGGAGCACAAGCCCATGGTCAGTGACATGGACTGGTGCCCAGGTGAGGTTAGTGAGCATCATCAGGAAGGTCCTGGCATTTTCCATGAGAACATTCCAGGGCAGAGAGAGCTTCCCAGACCAAAGTTTGGGAACTGTTGTGTAACCTGTTTCTAAGGAAACAGCCTGTGGAGATGGAATTTGCCTCCTCTGTGTGAGCATCACCTGGCAAGCTGCTCTCTGGGCAGCACTAAACCCCAAATAATAATGAAATAACATCCCAACAGTAATTACCACCGGCTCCTGGCGGCTACAGAAACGTCCTGAGAGCAGCCTGAGCACACAAAGCATTCCCAAAGCCAATATTTGTCTATTTTTGGCAGGTCCTACTCCATTCTGAACACCACATCTTCCCCATCCCTTCAAGCCTTTGCTGACGGAGCTCTGGAGAGAAGGCAGCAGGAGGACCAAGGGCCAGGGGATGCAGGGCCACTCACCATCATCTGCCAGAACGTGCAGGTAGGGACCCCCACAGCCATAAATCACTGGGGAAAAGCTTCCACAGGAATGGATTTTCCCCCAAAATTCATCCCCTGGGCTCTTTTCAGTCACTGCAGCACGAGTTACAAAGTTTTTGAATGACACAATCAGCCCTGTCCCCAAACTGCCTCTTCAGCAGAGGGTGCAGAGGATGGGGTGGCAGTGACGCCTTGAGAGGCCACCTAAAGCCAGAGACTAGACAGGAGTAAGGGAATAAAATGGGAATTTATTTGAAAGGCCTTCAAAGGTACCCCTGGGAGCCAGTGATATTCCCAAAATGGACCCCAGGATGGACCCCAGGTCACGAGTTCTTCACACTTTTATAGGTTTGGTTCATTTGCATATCAGGGTTAATTCTCCAATTAAAGCTTCAGTTAATTATGTCATTTCTCCTCAGTTTGCCTCCCTCTCAGAGGCTTTTGGTTTGGACTTTTTGGATCTAGGAGGGTCTGGGTGACCTTGGAGAGGCCTGGAGAGGCTTTGTCCTGTCTGCCTGGCAGGAGAGAGCAGAAACTACAGGCTACAGGAAACTCCAGAGTTACACACTGGGCACTCAGGCTTGGAAAAATAGAAAAGTTAAAACCTAAGGCATCATCCCCCCCTTTAGGGCCCCATCCTCTGCCCCCTTCAGCAGCTTTACAGCAGCATAAATTTACCAGGATGACAAATACCCAAAGAGCTCCATAAATCCATAAAAGTCATAAATCCTGCAGCCTTCCCTGTGCTGTTTGCACCAGGGCAAAGCAGCGGGGCCCTGCTGCTGGCTGCTCTGGGCTGCTCAGATGTCTCTGCCCTCTGCTGAAGGTCAGACCTGCTGTCGTTTCCCTTGCAGCCCCTGAGGATAAGCAGCCAGCCGGGCCCCCAGAAGCGCTGCCTGTTCGTCTGCAGGCACGGGGAGAGGATGGATGTGGTTTTTGGGAAGTACTGGCTGTCCCAGTGCTTCGATGCCAAAGGTGAGCCCGGGGGTTTCCTAGGATTCCATGGAGGCAGGACAGTGGCCACTGCTTGCTGGAAGCTGGGGTGTTTTACATAAAAGGATGCTTTTTGTGCTGGCAGTCAGCAGCAGAAAGTCATCCAGGGAGGAAATACTCCATTTGCCAATGTTTGGGAAAATATTGCAGGAGTGATTACACTCTACAGTCACATCACCAAAGAGCAAAGTAGTCATGATGTTGGTAGTCAGTGTTCAGTGAAAACATTTGCTACCATCAAGAAAATATTTTGCACTGCTGGCTCTCAGTCCTGAGTGAAAATAACACTGCTCAGAGTGGTGTTGGGGGCAAAAATCAGTGTTTTCAACCCAGTATTATGCTTGGGTTTCAGCCTAAAGTGAAAAAAAATATAACTTCAGGATCTGTTGGCCTTAGGGCTGATCAGAAATTTGTCCTAAAAGTCTTCTTTCTGTTCAAAAACATGAATTTCTTGAAGGATGCTTTCACAACTTCCTTCTGTGCCTGAAGAGCTCTGACATTTCCAGCCTCCTGTAGAAGTGTAACATTTGTTGTTATCAGGACAGAAGTGACTTTGCCTTGGGGAGAATCATTTAAAACCTTAACAACATTCTGTGCTGACTTTGAGCTGGTGAAAGGTGTTTCATTTAATTCCATGGCATTCCTGATGGATTTCCATGGGAAAAAGCACTCACCAGCCAGGCCTAGGCAGGAGCTGCAAAGCACAGCCGAGGAGGTGGGAGGGGGGAAGATCAGGTGGGATGTTTGTGCCTCTGTCTGAGGGAGTAATGGCAGCCTGGCCCCTCTCCCTGCAGGACGGTACGTGCGCAGCAACCTGAATATGCCTCACAATTTACCTCAGAGGAGTGGTGGTTTCAGGGATTACGAGAAGGATGCTCCCATCACCGTGCTGGGCTGCACCCAGGCCAGGCTCGTGGGTAAGTGCTGCTCAGCAGGCAGAGCTTTGAGCTGAAGGAAGGGGGATTTGAGTGGGAATTTGGGAAGGAATTCTGCCCTGTGAGGGTGGGGAGGCCCTGGCACAGGCTGCCCATCCCTGGAAGTGTCCAAGACCAGGCTGGATGGGCTTTGGGGCAACCTGGGATAGTGGGGTTTTTGGTTTTTTCCAACCCAAACTATTCCATGATTCCACAAAGAGCTTGCCCGAGGAAGCTTTACAATCTTCCTCCCACACCCCTATCAGAGAAAGGTAAAGTGCAAGGCAGGAAAAAATTAATTGGATGCCCTGAGCTAATGGGATTTAAACATTTCAAGGAGCTTTGCAAGGTCCCCTCACCTTCCCCACATCCCTCTTTGAAAGGAAACCTCCTCTCCTTCAGCTGCTGCAGCTGAGGACAGGGCAAAGCAGGAAGTGTAGGACGGGCTGAAGTCAGAGCCATCAGCAGCACGGGTGCATTGGGGAGATTTTGTTGTTATCCACACTGGGGAGAAATGCAGCAGTGGGGCTGGCACCTCGTGCAAAATGCACTTTTGTCATCTCCAGTTTGCCTCACCAATACCCATTTATCAATCTGCCTGGCTTTCTATTGTCATAAACACAGCCCAAATCTTTTCCAGGGTTCTCCCACCCTCCCCATCCGTGTCCCTGACTCGGGACTGTTGGTTTGTGCACAGACAGAAAATCCTTTGCCTCTCAGAGCACATCTTGGGAGCTGTGATGATGAGGGGAGCCCAGCCCCTTAAAGACACGAGCACCAGCACTGAGCATTTTCTCCAGCTCAAATCCTTCTGAGCATTCCTTGCTGGTCACATCCAAACTAGGGCAGCTAAAATTATCCTGGCTTTTTTGAACACAAATAAATCACTGTGCAGCAGCAGCAGCAGCAGCAGCAGCAGCAGGAGGATGCTCAGACTCCAGGCCACATGGCAGTGGGGTTTGCAATCTGCACGTGACAGAAGGATGGCTGGGAGGGTCACAGCACACTGCTGGTGGCATCCAGGGGGCCAAGGATGCACTTGTGGGCCATTAAATGGGTCCAAGGACACACTTGGCTGGTGGCATTAAAGGGCTCCAAGGACACACTTTGATTGTGGCATTAAAGGGATCCAAGGACACACTTCGTGTGGCATTAAAGGGGGTCTGAGGACCCACTTCTTGTGGCATTAAAGGGGGTCTGAGGACACTTTGCTGGTGGCATCAGGGGTTCAAGGAAAAACTTTACTGGTGCAAATAAAGGGATCTGAGGACTTGCTTTGTGTGGCATTAAAAGGTTTTAAGGACACACTTTGCTGGTGGCATCAGGGGTTCAAGGAAAAACTTTACTGGTGCAAATAAAGGGATCTGAGGACTTGCTTTGTGTGGCATTAAAAGGTTTTAAGGACACACTTTGCTGGTGGCATTCAGGGGGTCTGAGGACACACTTTGCTCATGGCATTAAAGGGTTCCAAGGACCCACTTTGCTCATGGCATTAAAGGGTTCCAAGGACCCACTCTGCTGGTGGCATTAAAGGGTTCCAAGGACCCACTCTGCTGGTGGCATTAAAGGGATCCAAGGACCCACTTTGCTCATGGCATTAAAGGGTTCCAAGGACCCACTCTGCTGGTGGCATTAAAGGGTTCCAAGGACCCACTCTGCTGGTGGCATTAAAGGGATCCAAGGACCCACTTTGCTCATGGCATTAAAGGGATCCAAGGACACACTCTGCTGGTGGCATTTAGGGGTCCCAGGGCTCATTTTGCTGGTGACACTGCAGGGGTTTGAGGACACACTCTGCTGGTGGCATTTAGGGGTCCCAGGGCTCATTTTGCTGGTGACACTGCAGGGGTTTGAGGACACACTTTGCTGGTGGCATTTAGGGGTCCAAGGACACGGCTGCAGCTGTGGTGGCACCGTGTGACCTTGATGGTGCTTCTGCCATAGTTCCTGTGATGACCAAAGCCTGTGAGCAGCTTCCCTTTGACAGAGGGCTGGTCGATGTCCCTCGCCTTCTAAATGACCCCACTTCTCCCAAGAGATTTCTAGGTCAGCCTACAATGGTGACAGCCACTGTCAGGGTTAACATCCCCTCCTTGCTCCCCCTCCTTTGTCCTGCTCTTCCAACAGAACAGAAATGTGGCTGCTGCTCACCACAAGCCTGAGCTGGTCCCTGCTCTCCTTTGGCTCCTTGAGGCACTGCAGGAATATTAAAAACCCTGACAGTGGAGTTGATTCTCACCTCGTTTGCAGTGATCTCCCACCTGTGTAATGAAATGGAGATTTATGCCAGCAGAGAATCCAGCCAGTTGGATAAAGCTGGCTTTGAGTTGTGTTGAATCATTTGATTTACAGCTTACAAATAAAATGAAATTAAATCTGAGACCTTTACAATTTTTCTGGGTGTTTTTTGGCCAGACCTATGAGAAGCAGCTCCTTGCAATGCCATTTACTTGGATTTATTCACAAAGATCAAAACTTTCTTGCAGGTGAAGCCTTGCTAGAAACAAATACCATTGTAGACTACATCTACAGCTCCCCATCCCTGCGGTGTGTCCAGACAGCTCACAATATCCTGAAAGGTAAGAGGGAGAGGCTGAATTCTCCTCCCTTTCTGCATAAAACACCGACCAACTGATAAAAAGCATGGGCCTGAGTGAATGGTAACTATAATTTCCATAGGAATATATTTTATATGAGCACAATCCATAAGGAATCCTTTTCTAACTGCACCAGCTGCCAGCCAGAGGTTGACATTCCTTGGCACATATCAAATACATCCAGTAAATACCTCATTTTCCATAGAAAATAAATAAACAAACAATCAAACTGAAGCATTAAAGCTGCTTTCTTCCTTCCCAGTTTCTCCCAGTGATATCTGGTCTCCTCTCCCTCTTTTCCAGGTATGCAACAGGAGAACAACCTGAAAATCCGGATAGAGCCAGGCCTGTTTGAGTGGACCAAGTGGGTGTCTGGGAGCACCCTGCCAGCCTGGATACCCCCAGTGGATTTAGCTGCAGCTACTCTAAGCGTTGATACAACCTACAGGTAGCACAAAAGGGGCCTGAGAGGCTCTGCCATTGCTTATTTGAAGATTTAGCACCAAACTCTGCTGAGTTTTGACATTTAGGCACTGACTGGAAGAGCTGCTGAGACTCCCAAAACAAACTTGGAGCAGGCTTGAGGTCTGTTATAAACCAAATTGCCCTCATCACTGGCACTTCCAGCCATATTCCTGATGGTGGAGGTTTTCTTTCCAGCACTCCTTGTGCTGGGATCTTTCACGTTTCCAAGGAACTCCCAAAGGATTTTTAACGCTTTTCCTAAAACTTGGGAGTTTGGGCTCGGCTAACACACACAGGAGGGCCACCTCCTTGGGCTTGGTGACAGATATTTTGTGTCAGGCCTTATCTGCTTTTAGGTATCACCTGAAGTCCTGGTCTTTCCCTTGTCCCATTGCAGCCTTGTGTTTAAGAACCCTCAGGTGGAATAAGCAAGTGAAACATTAAAATTTGAAAAAAGAAGGAAAAAGTAAAGGAAAAAAAAATACTGGATGTTTTTTTCTGCTCACAGACCTTGCACTTGGAATTCTTTATTTTTACCATTCACTGGATGTGTTTTTCTGCTCACAGACCTCATATTCCTGTCAGCAAGTTGGTGGTTTCTGAGTCTTATGATACCTACATAAGCAGAAGCTACCAGGTAACAAAGGAAATCATCAGTGAATGTAAAGGGAAAGGTGAGTGCTGCAGAGGGGGTGAAAACCAAGCCAGGCAGGCTGGGATGTGGATTCCAATATTCCTGTCCAGTCTTTCCCTCTTTAGGGGATGAATTCCCACACCTGGATCTCTCCTCCTCTCTCCCAGAAGCACTGGGAACCCCTGGGTGCATCAGAACTGAGTTTAGGTACACTCAGCTTACAAGGAAAGGCCATAAAGTCAAATAGCAGAACTATTTTAGGGATCCCTACCCAATGGCAGCTGTTTCCCAAGGGAATAAATGAGTTATTTGCCCTCTGCTGTGTGTTCCCAGCATTAAATGGGGCATTTTCCCTCCCCTGTCCGAGCTCATCCTTCAAATTATCTCCATAAAGACCTTGGAACATTTCATCAAACACAATACTGATATTTTTTTTTTTAAATCCCTGTTATCTGTCATTCACAACATTCTCAGAATTCCTAAATTCTGGTGTTTTCACTGATTTCATTTTACTGACCTGCCTCTGCATTCTGAGCTTTGATTTGAAGGGTTTGCCCACAAACTTCAGCAGCACAGTGGGGCATTGGATGTAAAGGAGGATGGAAATGGAAACATAAAGCTGCCACTGTGGAAAGCCAGCCCCTGAAATCAGTGTTTGTTGTAATAGGAATTAATTTCTGCAGAGGCAAAAAAGGCATTTGCTTCCCAACACAGCTGAAATCTCGCTGGAATTCTTGTTTTCTCCAGGAAGCACTTTTAAATTTAGTAGGAGTGATGTCACCATTGCCCTGAAAACTGAGAATGTGTTAACAAATCTTCCCCTTTGTGAGGTGTGGTTTATGATAAAGTGTTTTAACTGCTTGATCTTGGGCACCAGCCCCTAAGTCTGGCTTTGCCTCCCTCCTCAGCCTGTGTTTCTCCTTTTATTTCAGGAAATAACATCCTGATAGTGGCTCATGCCTCCTCCCTGGAGGCCTGCACCTGCCAGCTCCAGGGGCTGTCGCCTCAGAACTCCAAGGATTTTGTACAGATGGTCCGAAAGGTGATCACCAGCCAGGAGCAAAGCCCTGGCTTTGCAGAGAGGAAAAACCATTTGCAATCTGCTGAACCAGGCTTTGTCCTGAGTTTTACTCATTTCAGGAGGGTAAAGGAGAAGGGTTTGAGAGGCTGGGACAGAGTGTGGGGTCAGGTGCCCCCCTGGGATGGGTTTGCAGGGATGGGTTTGTGTTTGTGGGTACCAGGGGCTGTGCAGAGTGCCCCAAACCCCCTCAGGGCACTTCAGGCTTAGAGCACTTCCCCTTCTCATCCAAAGAGATGTTGACCATCCAAAGGCTGGAAATTATAATGGGTTTTTATACTTTCTGTCCTTTCCTGCCCTCTGCCAGCCTTGGAGAGGCTCCCTGGGATGTTCAGGGCTCATGTGGGGCCACCTGAGCTGCAGGAACACCCACATTTCCCTCCAAAGCTGTGCTGGTTTGGGACCATGTTTGGTTTGATCTGGCCCCTACTTAAAACTGCATTCCATTTAAAACTACATTTTATAAACTACATTCCATTTTTAAAACTACATTCCATTTTTAAAACTACCTTCCATTTAAAGCTACATTCAGTTGAAAGCTACATTCATTTAAAACTGCATTTTTAAACTGCATTCCAAGGGTATGATCTGTTCTTCCCAGTGTTCTGCACAAGCAGTGGTGCACAGTTGCTCACTCACCTTCTGAAAATGGACTTTGGGAGAGGGAAAGAGAGAAAAAAGGGTGAATCCTTGAGTAGCACAGCAGGGTTACATCCCTTGGGATTGCCCAGCTCAGTCCCTGCTCACTGCCTTGGTTCCCATCTCTCTCCTCACAGATTCCATACCTGGGGTTCTGCTCCTGTGAAGAACTGGGAGACACTGGTGTTTGGCAGCTCACAGACCCTCCCATCCTCCCTCTCACACATGGACCAACTGGAGGCTTTAACTGGAGAGAAACCCTGCTCCAGGAGTAGGGAAAAGCCCAGCAAGGACAACCCCTGGCCTTTCCAAACGCTGGAGAATGTCTCTTCTTCCTTGTGTTTTATTGACAGTGGGAAAAGTCCCCATCATCTGTCCAGTGGGTCACTCGAAGCATATCTCACACAGCCATAAAAAAAAAGTCTCATTTTCAACAAAAGGGGCTGATTTGAGGGGGGGAAAAATAGGAAAATCCAGCTTGAGGCTCTTGCACAGCGCAGAGTCAGTTCGGGGTTGGTGTCCCCACCTTGAAGGGAGCTCTGGTGACACTTTCACTGCACCATGGTAGAACCATGAGCCCTGTGTCAGGCAGGATGCTGGGGTTGTTTTCTCACTGCTATTTTTGCAAAGCATCTGCAGGCTTGTTCAGCACCACGTGCTTGCTCTGCTCACAGCCCCCAAAGCCTCAGCGCTCTCCATGACAATAAAAGTGTGTCCCCAAGGCTGGAAATGAGAGTCCAGCATTGCCTCTGCAGGCAGCACCGGGTTATTCCTCTGCTCTGCCTGAGCAGACAGACATGGGAGTGCTCAGAATGTTGTTGGATATTGTGCTTTGGTTGGTGGTGATCTGCACCACAGCAAAATCCCAAATTTCACACCAGTTCCAGGTGAAGTTGGAGCATCAAAAGTCAGCGCAACGAAAGCTGGCAGGAATTTCTTTGAAGTGGAGATAAAAGAAGCCTTTTCCAATCAAACCTGAGGGATTTAGGAAGTCCAGATTTGGGGTTTTATTCCTTTACTTTGATTATTGACATCCAGTCTTGTGCCCAGATACAGCCTACAAGGTGTGTACCTCTTGAATTCCCTTCAGAAGGCTTTGGAAAAGGAGTTTTCCCCTTTCATACTGGGATGTTCGTGCTGGCCATTACCCCAGAGGGGGCTTTGTGTCCCTTTGTGGCATTCTACACCCAGCAGGTTGCTCCAGGAAGGATGGAATGAAAAACTGATGGAGTTCAGCCTCCACGGAGTGCTCTGCTTCCTTACCCTGAATTCCCAAGTGCCATCTGTCAGAAAGACAAAGCAGCTAAAAAAACCCAGCACTCTTAAATTTAGGAACAACATTTGGCTTATTAAGATGCTATTTATCCCCTGGGGGAAGGGTTGGGATTGGGGGAAAAGTGGAAGAGGAGGGTTTCCATCTCCAACCAAAATGTTTGGGATCACAAGGGGGATCCTCTTGGTGCCAGAGCCAGAAAGCAGCTGCACCACAAAATACCCCACAGTGGGAAATTATAAAGGGCCATCAGAGCAGGGATTTTTAGGATTAGAATTATCTAAAATTAACCAGTCTTGGGTCAAAATGTTGCTGCAGACACTTCAGCAGGGCAGACTTGCTGTCAGCAGGTATTTAAAGATGTGTTTAAATGGGATGAAAGATCCCATTTAAAGGCATTCTTCTTTCTTGGTTTGGGCCACAAATCTGAGTATTCACAGAAATGGGATCATCCCAGACTGGTTTGGGGTGGAAAACACCTTAAAGCTTGTCCAGTTCCATGGACAGGGACACTTCCCACTGACCAGTTTGCCCTTGGACACTTCCAGGGATGGGGCAGCCACAACTGCTCCAGGCAATAAATTAAAAACATGAAATAATAAAAGAAAAATCAGCATCCAAGGCCCGTTCAGGTGTGGCAGGAGAGACTTTCTGCCATCCTTGCCCAGCTCTGCCTCTGCTCAAAGTGCTGAATGCCCTCGTTTGAAATGGGTGAGAGGCACTGGAGTCAACACTGGCCAGATTTGATGTTTATTATCCATTAAAATTCAAGGTTTGGGTGGTGTTTTAGTGGCTTTTCCGCTTGTGCAGTGCTGGTGGCACCTCCCCCAAGTTGCCACAACAACCAAGGAGTGACCAACTGCAATTCCTTCTTCCCAAATGAGGGGGAACAGTTGGGATTGACCCAATCCCAAGGGGTTGAGCTCAATTTTGGGCTCAGCAGGGAGGGCACAGCACATCCTGTCCATATTTACAGTCAGCAGAGAGCCCATCCTGGGCAAAATCCCACATATTGCCACAATCCATAGGAATATTCTGTTATTTATACCTTTAGGACTGTGTAACACACCTTAGGCATTATTACAGCAGGGATGGAACTGAAAAGTCTGGGAGGAAATTTAGGACAGGGCAGGAAAAACCCCCTGCTCCTGTGTGGTTTTATTGCTGTCAAGTTAATTTTTAGTTGTAATTTAAACTCTTTTTTGGCTGTGTACAGACATTCTGAAGAGCATTTTCTGGCTTGTTTTCCTCCATGCCAAAAGTTTAAAATGAAATATTTGACAATCACACCAAAAAGAAAAAAAAAATAAAAATTTGGTTGCTGAGGTGTGTGAATTCTCCAGATTTTTTGTTTTACGCCAGCAAGGTGTAAATTGGGGCAATAAATATTGTTATATTCTAATATTTATTGCCTGTAGAAAGAGTGGAGGCTGCTCAGATCCTGCTGGAGTTGTGACATTAAAAGGAGGTTTTTAGAAGCATGAGACAGAGAGGGAGCAAAACCTGAATGCACAATTTGAGTGGTGGTAGCTGCTCTTTGCATAGAGTAATAGAGGAAAAAGTGATCTGGTTGAGGAGGTAGATGTTAAAATACTCTTCTTTTAAAAAAAAAAGTCTATTTTTGGATGTTTGGGAAATATTTTGACAACTTTAGTCTTGTCTCCAATTAATTGTCAAGAATCACAGGGAGAAAAATCTTATTTTCTTCAGCATTTTGAGTTTTCTTGGGGGTTTTGTGTTAAGCAGTCTCGTGTTGAAAAGGCTTTTTGGGGGGGAAAAAGGTAGAAAAAAAGTATTCCTTTTAAATTTATAGCTGAGAAGTCAAGAGTACAAAGGAATTGCTGCTTCACTTTCACTCCATTGCTGCTCATTAACGTGGATTTAATGTCACTCCAGTGTTTTGGCCCAGAACATTAAACCTGATCCCTGCAGAACCTTCTCCTTCACTGTGAGCTGCATCACATCCCAGATTTTATCACAGGAGACAAACAGCACTTCCCAGGTTTTTCCCTCTCTCCACAATTAAGGAACAAAGCTGCAAACCTGCCAAGAATTAACGGTTCATTTTCATCACTTGCAATTTCTGGCTTAGAAAAAGACAAGAATTAAATTGACATTATACCCAAATCAACAGAGCTTTGCTTGTTTGTGCAAAATGAGGATCCAGACCGTAATAACTTCAGAAAAAAAATTGCTATTTCCCTTTTCACTCCGACTGAACAGTTTCAGACAGAAGTCGGCTGAGAGCAGCTCCTTCTGCTATTAAATCCCAGTGAATTTAACGAGAGTGATAATTTTTATCCCCAAATGATGGCTTTGGTTTGTGGTTTGGGTTCATTTCTTTAAAAAGAGGCAGAGGGAATGATTTTTCAGTCACAAGTAGAAGTGCTGGGGGAGCAGACGTGCTTGGGTTGGCGATCAATGAACAAAATAAATGCAATTAACAGTGGCTGTGATTGGCTGCAAAGGCTCTCAATCACCTCTTGCTGCTCCCCACTTCCTCAAATGCCTTCCCCAGGGAATCCTCATGACCCACAACAGAAAGCAGCCAGTTCCTTTATTATTTCCCATTAAAATGTATTTTCCAAACTTTGTGACATCTCTTCAGACCTGACCTTATCCATGGCTCCTTTTTGTTTCATTTTCAACCTGTTGTATCATTCTGTTTATTATGTTGGGGGGTTTTGTTTTTATTTTTTTTAGTGTGAGCAGATTGTATTTATTTGAGGGAAAAAAAATGTTTGCTGTTAAAAAAACCCCAATAATTGTATTGCCAAAAATAGCTGTAATTACCTGTGACATCTGTATTTTTTTATTTTGGGGGTGAGGCAGGCAGGGAGGGTGGGTGGTTGTTTTTAATCTCAGTTTCAAGTGCTAACAACTGTTAAAACAACCACTGCATTTTAATTTGCTTCTCACATTAAATGGAATTCTCGGAAGTCAGACAAAAGTATCTCGTAGGTGATTTCATAAAGATGCCAAGCACCCTTCCTATTTCACATTTCCTCTGGAGCGTGGTGGAATTTTGAGCTGCATTTTTCCTTTTCTGAGGCTGAAATTCATTCACTTGACAGCAGATGGCACAAAATTCTCTCGGCTCTGGTTTTCCGTGCTCGGGATGGGGTTTTCCCTCTGGATTCAGTTTTTCCCCAGAGTTATTTCAGTCTCACGTTTGGTTGTGTCCACACAACTTTCCAACCAAACCTACTGTTCCAACACATTTTTCTTAATCTGGATTTTTTAATCCAGCAAGAGTTTTATCTTCCAACCCAACTGCTTTAAATTTGCGACCCACAGCTCTGTTTCCCAGAAAAATTCATTAATGATGATGAGCATAAAACCAGAGCTTTTATCAGCCAAATACTCACTGAGTGATGCCCTTCCCTGCACCTGAAAGTTTCATGGAAACAGCTCCTAATGAATCACAAATAAAACACACACTGGGTTTATAATTAACGGCTTTGTCCGTTTCGCTCCAGCCCACATCCTGCAAATGCAAACGGCTTTTAAACCGTAATTATCTTATTAAATTCAGTTATTTTGACGGTAATAGTTGTCCACACCAAATTTTGGGCAGCTGCAAAGGAAGGCCAGAAGAGGATCTGCCAAAAATTCTTTTTTTGGAAATCATAAATCATAAAATAGACTTTGATAAATGTGATGTCCGTGGTTATCACCCCCCGAGGCGTGGGGGGACACAAAGCTGGAATAACCAGACCTGCAGAGGGGACACGGGGAACCCAAATTGTGTCCCCAGGGAGCTGCTGATGTCCCCGAGCAGCTCAGCAAGCTCTGCCCTCCCTGCAGAGCCACAAACCACTGGCACAAATTCCCTTTCCCGTTGCTGCTTTCTGCAGCATCCCCGCAGGCAGAGCCGGGCAAAAACCCTGGTTTGGATTTTAAGTGGGTTTTGAAGTCAACTTTTTTAAATTTTACCTAAAGTGAACCTCGTTTTTCACACCCACCGAGTGAGTGCTGCCTTCCCGGGTGCCTCCTGGCCATTAAATCCCCATGGGGGATCAAATCCTGTGGCACCACAGCCGCAGGGTGACCCCAAACCCGCATTTCCCCCATGTTTTACCTTTCCCCTCTCCGTGCATCCCCCCCTGAGCCGAGGCGGGGTGCAGGACAAACCCCCCGGTCCTGTCGCCCACCAGTTCCATCGGAGGGACCCGTGAGGTCACTGGTTTAACTGAGCACGGAGGAAACACGAGGTGGGCACAGAGGAGAGAGGGGGATGGAGGCAGAGACCCCGCTGCTGCTGAAGTCACGGGAAAAGCGCTCCCCCCGTGCTGAAAAGGGACGGGCGCGGGGAGGAAGCGCAGCCCGAGCCCAGCGCAGCATGCCTGGCCCCGGGGCGCTGCTCACCGCCGCTCTGCTCCTGCTGCCAGGTAAGCCGTGCCCGCGGTCGCCACCCGGNCGTTCCCAAAGCTCGGTGGCTCCTAAACCCAGGGTCAGTGAGTTCGAGTCACCTCCAGCAGCGGGTGGCACGCTTGAGGTGGCGAAGTGTTGGGGTGTCAAAAGATTCCGCCTTAAATTTGGACAGAGGGTCACTGCTTAGGGTGCTTTTGTTCATGCGCTGCGTAAAAGGAGCCAGAGTAATTTAGGGAGCACTTGCAAAGTACTTTGGAAGAGAAAAGCGCTTTAGATGCTCAATCTCCTCACTCCTGCTAGAGGAGGCGCTGATTTCGACCTGCTCTGTCTCTCACACGCAGGAGAGTGTGAGAGAATCGTGTTTGACCGTGTCAAACAGGGAGAGATCCAAGGAGGGAAGGAGCAAGGCAGCAATCAGCGCAGGACCCCTGCAGGCTTCACTCCTGACCTTTGCAGGAGAAAGGGCTGCACGATCCCGGTGCTGGAGCAAAATTCCCTCTCCCTCCTTGACAGACTCAGGAGCAGAAACCGCTGCAGGGCTGCTGCTGCCAATTTGCTAATTCTCAGAACACCCCCTGTCCCCCAGTTTTGTATTAATTTGTAGCTGCTGCCTTGGCCAGAATGAATTCAGCTCCATTCACAGGTCAGCAGCCAGGGCAAAAATAATTCATTAATCAGGGTGGCTCTGTGGGCTACAGGCTCACAGATCACTCTGCACCGGTGCTCTGAGTGCAAGGCTCAGTGCAGGGAGCTCTCAGTCACTTCCTGGGGGCTCCAAGAATAGCAACCAGAGTAGAACCACTCTGCTCAGTGCACCCTGCAATTTCCAGCACAAAACTGTTGCCCTTTCCTGCCGAGAAAGTGAATCTGTCACTGTACTTGATGCCAGAGTGGTTTTTCCAGGTGGCATCCCCATGGTGCAAGAGCCACCATCCCTGGAGCTGGCAGGGGACATCCCCCATGCTCAGTGACCGTCCCAGGGTGGGCCACAGAGGCTGCAGAGCAGAGCCCTGTGCAGGAAGAGCTGCCCTGTGAGTCACACTCTCAGTGAAGCCCATTTTCCAGTGGTCTCCCGTGGAAATTACATTTATGCACTGGTTTGGAAAAGCAAACAACACCCCCAGCTCTTCTTGCTCAGCCCCGCCACTGTCACCTCCAAAGGTGTGATTTGCCAGACCCCTCGCTGCTGGTGGTGACAGGAAACCATCACGGGGACAGAAATACCCGAGGGGCCTGTGGAAAACCACAGACAGCTCTCAAACAGCTCTCAAACAGCTCTCACCTCCTGCCACAGGTCCTCTCAGGGACAGGCACAGCCACAGTCCCCATGAGGAGCTGCAGTCCTGCAGGGAGCCAAGTCTGATTCGAGCGGTAAAAAAAATCAGCTCCAACAAAATGCCCGACAAAAACTTCATTTCTGAGGGATCTGAAATTTTTTAGAATGTGAAAATCTTCCTCTAAGCCCAGAAAGATTCATTTCCCCAACCTGCAGTGGGAACTGGCAGCTGACAGCTCCCTGGGAAATCAAATGGAAACACAAAGCAGGGATGTAAAACAAAACTCTCCTGCTGCCTGTTTACTTAACTCCAACCCAGGCACCACTTTTAGTATTCTCCAGGGCGTGGATTTTGTCTGGAGAAGGTAATTCATTCCAGGTCATCAAATATTCTCACAAAGTGTTTTATCTGTCTCAGAATGTCTGAAGAGAAAGAACACATTTTACTGCCTGCCCGTGAAATGAACTGGGAGGAGAGAAAATGAAATTTCATTTTAGTGACCTGTGCCAGGCCAGGTTTGGTTCTTTTCAAAAGAAGTTTCCAAGCAGCTGTAGCACTATGATTTCTGAATAAAAAAAGCCTCATTTTTAGAGGTGCTGGGAAAGCCTTCACTGCTCAGTCACACGCTGAGCAAATCAGGCTCAGTAACTCCAGAATGGGACATAAAATCAGAGAATATTTTGGGTTGGATGAGACCTGAAATATTATTTAGTTATGATAAAGGAATCATGGAAAATTGAATGTTTGTTTTTAAATACAGGGAGTGAGTGCATGAAATGGGTCTGCTATCAGTTCTTTACTGGCTAATAATGAAATATTTCATTGGCTAATAACTAAAACTGGTTTAATAACTAAAACTGGTTTAATAACTAAAACTGCTCATGCTAGCAGGTGAAGATCCCAAATCTTTGCCACACAGTGCCTGTGATGGCAGTGATTTTTTTATATCCCTACAACCATACTGGCAATGTAGAACTAGAGAAAAACCCTTGGAAAAAAGGAAAAACAGCACTTTACTCTGTGCCAACCGTGGGTGCTTTGCTCCATGTCACAATTTCCCACTTGTTTTGCCCCCTGGTGCGTGGCAGGGGGGTTTCCAGGGGCTGCCAGTGCCACTGTGACTCTGAAGGAGGGAGAAAACCTGAACCTTGGCTGCACCTTCAGCACCCTCAGCGCCAGCAGCTCTGCCCTGCAGTGGTTAAACCCTCACAATTTCACCATTTTCCTCAACGCCCAGCGGGGTAAGTGTGAAACCCCAGCGTGGTGGCTGCGGGCACTGCCAGGGTGGCTCCTGCCCTGGCAGGGGGGGAGGTTTGGGCTCCAGCCCCTCCCTGGCAGAAGAGAAGCCATGGGAAATCATTTCCTGCTGAAACTCCCAGGAGGGGTCTGGCACCAGAGCTCCCAGTGAAGAGCTGGAGTGCCCAGCAGCACCCAGAGATCAGCACAGAGGCCACCGGTGGCTCTAAGGGAGGCAAGAGGGGCTGTTCCTCACAGCCCTGGGCACTCCTCCACCCAGGGAATTCAGTGCATCAGGAGCAGATTTGGGGGGAAAAGCAGTGATTTTAAGATGTGCTGGCAAAGCCAAAGTTGCAGTTTCTGCATTCCCCTCCTCTCTGTCCACCTCACATCTCTGTCCTGTCTCCTCCTCTTGGTCCAAATTCAACGGCTCTGCAGGATGAGGAGTGCCTTGGCCTTCCCCCTTTGCATCTAATCAGCATTCCTTGTGAAATCCTTTCGGTTTTATTGATAATAATGACTGGGATTCACCCAAATTGGGTATCCAGCTCCCATGGAACTGCCCAGGGGCTGGGGGTCCTCTGAGGCTGCTGTGGGAATCACAGCCAGCAGCTCTCACCACCCACACCAACCCAATTTATGGTATTTCCCATAAATATTGCCAATATTTCTAAACAGAAAATGTCATGAGGAACTCATTTCCTGCTTAGTTACAAGAATAAATGGGCTGAGTGTTCATCAGCAATGTGAAATAACTCAGCCCTGTGCAATCCAGGATCCCAAATTCAGCACTCCCGGGGCACTGCGTGGGAATTCGGTCCAGATGGGACCCAAAACGATGCACTGCTGAGCCCCTGGGGGAAATGGGGCTAATCCACGTGGGAAATGGGGCTATTGCAACCCACCCTGTGCTGCTGGGACGTCCAAGCTCCCCAAATCCACAGCAGGCTGTGGTAGGAGTTCCTCTCTCCTGTTGCAGTCAAATAATCTGATTATTTACTAACAAGACCTTGGAGGAAATCACCTCTCCATCAGTTATGTCTCTTTTTCACACATATTTATGTTCCCAGTATTTTACACCACAGAGGGAGGCAATTTATGGGTAGGGAAGGAGCTGGGGATCCATAGGAGCAACACCCACAGGGACTGGGGTTCCCAAACCATTTGGATCCGGGAGAAGTTCAGGCTCTCTGGATATTCTTTTGCAATACAAAAGAAAAACATCCATGTTTAGGGAGAACCCAAACCTGACCCTGCTCGTGGAGGTTTTCATTCTTCATCTGAGTCACCACCAGGAGCCTCTGTCACGTTGCTTCTCCAATGAACCACTCTGGGAATTGGCTCCCTCCAGTCTTGCCTACAAATGTGACAAGCCAGTAATGAGCCTTTCATCATGGTGGTCTCAAAATCCTTTCCTATTTAATCCATAAATTGCTGTGGTTTCCTTCCAGCTCTGTATTTCACAAAACCCCAGCTAAAAAAAAAAAAAAAGAAAAGAAAAAGAGGTTTTGAGGTCTGAGTTTTTGAGGACTCTTTCTCCCTGACGATTGCACAAACCCCCAGTTTCAGTTCAATTTAAGGGGAGAAAGTTGCATTTGCTGTGCTGCAGTTGTGGGAACAGTTCATGGACTTGGGCTGACCCTGAGGGCTCCTGTAAATCATCCAGCAGGAGGAAAGAAAGGCTAAAATTCAAGAGGGAGAAAGGAGAGCTGAGATGTCCTAGGAGATGTTTTCAGTAAAAATTAAAAAATTTAAAATGCCCTAAAATAAAAACTCTCCTCGTGGTTTGATTCCCCCTCCTGTACCCACACCCATGGCCTGCTGGCTTTTCTCTTCCTCACAGTTTTAAGAGACCAGAGGTACAAACTCCTCCGTTACTCCAGGGAGGAGTTGTCCTTCCAGCTGTCCAACGTGACAGTGCAGGATGAAGGCGTTTACAGATGCTTCTACTACAGCAGCCCCTTCCAAGAGAAGAGCCAGAATGTGGAGATTTTGGGTAAGTTCCCCCACCTGCTCTTTTTTGTTTGGTTTTCCAGAGGAGCAGGACAGGCAGAGCCAGCTCCTCAAATCCACACCTGCATTTTTCCGTGTAAATTGCTGGTGCTTAACGCATCATCCTGCTCTCAGCTCAGCCCCCTCCAATAATGCTCATCAAAAGGAGTAGAAAATGCCCTAAACTGATCCCAAACCTTCCTGCTGCAGCTGCTCCTTCCCATCCAGTGCTGGAAGTCTCTCAGGATGCAGGGAGAGGCATCAAACTGTCTTGCTACACCCAGGGCTGCAAACCCCAGCCCCAGATTTCCTGGCTGTTGGACAACGGGGTGGAGCTCCCAGGTAAGAGTTCAAGGCCCAGGGATTGAGTATAAAAATTTGTTTTTATCAGTTTTGGGGTGTTTGAAAGTACTGGGGGTTGAAACCTCAACCGGGTCTGCCCCTCATCCCTTCGACTTGGTGCAGGTCTGGGGAGCAGCATTAATTCCAGTGGGATAAAATGAGCCCAAACCCTGGAATCTCAGCATTAATTCCAGTGGGATAAAATGAACCCAAACACCCAGAACCTCAGCATGAAATTTCAGTGGGATAAAATAAACCCCAAATCCTGTAACCACAATTTTCAAAGCCTTTCCTCTCCTTTAACCTGTCTGATACACCAAAACCTGCCATTCTAATAGTGCTATAAATAGCATTATTTTAAAAATCACTGCCTTATCAGCTCCAGTACAAACCAAAATGTGAGAAAAACACTCCCAGATGCAAATGTCTTTTTCACACATCAACAAGCTCTGACCTGTGTTTTGCATCACCAAGCAACACATTTAAAGCTGAACCTGTAACCTCCCCTGCCCCAAGATGGTTTGTTTTTAAATAATAGCTCTAGAAAACAACAGAGATTTGTGTTTTCTGGCCTGAATATAGATAGATATTAGAGTTAGTAATAAAACTAAATCAGGTGCTCTAGAGCAGTGCTCAGGTGTTGGAAAAGCAGGTCCTGAGCTTGTGCTTGGGAAGGGCTGGGCTGTGAGGGGGAGGGCCTGGGGAAACCAGCTGGGAAGTTGTAAAAGTCTAATATTTACGTAATATTTGTATCTGTATTTATAGAAACTTTTAAATATCTGTTTCTCACGGTGTTTTTCTAAAACCAGGGGGTTCCCCAAGCCTGAAACCACCCTGATAAAGTGAATTCTTGGCCACCCCATGACACGCAGTTCATACACTGAACACCTCCTTCAGGCCAACAACCCATTTCTCCAATATTTTAACTGAAACCTCTCCTTCCCTTTAGCTCCTCTTTGCCTTTGGAGCAGAGAAAACACCTGAGCTGTGCCCTCCCACCCCCCAGGAAAGCCCCACAGGGGCACAGCTCTGCCTGCCAGGCTGGTTTATCTGGGGCTGGCTTTCAGAGCTGCTTGAAGAGGAGGCAGGCCCAGATTTAATTGTTTGAAAGATAAAAAAATAATTGTCCTACTCCACTATTTTTAAACTTTCTGCATGTGTTTCTCTCTGTTTTTTGAAGGCCTGGAGTAACTTTCCTTGCTCCCCCTTCTATTCCCAGCTCTAATCACTTGCTGCAAATATTTACACTAATCAGAAAATAGCTAATAAATCTTAATTACTGGCAACACCTCCGTTCCACCAGGGCTCAGCAGGGGCAAACCAGCTGTAATTACTGAGCTGGTGCTGACAAAGATGATTTCCTTCCCAGCAAAACCACTCTGAGATCCTTTTGGAGCTCTTACAGGGCCCTGCTGGGGGTGGAAAAGAGGGTTGAGAAATGCAAATCTGTAAATTTGGAAACCAGGGATTTCTTTCATTTAAGAGTAACAGAGCAAGGGGAAGCATCAGAACCTCTGCATTATAAACAGAAATATTTGTGCACTTCAGGTAAATCCAAACCACCTCCCTCTCCACCAGAGCTCTTCAAACTCATCCCTGGTCACAGGAAGTACGATTTTATTTTCCCAAATCCTCATTGTTACCTGGAGGACTGGGAATCACACCAGACTCTCCCTAACTCCTTGTGGCAAGGCAGGGAATCCTCATGGTCAACTCCCCACAGCTGGAAAAGGGGAAGAGTCAAACCTGTGCTGTAGCAAGGATGGAGAACAGGATTTCAGGGTCACATAAATGCTTTTATTTCTTGCGCTGGACTAGAAAGCCCTCACGTTTTTTTCTCCCAACGGGTGTGCAGGTGACACCAGGCACCAGCTGGGAGCTGATGGGAAGAAATGGAGCACAAGCAGCACACTGAGAGTCCTCAGCTACAGCCCCAGAGTGACAGCCAGCTGCATCATCCAGCACCCTGCACTGAGGGGAGACAGGCTCAGGGCATCTTTCCACTTCCAGGACCTCCCCAGCACAGGTACTGCAGCTCCTCCAGCTCTGCCTGCCCCATTTTACTGCCCTGAGGTGGTAAAAATTGGGCAGACACACAGAGAAGCCCAGAGTCTGCTGCCCCGTGTGTGGGATCTGCTTTTAAATGAGGAACCTGGGGCAAAATGAGTTTGGAGTTGTTCCTCAGTGGCAGATCAGGGCAGCAGTGCCTGCCCCAAGCTCCCCAGAGGGGTTCATTGTACTCCTCATTGCAGAGCACCAAATACATCCTGAGGTCAGGAGAGCTGGGGGTGGGAGGATGGGACTGCAAATGTAACCCCTGACCAGATAGGGAACCCCAACAACCCAGAGCATGGAGCAGGGCAGGGTCATTTTTCAAGGATCTGCTCGGTGGCAAAGCCTCTTCTGATTTTTGGTCATGTTTGGGGGGGGCTCTTTAGGGTGCAAACAACCAACCAGGCTTTCAGAGGACGCAGAAGTTCCCGGCCCTTCAGACAGCCCAGCAGTTCCCAGCCCTTCTGCATCCCCAGAGGATCCAGCAGTTCCCAGCTCAGCACCACCACCAGCCCAGCAAACCCCCGCAGATGTCACATCTAAGGGTGAGTTTGGTCTCAGCCACCCGAATTTATCAAACCTGAAGTGATGAACACACAAAAGCTGCCTGGTGTTACAGCCCAGAGAACTCCCAGAGCAAGGAACTTCCTCCTTGGTCCTTCAGCTTCCCAGCAGCCAAAACCTCCCTCCTTGGAGGCAGAGCAGGATGAGGATGAGGATGGTGAGGACCAGCAGAGGGTGGGAGCCAGGCTGGGATGCTCTGGGTGGGCTGCACTAGATGGCACTGTGCAACAACTCTTCATCCCTGCTTGCACCAGCCTGTACTTGCTGAACTTGGGAGTTTTTTCCAGCACAATCCAAAAGCTCCACAGCCCAAATAAATTGGACAAAACCACACCAAGTGTTTTGCACCTGCTTAGCACGACAGGCCCTGCAGTGACAAACCAACTGCTGCTTTAGAAACGCACAAACTCTTTGTTTATATTGGTTTGAAAGTGGTATTTCAGTGACTACAAACAGCACAGAACAAATCCCTCCTGATAAACCCTGACACGTGTGCTGATGAACATGCATGGAAAAGGAGCCTGAATCTTTCCAGAGAGGATGGAACCAGAGGGGTTTTAAGGTTCCTTCCAAGCCAAACTGTCCTGGAATTCTGTGGCTTTTACCAGGTACAAACAGGAAAGGAAAAATCTCTTATTAATGCCAAGTTTTGGTACACACAGCACTCCCCATCATCTCAGCTTTGCAAATCTGAGTTGATTGTACTCCACATGTATTATCCATGGAATTACACAGAGCATGTATTGTCTGTGTCCATAAGAAACCAGAGCTCACCTCTCTGTCTGCACAGGGCCTGAAGAAACAGCAACAGCAGAAGAATTGGGAGTTTCATCGAGTTCTGGGGGATTCAATGGTAAGAATTTAACTCATCAGATATGGGGGGTGGTGGCAAGGGACGGGGCTTGTTAGTAAAGGGGTAGTCAAGGGCATGAATACCAAAATATCTGCTTTAAGCAGAAGGATTTCTGCTCATGGCTGGTTTTTTGGGCCAGAGGAGCAAACTGATGCACAGGGAAAGCCCCCAAATGACCAAGTTTAGCTTGGTTTTAATTGTTTCTCTAACAGTGTGTTAGAGACTGAGGATTTGCTGTTCATAAAGCTTGGGTGAGCTCCAGAATAAAATGAAACACAGAGGCAGGGAAGTGAGCACAAACCTGGAGTGGGGGGCAGCACCTGGTGCCCTGAAGCTGCTGGGGAAATGAGCATTTCTTGGGAAATATCCTTCTCCTTTCCCTTCCTCCAGGGACTGAAACAGCACCCAGTGGAAATGGCACAGAAGAGGAACCTCCCAGGGCAGAGGTGCCACCGCCATGTGAAAATGTGACTGGGATTTCCAGCCTGGGTATGAACACTTTAATGAGCTCCCAAACCTGAGCTTCCTGGGGCTGTGTGACCACAAATCTTGGGACAGGTTAATGCTCTGATCCTGGGGGAGACCACAGAGATACAACCTTGTATCATCCACAAAATAAAAGCTAAATTTGACTGTTTGCAGTGCCAGAGCACAAGGCCACTGAGCTCAATCAGTTTTTATTGTTCATGCCATGAAAAACTTGAGCTCGCATCCTAAAATGAGGTGCCAAAAGGTGAATTCTGCTCCCTCACCATGGCCATCCAGGGGACACCATTCTTGTCCTAATTCCCAGGACATTTAACAACCCAAACCTCTGTTCCAGAGCCAAATCCCAAATCCAAAGGCATCGTGAGGAAGGAGAAGAATCTCCTGCTGCCAGTCCTGGTGGCTGCTCTGATTTTCGTGCTGCTCATCATTGTCCTGCTGTTCCTGGTGAAGCTGAAGAAAGCCCACGGAGTGTGGAAGAGAGGTGAGGGGTGGCCCTGTCCAAGCCGTGTGCTGAGCCTGGAATTGCTGTCCCAAGCCCGTCCCTGAGGTGGCTCCCTCAGGGAACCCCCACTTTATAACCATTCCCTCGGGATTTTGGGGCTCAAAGTGGAAGGTGAGAAAGAATCATGGAAAAAAAATAAAATCTCGTTCTCATAATTAACTTTGGTTTTTTCCACAGAAAATGATGTTTCAGAGCAGACACTTGAGAGTTATAAATCCAGATCTAACGAAGACAGTCCAGGCCATGAGAAGAATGGACAAGGTAAAAAGCTTTAATCCACATAAATTAATCTTTGTTTTAATTAATTGCTGCTGACCACGGCCAGAGCAGGTGGCAGCCATAAAGAATAAATAAATAAATAAGTTAACTTAATAAATAATAAATAGTAAATAATAATGCATAATAACTAATAGATAATTATTAATAAGTAATGAATAATAAATAATTATTAATAATTAATAAATAATAAATAATTGCATTGTTTTAGCTGTCAGTCCCAAATCCAACACGCAATATGTAACAGAAGGATATGTGGAAACCCCAGAGAAGAATTTGGAAACCCCAGAGAAGAATCCAGGCAACAAAAACATGGCAATAAGTGAGAAAATGTTCGGGTGTGGAAGAGAGACAGATATATAACAATGGAAAACGTGCAGCAATCTGCAGTTTCCTGATATTTGTGTTAAAGTTTTCAAGGATCTTGATTTCAAGGAGCAGAAGGACAAGGAGCTGCCCTCCACCCCAAAGCCCCCTGGGGCTGGGTGGGTTGCCCAGCAGGACAGGCAGATGGGACTGGTGCTCCTGGAAACCTGGGCTGGTTCTCCTGTAACCCTCAGGGGGTTTTACAACCCCTGCCAGAAACAGCTCCTCAGCCCCACAGCAACCCAGGCCCAAATGAAGATATTTGTGCCTTGCTTTGGTCACCTCCTCCATGGCCACGGGACTGAGCTGCGAATCCCAAGGGCTACAAACCAACTGTGGCTTTGCTTTTCTTCCTGTGACCCCAAACCTGGACTCCCAGCTGGATTGAACCCAGCTGGGAAGCAGCCTGGTGCCCAAAGGGTTAATAAAACCACGAGTCCAACCCAAATTATTCTATGATTTTATGATTCTGTGAAGTCTTCAGCCATGAAGAGGATGTTCCATGTGGGACTGCCCAAATCCTGGAATGAGGGGCAGCAGCAGAGCTGCGACTTGCCCAGGACGTGACAGCCACAGAGCTCTGCCACACCATCCCTGGGGCCCTTCCCTGTGCCAGAAGGGTAAAAGCAGATCCCCAAAATAAAGGAAATGTGGATTGCAATGATTTTTATCATTTGTAGGCTCACAGAACAGCTGGGGTGGGAAGGGAGCTCTGGGGATCACCCAGCCCAACCCCCCTGCCCAGGCAGGGGCACCTGGAGCAGGTGACACAGGGACACGGCCAGGTGGGCTTGGGATGGCTCCGGACAGGGTGAATCCACACCCTCCTCGGGCAGCTGCCCCAGGGCTCTGCCACCCTCATGGGAAAAAGTTCTTGCTCGTTTTGAGGTGTAACTTGTGTTTTATTTTACGGCCGTTGCTCCTCATCCTGTCACGGGCACCACTGAAGGGTCTGGGGCCATTCTCTGCCACGCCTTGGTTGTATTTGTATGGATTGGTGGAACCCTCTTCCAGTCATGTCTTCCCCAGACAGTCTCTGCTCATAAGAGAGATGCTCCAGACCCTTCATCATTTCTTTGGCTTCCACTGGATCCCCTCCAGCACCTCCCTGCACCGAGAAGCCCACAACTGGACACTGTAAATCTCACGAATCTCCTTGAATAAATCCCATTTGTGCCCATTATT
>VYXG01002342.1:248197-270524 GCA_013397235.1 Lanius ludovicianus
AAAAAAAAAAATGCTGGCAGAGGTTGTGTCCTGTTCCTCTTTCAAAGAGATAACGTAGAAGTGTGTTTTACCTGCCCAGCACTCCATCAGTGCACTGAGTCAGTTGGTTCCACCAAAACCATCTTATTCTCTGCAAAGCTCTGTCTGTCCCCAGCTCAGCAAAACCTCTGTGGTATTTTTTAATTTTCTTGTGAATTTTTCCAGTCACAACTAATGGGATTTACATTGTATTTGGAGCCATGAGGTCACCCATAAACTCAGCAATAAACCCTGCCCACCTTTTCTTAGCTGTCCTAATCTCTTAGCCCCAAAGTGAGAGGTTCAGCTTCCCACATTTTCTTCCCACTGATGATTTGCAGTTGATAATTCTCTTGGTCACAAATCTGTTCTCAGTGCAGGTTCTGTGGGGCCACTCTGCAGTGGAGCAGAGGTTCCTGTACCACAGTCCCCTCTCACAGTGAAACTTCATCAACTGAAATACTCAGCAAGATAGTTTGGGACAAAAAAAATTAAATTAAAATTTCCTGCAGTTTTGTAGAATAAAAAAAAAAAATAAAATTGAGTATTTCAAGAAAATTTTTGATTTTTGCTCGGTTTACAAGGGTATCACTTGCCTTTGTGCAGTGCCACCAGCCCCCTCAAAAACTTATTCCAATTAAATTTCCAGCCGTGGTTATCCCACCACTGCGGCCATGTGAAGATACCCTTGTTTGTGAGCTTCTTTTGCCTGGCTCTGTGCACTCCATGCTTTATTTCTGCAGCTCCTCCTTGAGCTTTCCCCCCCCATTACTGTGTTCTGCCAGCTTTTCCTGCAGGCCTCTCTTGTTGAGGCCTGGGATGTGTCTGATTGCCTGCCCAGGGATGGTTTCTGGGCGTTTTTCTGTTATTAGGTGCATCCAGTGGCTCTCAGAGAAATGGAAGAGCCCGGGCATTTGAGAGTTACCAGAAGGTTTCTGTGCTGCACACTTCCTGCAATTTTCCTTTCCTTTCTTCCTCTTAAAAGTAGAAGGAATCCTCCCTCCCAGCTGTTAATTGGGTTTTGGTTCTTTTTCTCTTTTGCCCATTTTTCTCCTTGTCACTCATTCTCCAATGCCAAACTTCAGCATGTTCATTTAAATAGGACACAAATTATTTCTCAATATTTCCCCAAGATTTTGAAATCCTTTCATCTGCTTGTGCTGTGGCCATGAACATCCCTGGTTTTTAGGTTACAGATCCTACACCAGCTGATGAAGAGCCACTCCAGAGTGTCCCAGCATTCCAGACTGGGAGGATGAAGCCTGGAGACAGTTGGTACCCAAAAGGACAGCAGCTCAAGGTTCCTTATCAAGAGAATTTGATAAATGACATCCAATAGAATTTAATAATAGAAATATATCTATAAAAGCACTGAATTGAATGGTTAAAGCTATCATCTGGTTACTTTTAAGGTCCCTGTTACTGACAATAAATCCTTAAATATACATCAATAGGTAGTCACTGTCATTTAGTGCATGTGGGCTTTATGTACTGAATGCATTTAAAGCAAAATGCCAAGAAATTCTGAGCTCCCAACATCTATTATTATCTATTATTATCTGTTTAGGAGATTATTTGGTTGATAATCTAAAATTACAAACTAATACATGGTTGTGTTTGATGGTTTGGGAAGAATCTGAGCCAGAACTTCACTTTTTCTGCCTGATTTGTCCCCTAAAATTAAGGGGGAGTTAATTAATTACCAGAAAATGTTCCAAGCAGAAGTTGCACTCACTTCCTCCACACTCCTAAATCTGTACATCTGATTTATGCTGGCCTCTAAACCAATGCAGTTGCTCAATCTTTGGAGCAATAACGGGACCAGGTTCTCATCCCTGATGAAAAACAAGGATTATTATTGGCAAACCCAGTTCCTCTCTGTGTGCTGCAAGGATCTGAAGTGATCCAGGCACTGCTTAAATGCTGGAATTTAAAGGCTGGGACTTGCACTGCTGTAAAATACCTGCAGGGTTTTATGCTGCTGTTCACTGGGAGAGATTTGGAATTTCAGAATGAAGTCGGTATTTCTTTCATTGTTTAAATGGGGAAGCCTTGGCCTGCTCTCTGCCAAAATTGTTATCTATTGAGGAGATTGTATGGTTGATAATGTAAAATTACAAACTAATACATGATTGTGTTTGATGGTTTGGGAAGAATCTGAGCCAGAACTTCACTGTTTCTGCCTTATTTGTCCCCTAAAATTAAGGTGGAGTTAATTAATTGCCATAAACCAGAAAATGCAACCAAAGAATCTCCTAAATAGATAACAATTTTGGCAGGAGCCAAACTGGGAGCAGGCCAGAATAGACAATTCCAGAGTGTGCCAAGACACGAAGCTCCAGGAGTCAGGATCCCCAGGGCTAAAGCCTTTCCCCAAACCTCCTGGAATTGTTTGCATTTCCCACCTCCCATTAACCACTGATTCTGAGTGCATTTGCCCCGTGCTGACTGCAAGGGTTGCTCACAAAAGAACCCCAGAGGGACAGGAGGGTGGGGAAGAGGATTTCAGCCCTGACAGAGATTTAATGGGCTGAGAATGGATTTGTGGATTCCCTGGAAGGAAATCCAAGTCTTTCCTCCAAGTGGGCAACATCTGATGCTGTAATTGGAAAGTGCTAAATTTGAATGAATTTTGGATTTAGAGTGTGGCAGTTTGGCTGTAAACAGCAGTCCTGGTGTGCTGAAATCCTTGGATTTTATCATCTGGGTTATGTTTATCAGGGAGGAGTGCTTGGTTTGGAAGCAAAATTATTGATATAATTGGCATCAGTCTGTTCTGCCATGGGCCAGTCTAACAGTGAGAACAAAGCCATTTTCCCCTGAAATTTGATACATAAAAAGCAAGAACTGATTTGATTTTTGGAGCATTTTTCCAGGTGGTTGACAGGGAGCTACCACTTGTCCACAGGGTTAGACCGGGGCACTTCAGGGCACCCATTTTTGCACCTCATGCAGATAAAACTCCCTCAATCCACATTTACCACATCTGATTTGCATCTGCAAAGACCTGGTTTTGTCCATTAAGCAAAGCCTTGATGCAGAATTATTCATGGTGGAGCACCTGAATAACATCTCTGCTGCTGTTCTGGACTGAGGATTCCTCCATATTTGAATTTTGGGTTAAGTCCAGCCACGATCAGGGTTAGTTGCAAGCAGCACAGAGAGATTTTGATGTGTGTAATGAAATTTCTTAAGGAATATCTAAAACATCAACCACTGAAATTCACCCAGCTGTTGGTAACTTGTTTCAGGAGCAGCACAAGTTCTCCCAGACAAATAGAAGAGGATCCAACCAGGCTCTCAGTGGAAGAGCTTTTCCAAGGAAGGAGACCCAACAACTCCCAGGAGGAGCAGCAGAAGCAAAGTCTTGGCACCAGCAAATCCCAGGATTTCAGGCTGCTCCCTCTGGAGCTGAGCAGGACAGCAGCACAGCACTGCAGGGATGTCAGAACCCAGCAGAAAAACCCCAAACTGGCTTAAATAATTTCCCAAATGCAGCCCACCCAGATTTTACCACATCTGCCTATTGTTTTCTCCCAATATTCCGTAATTTTCACCCAGCAGAGGATTTATACCCAGAATATCCCAGCAAGGAGAGCAAGAAATACCAGCATGACTTTGCACACGGAATTCCACAGCAACACTCGACCAGCCACAGCCCTGGGCAGCATTTTTCCAGGGGTAACAGCACTGATGGCCAGGCACATCCAAAATTCAGGAATATTTCATCTAGTTTTAATGCAAGTTTTCAAGAAAGGGCGAAGGATCAAGCACCACTTCAAGATTTCAAAAATCACATTCATGAGGATAACAGGTATCAGCACAGTTTGTGGTAAGGATATAAGTGATAAAATGATGTTATCATAACACTGTGATGCCCAAAAAATTAACAAATGGACAAGAAAATGCTTTAAAGTCCAAAGTATAAAGTTCTTTTGCTACAAACCTGCCATTATGATTTGCTACTAATTGAAGATTCATTGTGGCTATTGATTTTTAGATGTGGCATTGGAAAAGGACAGTTCTGTCCTCCAGGCATGGAATTTTTCCCAATTGAAATTTTCCTTCTAGGAGGCTGGGAGGAAAGGTTTAAAATAGAGATAGGAAAGGGCATTGTGCATAAATTAAGAGTTTGTAGCAAAATTGGCTTTGCAGGGTGAATATCCAGGGTCAGCCCTGTCCCTGAAGGGGAGAGCAGGAAAATCCTCAGTTATTATTCACATAAACAAATAATTCTTTCATTACTCAGCAGGCCTGATCCAAAGCCTTTCATTGGCTTCAGCTACTTTTGCATCAGGCTGAAATTTCAGGGTTTTCCATTTATTTTCCATACACTTGTGTGCAAGCAAAGTCATTGATTGGGAAATCTCCATCTTCCCATCTCCATGTTCCCATACTCCATGTTCAGGTTGTTTGTTGAGCTCCCTGCTGTGTGTAAATTAAGGATTTTACTCTTTCCCCCTCATTTTTAAGGCCTTTTCCATGTTTTGTTCACAGTTTGCCAACAGCCTCTTGTGGGACCTCTGATTTTACAGAAATGGAGCAGTATCAGCCAGGAATTTCTGGTTTAAGAGATCATTTTGCTGACGAGTGGTTGTGGAGTTTGTTGCCACCTGCCCTGTCCCAGGTACAGGGGGCTTCACGGGGAGGTTTAGGAGGAGCTGAAGGAAATCCAAGGAAAATGAGACGAAGCAACTCAGAAGGATCTCTGCTGCCAATGGGAAAGCAAAACCAGCCCAGAGCCAGAAAGAAGGTGAGAAAATAGATGTGGGCTGGGTAGTTTCACAGTTCTATGCCTCCTCTAACATTTTTTCTTAACAATCCAAAGTTCTTTATGAAAAAAGTGATGAGAACTGAGAAATATTTCATTGTTATAGAAAGCACGTGGATGCCCAGCAGAGAAATGAAAGTCATGGAACAGAGGTAGAAGCAGACACTGAAATCATTTTAGCCCAAAGAGCAAAGGGATCCATCAGCTCTCCCTGGGCCAGTCTGGATTAGCTCCAGGGACACACAGAGCTGGGTTTGTGCTGTAAGTTATCCACAGATAAAGTTATTTAGGATCAGGCTGTTTGTGTGGAGCAGCAGGCAGCCTGGCCTCAGATCTGAGCCATCCATTATCCTGCTCATGCTCATTTGCTGGCCAGCTCAAATCTCCTGCTTTCCAAGGGATTCTGAGCCCAAACGTAGAGGATTTGTAAAGCTAACGGCATAAACATTATTCCAAACCTCCTGATGATCCCATTTGGGTCCTTATTAAAATTTGGATCTCTTTGTCTCCTCTGTGTGTCCACTTTTCCTGGTGTCAGCACTTAACACAGCTGCAGGGGGACAGTAGAAAGCTCTCCATGACCAATTAAATGTTTAAGAAGTTTCCTTCAAGTCTCAGGGCAGACAAACTAAGCTGGAATAATTATTGCTGTGTTTCATCCAGGAGGCAGTTTGGGTATTGCTGCCTGAGTGCCTCTAAGAAGAATTATCAGGATTATGGTGGTAACTGAAGGGCAGATTTCCTTCCCTTTTTGTTCAAACCTTTGTTTCTTGTCCTGTGTTTGCAGCAGTTTTCTCACGCTTCACATGTGAGGAATGCACAGAGAATCCAACTGGTTGTGTCTCCCAGGAAAATCCAGCTTTCCCTCAAACAAATGCACTCATGCTCATTGCAGAAGTGAGAAAACCTAGGTTTTGTGAGACACAGCTAAATGTACTCCTCAGGGTGGCTAAAATCAAAAATCAGTGAGTTATAGCATGTAAGAATAGGGATAGCTGACACAAAGAAACCTCAAACAGGAAATTTAGTGCATAGAATTAATTTCTCTGCAGTTGAGTTCAGCTTGAACCCATTTTTGAAGAAATGCCCACTTGAGTTGCCTCCAGCAGTAGGTGTGCCTGCATTATTCTGTGGTTGAAATTGCTACAGAGCTGATCTTCATGGGCTTTACTGACCAGCATTTAAAACATAATTCCCTTCTAAAAATAATCTGGTGGCCTTGAAAGATAATAAAAATCTTAGGGAGGCATTGGGGTCTTTGTGTAGCACCCTGAAGGATTGAAATGGCATCACCCATCACTCCTGCCTTCACTGTGTCAGGCTTTGGTGTGCAGCAAAACGTGGATTTTTCAGCTGTCTGGGAACAATTTTCCAGTGCAGCTTTGAGAACAAGGAAAGGTTACTGTCACCAACCTCATCTGATGACTTTTGCTGCCAAAATCAGGTAATTTTAGCTTCTTCTCTTACAAGAGTTTCTTTGGAGTCTCATTCTAATCCCAACAAATGGGTGGCTTTGAGCTGTTTCAAAATAAAGCTCACAAAAGGTCATTTTTGATTGAGAAAATATCACTTTGTGCTTTGGATAATTGGCAATTTCCCACCTGGATCCAAAGGAAATTCTGAGTCATTTGACTTGTGCCATTAACTCGGTCCTGTTGGCCACTTATTTAAAATGAGATGTGCCAGGGGTAAGGCTGAGATTGCAAATTAAATCCTGGAGTTTCCACTACAAGACTTTCTTTAATTAATCTGTCTGTGAAATCATATCAAGGAAAATCTGTTTGCTGTTTGTTTTCCAGCTGTGTAGCTCAAAATTCTACATCAACCTGAATATGAAGCTTGGAGGCCTCGGACCTGACTATGAAGCAATCAAAGAGAAAGTGAGTGCCCAAAAGTGAATTCAGGCAGGGGAGAATGGCAGAGAAAACACTGCAGAGAAGCAATTTATGATTATCAGGACCTTTATATCCTTGGCCAGCTGGAGATTCTAAAAGAAAATTCAGACAGAAGGAAAGACAAGTGTCCTAGGGATAATTTTAACCCTCTAATTTTTGAAATCCAGAAATAGGAATTAATCAGGGCTAATTGCTCATCAGGAAATGACACATTCCTGTGGCTGAGTTGTCATTCCCAATGTAAAGATGCATCAGATGTTCAAAGTGGAAGTAAAAGTTGTATAAACACCAGAAAATACCTGGCTGCACTCTGGTGAAATGGAGACAGAGTGCTCAGGACATTCAGAATAAAGATGGACCTGTCACATCTCTGCTGATTTCCATCCTCCATTCAGTCCAGGGAAAAGCTCTTAAGAGGGAAAAGCAGCTAAAAAAAGCTGTGCCATTTATCAGGGCTTCCTGTTGTGTTCTGCTGAAGGATCAATGGCAGAGCCAGGTTGAACAGCAGCAGAAGTGGGGATGGAATATGGGTGGGAAAAGGCTTTCATTGATGGATCCCTGAGCCAATGCCAGACCCCTCTTCTGCTTTCCTCAGAAACAGAAGCTAAAGCTGCAAAAGGAATATTCCAGGGAGATTAATGAATATAACATGAGAAATCTCGTTGTGGCTCAGCGGTTCCCTGCAAAGCCCCAGGCGTCGTCGGTGTCCAGAGAGAAGGTGAGAACTGAGTCTGTTCAAAGGGCATTTCTGCAAGGGGACAGGAGCCAGCCCCTGCAGGAGCACAGCTGTGGAGTTCAGCATCAGAACTCCTCAGTTCCTGTGTTTATTCCCAAACATAAACCACTGGGAGACAGAACTGCATTGTTGGGCTGTCAAAAAGGGGGTTGGATTCTTTTGGGAGACTTCCCAGCCACTCTTCCACCAGGGACAGGAGATAATGCAACTTCCACTGGAGACTTGAGGGGCTTCCAAATCCATGCAACAAACACAGACCCCAAACCCCATCCCAGGTTAAACCAGGGCTCTGCCAGTTCTGGGATTTCTGTCATTCTCCTTCCATTCCCTCTCCAAGACAGCCTTCCATGTCCCAGGCATCTTTTGGGTTTTTTTTAGTTAAGTGCATCCTGCAGCAGACCCTGAGCTTGTCCTGTTCACCTGCAAAACTCCTGCCTGAGGACCAGAGCTTAATGGGACTGGGAAAAAAATGTTTATAAATTTAATAGATTTTTGTTGCTCTTCCTTTTTTTAAATAAAAACTCTTCTTCAGTGTTGTTGGGAAGCAAATCTCAGGCTGGGTTATTTTGCAGTCACCACTGAAGCAATCTGGGATTGAATTCTGTCAGAAACAAGATCAGGACTTCAGAGAAATCTTACTCAACCTGCCTAAATATTCCTGGAAACGCTTGCCAGGTTTTCTCTTAATCAGTTACCCAATTTTCCTGTTTTTAGGCTCTGGAATATGCCAAGAAGATTCCAAGACCAAAGACTTTCATTACAAGGCAATCAGACCAAGAGGTGAAAGAGGAAAGGGGCCTGCCCCAGGCTCCAACTGGAACCAGTTTACCCCAAATCCCATCCCTGGAATCTCTGTGGAACAGGCACGAGAAGGAGAAGGAAGTTGTGGCTGCTTTCAAAGCCCTTCATATTTTGTAGGTGTTTGGGAAATCTTTGGGATGCCTTCAAGGCAAAAATGCCTGAATTGTTTTATTTTGAGCTGTTATGACCATCACATCTTGATTTCCCATCCCACTGAAATTTAAACTGGTTTAAGTTTAACCATTTTTAAATGTTAGAATTGGTTCTATTTGTACCTATTTTGTTTAATGAATTGACCATTTACATTTACAACACTTTAAATCTGGTCCTCTGTTCTTTTTCTTTGAACTAAATAATCCAGAAGTTGCATCTTTCAGACCAATCAGCTCCTGGCTTGTCCCAGCTGGATCATTTTTAAGCATATAAACATACAGACATAGCTACAAAACATTAAAAATAAATTTCTGTTTCATCTTAACACAATTAACAGGCAATATTTCTCTTTCTGAAGTGCAGACGAGACTTTTGGCCAGAAATAAAGGCAAAAAAATAACCCATTGCTACTAAAAAGAGAACAAAATTATGCCCCAAACCCAGCAGCTGGTAATGACACAATGCTAATTATTGAATTGTCACTCTGTTACCTCTCAGTGAGGAGTTTCCACATCAAGCCCAAAATGCTGAAGCTTCATCTGGGACAGGAAAACTCCAAACAAGCCCTGGCTGAGCCTGCAGACAATCTGGGATTAACCAGGAGCAGTTGGAAAATACGTTGGGTAACTAAGGATAATTGAGAGCTGCATGTTGGAGAGGAAAGAGCTTTTAACAGATTAAGGCTGTAAAAATAACAACAAACAGATGGGTTTTTTAGGATGCTTCCATTTCTTTAACTTAGTAAATTATGAATTAAGTCAGCATATGAAATGTGATTAGAGCACACAGCAAGGGAATTTGAGTTAAAATCTCTTGGAAAACAGGCTGGGTAAAAGGAAAAAAAAACCAGCCACTTTGTGATGATGTGGAATTGCTTTATCCCATTTATTGGGTCTGGTTTTTATGGGAGGCTCCCAGTTCAGTATGGGGAGAAGAGATCCCCACTTAGGGCAAAGGGACAGGGCCCTGCTTTAACCCCTTCCTGACACTCTGAGGGGCAGGGACCTCCCCTGCACCTGCTGAAGGAGCCTCTTGGACCCAGCTGGAAGTCGAGGACATTTTTGGGAACACTGAGGAAACCCCAACCACCTTGTGATGATGTGGAATTGCTTTATCCCATTTATTGGGTCTGGTTTTTATGGGAGGCTCCCAGTTCAGTATGGGGAGAAGAGATCCCCACTTCTGGCAAAGGGACAGGGCCCTGCTTTAACCCCTTCCTGACACTCTGAGGGGCCTCCCCTGCACCTGCTGAAGGAGCCTCTTGGACCCAGCTGGAAGTCGAGGACATTTTTGGGAACACTGAGGAAACCCCAACCACCTTGTGATGATGTGGAATTGCTTTATCCTTTTATTGGGTCTGGTTTTTATGGGAGGCTCCCAGTTCAGTAGGGGGAGAAGAGATCCCCACTTAGGGCAAAGGGACAGGGCCCTGCTTTAACCCCTTCCTGACACTCTGAGGGGCAGGGACCTCCCCTGCACCTGCTGAAGCAGCCTCTTGGACCCAGCTGGAAGTCGAGGACATTTTTGGGAACATTGAGGAAACCCCAACCACCTTGTGATGATGTGGAATTGCTTTATCCCATTTATTGGGTCTGGTTTTTATGGGAGGCTCCCAGTTCAGTATGGGCAGAAGAGATCCCCACTCCTGGCAAAGGGACAGGGCCCTGCTTTAACCCCTTCCTGACACTCTGAGGGGCCTCCCCTGCACCTGCTGAAGCAGCCTCTTGGACCCAGCTGGAAGTCGAGGACATTTTTGGGAATAATGAGAAATATTGAGAATATTTTGGGAAGCCTTGGTGGAGGAATCATCATCCAGTGTGGGAACGTGGGGTGGGCTGCAGGAGGAATGTTTTCCATGATGTTTTTGTGACTTTCAGCATCCAATTCCAGCTTCTGGAGCAGAACCTTCCTCTTCCTCATCACCTTTCCCCTCTCCTTTGGGCACTGCCAGGCTGGGAAATGGTTCCATGCTCTGCTTCCCTACTTTTATTTTTCAAACCAAATGGTAACACTTTGAAGCATTTCTGATCAGGTCACCTCAACTTGTTGTTCCTGCTTAAAAGTGATAATCCCCCCTTAATCCAAACCTCAAGTGCCTGTTTTAATGAAACCTTCAGATGAATATCAAAGAGCTATTTACTCGTATCTAATATTTTAATTAGATTATATTCTCAATTTAACCCATTAAACCCCCTTTGATGAGCTCCATGTTTAGTGTTTAGCCCCAGATGCTGGAGGTAATGAATATTGGACCTTTGATTTAATGAGAACTTCTGCCTTTCCAGCCTGACTCCCTTTGTATCCCCTTTTTTTTTATTTTCTGGGCTATAGAATTCAGTTAATTGAAGAAGTCTCTTATCACCACACATTAAGGAACCTAAATTAGCATCCCTTTTCTGATTAGAAAATGCAAGCAGACATTTTCTCTTTGATCTGAGCACTGAGTTGAAGTAGGCAACAGCCCCCTGAAAATGAGCTGATGGCTGCATTATTTGGCTGCCATGCAGATGTGTCCATGTGGTGCAAAATGCTTAATGTCTTAATTGATCACCTTCCTCCCTCGCTGGCATCCTCCTCCCATAAATTAGGAGGATTTCTGGGGGGGATTGGGGTTTTTTTTTAAAAAAAACAGTGAATTTTTAGGAAACATTTAAATACTGTGCTAAACTTGGGTACAATGCTGCAACTGGAGGAGCACAATAATTTTTTGGTTTAGAAATGCTGATGAACATCTCACAAACCATTTAGAAATTCTGTTTGTCCTGGAGTTTTGGGTGTTTTAAATCCCAGAAAAAGCCATTTTCGCACGGAAAGAAAACCTTTTGATCTAGCTCAATACAAATTCAGATTTTCCCTGCACTTCACAGACATGGTGGCACAGAGAGGGGACCAATGAGCATCCACCTGCTTGAAAGCAAAGGCCATAATTTAATGGAAGGCGAAATATTTAAATAAGAAATTGGTCTTGAATGTTGAATTAAGCACTGAGGGGGAGGTTGAGGAGGAGCAGAAGCTGCCATGGTCCCATGGTGTCACTGAGCACAGAGAGGTGGCTGTGTGCACCATCCAGGGAAATTCCTGACATTTTCCTGGCAACACCTTTCCAGTGCCATCATTTCTTAATATTTTAGGTTCTGGAAGTGTTGCAGCTCAGATTGCCTTCAGTCCTACCCACAAAGTGCTGCTGCAGCATCAGCCCCGTTGGGTTTCTTCCAAAAAATAACCAAAGATGGCTTCCCAGCACCTCACAAAAGGCATGAGCTGACCCCACAAAAATATTAATGTTTATCAGTTAAAAACATTAAATAAAGGAAAGCCTCATTACAGCTCTAAAAAAGGTGAGGACTAAAACCAGATGAGGTTTTGCCCAACTGCTGCAGTCACTGAATGCCTCAAACAGCCTTGAATGAGCTCTGCTGTCACCAACCAACCCCTGAGTGTTGTCACCTCCTGCCAGGGATCCATTCTTTTCCTTGTTGCCCAAACCTAAGTGTTTTCCACGTGAGAAAAAGCAGGAGTGTGAGGAAAGGAGCAGCTCAAGTGTGAGGAGGAGCTGGAACCCCAGTGAGGGGTGAAGGCAGGGAGCTGAAGCAGAACATCCTGGTGGATCTGAAGGGTTGCTGAGCCAAAATCCTGGAGCTAAAGGAGCATCTTCAGCTTTGCACAATCCCAGGTGCAGAGTGGGGAGCTGCAGGGGATGCTCAGAGCTGGGTTTATGGCCTGGGAGTACTCCAGGGTTTGTTCTGCAGCCACAGCAAAGCCACCAGCGGGCACACCCCCAGGGAATCCCCAGGGAAGCACCTGGAGTGGTCTCTAGAATTGCTGGAATGCAGTCAGCTTGCTGCTGGCAGCACAAACCTGGATCATAAAACCTTAAACCCAACTTTTGCCTTGTAAAAAAATGTGCCCTCATGGGTAGAAAAGCCACCTGAGGGGTCAGGGTCCCACATTTACACCCCCCTGCCTTCCCCAAGCACTGCTGCCCCTGCATTGATGCTGAGAGCAGCTGTCCCCACCCCAGGGCACCCCTGCAATGCAGCCACCAGCCTCTCATCCAACCTCTGGAAACAAGATAAATCCAACACCATAATCAGCTACTTTCTGAGCCAAGACCATCCAAGCAGGAGTTTGCAGTTAATTAAGGTGATGCTGTTTGTTGTTGTGACTGGAAGAGAGAAAAAGCTCCTCAGCGTGACCCACACCTGCAGAAGCTTCACTTCAGGACATCAGTGATAAAAAAAAATGCACTGAATCCATCAGTGAAAAGAGGAGAGAAAGATTAGAAAGGATTTTACATCATGCCCAGGTCCTCACTGGGCTTGGCCCGGGTTATTTTCACCTTCCCCACAGCACTGAGCCCCACCACAGGTTTAACAGCAAGAAACTGCGAATTATTTTGCTCTACAACTGTCCTCACAACCCATATCTGATCTGCTTTTGTGGAGCTCTGGCCACAGAATGAAAGAATTGGCATTGGAACTGGTTTCCAGACACATAAAAGTTCAAAATGTTGAAGGCAGCATGTGGGAAAACTCTCAAAAATCAAAACAGAAAGCCAAGGTTTATGGCAGGATTTTACTGACTTGTTTCTGATTTTCTATAATGACAACAACTAAAAAAAAAACCATTAACCAATTAGGGGCTAAATTAATCACCAGAAAACAATTTCATTTCAGAAAAATTCACTGAAGATTTTTAATCAAAATCAATCTTCTTGAAAAATAGGAAATCCACCGATATTTCCTATTTCCAGCAATTATTCCCTATAAGCCACTTCCACTCCAGCATTTCCCAAATGAGCAAATATTTCTTTAAAAAAAAAAAAAAAAAAGGGAGAGAGCAGCTCTAAATCTCTCCCCTACTCCTCAACCTTCTTGGAAAGAGCAGGAAAAAGTCGGCTGCTGTCACAGAATAACTCAGGATGCACGAATAAAACCTCACTTCATTTATTCCAAAAGTCTCTGATAGAAGGAAAAAAACGCCTGCCCAGCCCTTCCTTTTTCCCAGGACCATCTCCGTTCTCCCATCACCTCTTCCCAAAACATTGCTCGGTGTGGAAATTACACTTTTCCACCTCCAGCATTGCTTCCAGCCGGGCAGGAGCTGCCTGGTGACGCAGGGAATTTCTCGGGCAGGGATTGTTTCCTTCAGCTGTCTCAGTTTCAGAGTTTTGAGCACCAAACTTGGTGGGAGAAGCAGCCTGTTCCCAAATCTTCCTGTTCCCTGCAAGGCTCAGAGCACAGCTGGGATGGGGACATCCCTGGGCTGGGGATATTCACTGAGGGATCAGTGGGTGCCGGTTTTAATATGATTTGTGGCTTTAACTGTCAGCCAAGGTGCCTAAAACCGCCCAGAGGTGAAGACGGTGGTGGGGTTTGGTTTATTGATCAGCAGGAGTACTTTGGGAAGGGAGCTCCTGGAGTGGCTGGGGAGATACAGCAGAGATTTGAGGGTTCTTAGAGTCATATTTTTGACCTTTTCTCATAGATCTGGCATCCCAGAGCAGAGCCAGGCCAGTCCCGAGCCATCCCCCCCCGTGGCAACAGCACTGGCAGACGTGGTCAAAAAAATGTTACCCCATAAATATCGTGTAGTGCTTTTCTCTGATCCTATTTTTAGTGATTCCCGCTCAAACACCCTCAGGAGAGGCTGACAACGAGCACGGAGCAAAATACTCCGTGGGCTACACAGGGAAGGTGTCCAATTTCCAGGTTTTCCAGTTCCCGTCACATCCCTGCCCACGGGAGTGGGGAGAAGGGAAGAGCCCCGGGGCTGGGAGCGGCATTTCCAGCCCGCTCTGCTTCAGCCACGCCGGCTTTCGGGAGAGGAGCGGTTGCTTTGCCTTCTGAATCCTAATTTTTAGGGAGATGGGTGGCATTTTGTTGGTAGAAATTAAGGGTCCTGAAAGGGTTTTTTAAAGCCAAGCAGCTTTTCCTGGATAGATGGATGGGGATTTCCTCTACACACAACGCGTGGTCTTTATTATTTTACATGTGAAAAACAGAAGGGCAGACTCACAAAAAGGAAGCAAACGCACACATTTCAATCATCTATATTTTATATATTAAACGGGAAAATTAAACGTTTTCCCCCTCACAAAACCTCGTCCCATGATCCAAAACGCCCTGAAAGTGCTAATAACGCCAGACAACCAAATGAAATTCCTGATAAAAACCAAAAAAAACAAGGAAATAAATTAAATAACCTAACGAGACACCGCCACGCCGCCGTGGTGCTGCTGCAGCGGGGGCTGTCAGGGAATAGCTGAGCCAGCACAGCCCCCGCTCCAGGTTTTTAGCGGGGAAATTCCCAATCCCACCATCTCCTCCCCGAGATGCGCAGCCTCCGCCGCGCTCCCGGCGCATTTCCCAGCCAGCAGCTCAGCGCAAAACCAAAAATAAATTATAAAAATCTGAATTTACCTGGAAATGAACCCCATTTCCCTGGCAGGAAGGTACAGGCAAAGCGAGCGCGGCCGGGGGCTGCTCCAGCTGAGCGCGGCACGGAGCGCAGGGAGAAGGGGAAAATGCAGGCGGGGGGGCAGGAGCCAAACGCGGGACCCGCTCCGGGGCTGTTTCAGAGAAAAAGGGAATTATCCGGGATCCACACCTGGAAGCTGGGCAGGAATCAGGCTGCTGACACTTCTGCAAGCTGTAGAAAATCCTTTTTTTCCTGCTGGGAGCGCCCTTTGCTCCATGCAGCCGCAGCAGGATCGAGTTATTGGTGATGCTCCCCCTTCCCTTCCCCACAGCGGAATGAAATAAACCGGAATTTTTGCCTTACCTGTTTCTTCGGAGGGCTTTTCTTACACTTCTTTGTATTTATGCACGTCCCGGAAGCTCTGCCCGACCTCCCGCACTGGGGATGGAGGCGGCGAGCGTGGAAAGAGCGGCGAGGATTTAGGGATTTGGGGAATAAAGGGTGAAAGTCACCCTGCCTGCCGCTCCCAGGAACCACAACATGCTGCCACGAGTATACATTTATTTTAAACCCGAGGAAAGTTTGAGGAACGAGGAAAAGTCCGACACTTCGGAGGGAAGGGGGAACCTAAAGCAAACTCGGTTTTACTCTCCTCGCACCAAATTTCTGAGCACAGCCCAGGCTTGGGGTGATGCTGGAGGGCACCGGCGGCACCGCGGGGTCCCGGTACCCTCGGGGGCATCGCCACCTTCGCCGAGGGGAGGGAGGGGGCTCCCCCCGCACCCGCACCCCCTTCCCGAGCCGTGCCCCCCTTCCCTGTGCGCGTTCCCAAGGCTGGGGAGGCGGGGGCGCCCCGTGGGGCCGGGGCAGAGCCAAGGAGATGAAGGAGAGCCCCGAATCTCCTAGAGGCGGTGGGGGCCGGCGGAGATGTCCCCCTCCTCCAGGATGTCCACCTCGTCCTCGGGGTCCTGCAGCAGGAAGGGGCCGGGGGGGCCCTTGTGGGGCTCGGCGCCGGCCGGCTCGGGCAGCTCGGGCTCGGGGGAGCTCTGCTCTCGGCTCTCCTCCCCGCCCGCCTGCTTCGGGTCGTCCTGCGTCTTCCGCAGCTGCTTTTTGTGCTTCATGCGGCGGTTCTGGAACCAGGTTTTCACCTGGGGAAGAGGAGAGAAAGAAGGAGAAAGATTGAAAAAAGGAGGGGGAAGAAAAGTAATAAAAATTAAAGGGAGAAGGATGCTGGATGGGATGGATGTGGGATGCTGGATGGGATCGATGTGGGATGCTGGATGGGATCGATGTGGGGATGCTGGAGGGGATGGATGTGGGGATGCTGGAGGCGATGGATTTAGGATGCTGGAGGGGATGGATGTGGGGATGCTGGATGGGATCGATGTGGGATGCTGGAGGGGATGGATGTGGGGATGCTGGAGGCGATGGATTTAGGATGACCGATGGGATGTGGGGATGCTGGAAGTGATCCGCGAGATGCCGAATGGATGGGATGTGGGGATGCTCCTCGGGATATGGGGACGCTGGACGGGACGAGGAGTGAGGACAGGCGCCAGGCCAGTCCCTGCTGCCCATACCTGGGTCTCGGAGAGGCTGAGCGCCGTGGCCAGCTCCACCCGCTCGGGCGTGGAGAGGTACCGCTGGATCTCAAACCTCTTCTCCAGGCCGGAGAGCTGCGAGTCGGAGAACACGGTGCGGGCTTTGCGGCGGCGGCAGTGCTTCCCGGGCAGCTCGGCGTGAGCGTGGTGCTGGAAAAGGGCTGGCACCGGCATTCCTGGGGGGACACACGGCGGAGACCCGCGCTGCGGTGGGGCACGGAGATGGATCTGGGGGAACCCCCAGGAATGTCGGAGTTTTCCTGCGGCGCCTCGGGGTGGGCTCTCCCCTTTGCCTATTTTAATTTTTAGTTATTTTTTCGTTTATTTCGTTTTTGAGGTCGATCTATCGGTTTGGGTTTGGGGGTTTTGTTGTGCTGAAAACAGGAGGATTTCCCAAGCGCTTCGCCCCCGCCAAGCCCACCCCGGGAAGGCGAAGGGAGCCCGGGCAGCGCTGCCACCGGAGGGGACTCGAGGCTGGCGGGGACACCTGAACCCTCCCGGCTGCGAAACCACAACGAAATGGGCATGGAGAACACCGGGGCAGCCCTGGAAAAGGCTGGGAAGGGAGAAGCGATCCTGCACGGCCCCGCTGATACTTGGCTTGGGAAACTTTGGAGGTTTTCTCCTTGCAGAGCAAGGGCCGGGCCCGGGGACGGCCAGAGCCCCAGCGCTGCTGCTGGAAGGGGAAAAGAGAAGCCCGGTTGGACAACGAGAGGAAAAAGCGACGTTATTGGTCCCAAAATAAAAGTTATTAGAAAAAAAATAAATAAAATTAAAGGCAAAGAGAGGGAACCCTCAAGATTTCAGGCACCCGCTAACGAGGGGCTCCTGCCCGAGGGGTGCAGCCGGGGTGGTGGCGAGGGATAGAAAGATTCCCGGCCGTCCCAGAGCGGCTCTGTCACTCTTGTCCCCACCCCAGTCCCCACCTGGACGCCCCAAACTCGGCAGGCTCTGCCGCACTTACCCGAGGTGGTGAGGAAATAGGGGTGGTGGTGGTGATGCTCCGGCTTGTGCAGGGCGGGGTGCGGGTGAGGCGCCAGCAGGGTCGGGGTGGGCATCAGGGGGTACCCATAGTCCAAGAGGGGCACGCGGGAGGCCAAGGAGCCGGGGAAGTGCTCGGGGGGCACCTCCCGCAGGGGTTTGGGCTTGTGCAGCAGGATGTCCTCGATGAAGAACGAGGTGGGCCTGGCCGTCGAGACGGGGTGCACGGGCGATGTGAAGTTGAGGTTCATGGCGGCTCCGTGGCCCTCGGGCAGCGGGGAAGGGAGGGAGCCTCGCCGAGCTGCGGGGGGACAGAGAGGGGGCGGCCGGCTGCACCCCCGGGCCGCCCGAGGAGAAATGAAAATAATGATGAAAATAAATAAATACAAGTTTTTAAAATCCGCAGTCAAAATAAATAAAGATAATAATTATTTTTTTTTTTAAATAGTCTATCCCCCAGCCAGAAATGAGCTGGTGGAGCCGGGGGAGGCGAGGCGGGCGGGTCGGGGATGCGCGGGGCGCTGCGCGCCTTTGAGGCGCGGTGGGANAAATACGGGGGGTATCTCCTTTTTTTCCCTTTTTTTATAAAAAGAAAAAAACCCCCCAACTTGGGGGAAAATAAACCAGCGCCTCTTTCCCACGCTCTGCTCCCAACCTGTCCCCGCGCTCGCAGCTTCGCCCTTCGCGCTCAGCCTCTCATCCCGTCACCGTTTTGTTTCCATCCCTTCCCCGCTCTCTGTTGCGCCAACACTTTTAATTTTGGGTCTTTCCTCTGTTTGTTTTTTTTTTTTTTTTTTTTTTCCCTTCCTCACCCCCTTAATCTGCACCATTCATTTCCCCGGAGTCAATTTGCTCAAATGAGGGTGATACACCACATCATAGCCGAGATAATTTCGGTTCGCATCTCGGAAAATTGCTCTAATTATTGATGTTAAACTCAGGGAAATTAAAAGAAGGCGCTTCTCCTTCATCTCCTGATTTTAAGCTCTAATTTGTTGAAATCGAGTTGTCATCACAATTCCAATCACTACCCTTAATAGTAAAAGTGTTCTAATAGAGCCAGAATTCGCACAACCCATGCTATTAGATAATTAAGAAAGATGTTAGAAAGACAAGTGCTAATCCTTGGGCACACGGACAGCGTTTCCATCTGATCCAGCAGGTAGAACAAATTAATTACCCGAATCAATTAGTCCTAAAAGTACAGTTCTCAGGGAAGTGCGAGCCATGCCTTCCATATGGATGAGCTGGTAAATGGTAAATAGATGAGGAAAAAGCTTTAAAAGAATAGAAACGGCAACAGTCGGGCTTTAATGAGTGTGCGGCCCGCGAGTTTTCCAGCGGTGCCGGCTCTTCCCCGCCAGCGCTGGGCACAGCCACGGGGGCGGGGGACAGAGGTGGCTCCTTCGGCAGCTGCCAAAATTCGGGAACAGGAGGGCAGAGAGCTCCCCGTGCCACCCGGGAAAGCCACGGGAGCGTTTTGTGCCCTGTTCCAGCCACACCCACACTTTGTTTTGTGCCGCGGTGCCCGTCCTCACACATTTCCTCAGCGTGTATTTGTGTGTATTAAATGTGTAAACCTTTCTGTCTTTATATCGTGCGTTGTATTTGTATTTACAGCGTGCGTTATACTCTTATATACAATATGGATTTATATATATATATATATTTATACATACAGATCCTTGCCTGCAGAGTCTGGATCAGCTACCCCCATGCAGGAAAGCAGGAGGAGCCCCCCAGGACAGGGGAAAAAGCTCTTCTCTCCCTCCTGTCCTCTCCTCTCCCTCTTTTTCCCTAGGAAAAACAGATGGATAGATAGATGGATGGATAGATGGATGGATGGATAGATAGATAGATAGATAGATAGATAGATAGATAGATAGATTTTAAAAATGGATAAAAGCAATAATTCTGTTGCAGTGGCCCCTCCTGAAGTGACCATTAGGAGTTTGTGGCTGAAGGATTTAAAAATCCAACTTTCTCTGATGGAGCCAATGAGTCAATGAATTAAGGGTGATGAAATGAGGCTAATGCCCCCCTGTTAATGAGGAGTGTCTAAGCTGCTTCAGGGGCCATTTCATCAGCTGAGATGGCTCTGCGGGGCTGGGGGGGCCGGGGCTTTACCCAGCACTCGGGGGTAGAGGTGGGTATTTAAGGCAGAGCTGGAAGATTAAAGCTGCGTCTCTTCAGCCGGGTTTGGTCAGGACTCAGGCAAGAACATGGACAGGGGCTGATTTTTGGAGTTCCTGTTTATTTAGGGAACAGATAAATGAAGCAGAGGGGAGAGAGGCTGTGTCTGGGCGTTGATTTGTTGCAAAACCTGTCCCCAAACTGTGCAGGGGCACCTCAGGCACGGCAGCCCCTCCCTGCTGTAATTTGGGGCAGGAAGCAGAGGGATAAACCCCATCTGGGGAGAAAGGGCAGGAGGGCAGCTCCAGAAAGGGGGGACCTCTCCACTGCAGTCCTCACCTCCAGGGCTTTTTTTTTTTCTAAATTTAACATTTCACAGCTTTTGGGGACAGAAATGGAGTGCCAGGTGTTGCTGGCAGGGTCCCTCTTTGCCCCAAAGTCTTTTACCTGTTTTTCCCCTTTTGTCCCTCTTCTGCAGGTCCCTGGGCTGATGGGGAGCCAGGATTATGGATCTCTTCCAGGCACCCCAAAATCTCCCAGCCTTGGCTGTGCCCTTGCCAGGACCAGCCCTGGATCAGCTCTTTCTCCAGGCTGGACAGACACATGGACACGAGCAGAGGTTTTTCTCTCCACACCCCGGGAGAACAGACCCTGTGGAGGTGGTCCCACAGCAGAAACTGCCCCAAACCTGGGCAGAAGCTGAGCTCCTGCTGGGCTGAGGGGCACATCCAGGAGGGAAAAGCAGAGGGATCAGGGCAAGGCAGGGAGAAGCTGCAGCTTGGGCTGTTTTACTCACTGGGTGTTTCCCCCCCCGTTTGGGAGGGACCAGAGTGGAGGGCCAGAATTACTCCTGGATGCTGCACTTTTCCATCCCTCCCACACACCTTGGGGGACTCTGTAAATCCCAGCCTGGCACCCCAAACACCTCAGAGCTCATGACTGACATGTAACCACAGCCACACTGCTGTGGAGTTTGTCTCTTGCTCCTTCAGTGAAATAAAAATTATTTCTCCAGGCTCCAAGAGCTGGAAGTGATGCACCCCCTGTTTCTGATTTAATAACCATTGTGCTTTGCTTAGATAAACACCAGCCATCATCACTTGCACACTTAAGCTCATTTGAAGATATCACAGGGAGAATTTTGCCCAGGAAAATAGAAATGTATTTGACTTAAAACCTCGGGGGTCACTCCAGAGGTCAGCACAGCTACACTGATGCTGGCAGCTTTATTTCAGCGTGCTGCATTAGGGATAAATTTGATGTGGTTTAAAAATACAGGCACTTACCTTGCCGTGGCTCTTGAGGAGGTAAGGTAGCTCGGGAGCCCGGCCTTTTCATGCCTTTCAAGACCAATCCACTCCAAAAGGAAGGGTTAAATTAAAAACAGACAGCCTTGATAGGCTCAAAATGGGAGCCTGGCTGCAGCAGAGAGGGCTGAAGAGCCCAGGCTGAGTAGCCACACACATAACACGGAGACAGGGCTTTTGAACACAAAGCTTGGCTTAATGGAGAATGTTCCTTGCACGGTGCTTCAGGCTGAGCCACTTCCCACTCCGGAGTGCCTCTGCCACTGGGGAGAGGGAAAAACACTCCTGCCTCACTCCAGCCCCTCTCCCCATCCTCATCCTGTCTGCCTGTGCCTAAATGTGCCATTTCTCCACAGGCCTGCAAGCCCAGACGCAGCGGGCACCCAGCTCCTACCACGCTGTGGAAAATCCAGGAGTGGGATGGATGCGTTGGTGATGAGGGATTTTATCAATTCAGCTCAGCTGAGATGAAGTGGGAACACCTGGAGTGCCAGGCTGATCTGCACTGGAAACTTTGCTGGCCTTTCAGCACTGCCACAGAAAAGCAGCAGCTGAACTCCTCGTGGGTCCTTTCCAGTTTGGGATAATCGGTGATTCTGGGAATATTTAATGCTGGAAAGGCTCTGCTCTGCCCTGGCAGCAGCTCAAGGAGAACTTGGAGGATGGGTTTGAGGTTGTCTCAGGGCTGAGAGAGGCGAAATGAAGCTTCAAGGAGGGGTTTGCCTCCTAACCAGGGCTGGTGGCAGTGGAAGGCCCACCCAGGTTTCCCAAGAATCATAATTTGGTCACCCCTTGGCTTCTGCTGCCTCAAAACCCTGTCACTCCCCAGTCTGGCACTGTCCTTCATCTGTGCTGAGAGGAAGAAAGGCAGAATGAGAACCAGAGGGGAAATCAGCCTGGTGATTTTATCCCCAGACAATAAACACTCAGGTTAAAAGCCAGCTCTGGGTAATTCTGGCAGAATCACTGAACCCATGCAGAAAAGCACAGCAATTCCAGGGCTAAAGTGCCAGTGAAAAGCACAGGGGGATGGAAGTGCTGCTGATGGGAGAAGGTTTTGAGACAGGGAAGGCACTTCTGAGGCTTCTATCCCACCAAGAACTGCAGGAATCTTGAGGATAAAAAGAGATGTGGCATCACTGACAGGCAAAGTAGAACTGACAGCATAAAACAACCGTGACTTCCTCATGCAGCTCCCAAACCCAACTGTGCATGGGTGGGCTCAGCAGCTTCATTCCCAAATCCAGAATTTTATCTCTGCACTGAAAATTTGCCTCCTCATCTGATAACCCAGAGCATTTTCTCAAGGCAGGCAGTGAAAGTGGCAACACTGACAGGTTTGATGGAAACACTTCCCTTAAAACAGTGACACAATAATGGAGACATTTTTAATTAACTCCTATTTGTTTACAGCTTCAGCTGTGATCTGGATGTTTCCAAAATACTGTGGAATCTTTCTTTCTTTCTTTCTTTCTTTCTTTCTTTCTTTCTTTCTTTCTTTCTTTCTTTCT
>VYXG01002342.1:270543-289646 GCA_013397235.1 Lanius ludovicianus
TCTCTCTCTTTCTTTCTTTCTTTCTCTCTTTTCTCTCTCTCTCTCTCTTTCTTTCTTTCTTGCTCTTTCTCTCTTTCTTTCTCTCTTTCTTTCTGTCTTTCTCTTTCTTTTTTCTCTTTCTCTTTTCTCTCTTTCTCTTCTCTTCTCTTCTTTTTTTCTCTCTCTTACTTTCCCTCTTTCTCTCTTTCTCTCTTTTCCTTTCTCTTCCGAATGAGCCAGAAATTGGGAGGGACGCTCAGAACTTTCCCTGGGACCTTCTTTCAATTATTCTCCTCCTCATTTGGTTCCCTCTCAATCCCAACCCTTGGGCACTGCGGGCTCCCTGGGGGCACAGGCGATTATTTCACCCAGGACCATCTGTACTTTGGGATCTGGGCTAATCCTCTGCTCTCGAAAAAATCCATTCCTGCTGCTGTGGTCCCGCTTTGTTGTGGCCTTTAGCACGTTAATGCTCCGTGCTTTGCTTTCCTTCCAGCTGTGGAACCATCGGCTGCCCAACTGCACCGTGCGATTCCCTCTCTCTGCTGCCTCAGACCTCCCCTGTTTCCCCGATTCCGGGGGGGATGAGCCACGGCCCTCCTTGCTTTTACCCTCTGGGGCGGGATAAGCCTCCTTTTCCCTTTCTTGTCCACTCAACCTTTATTTTCTCCCCATTGTTTTCCTCCTGTTCTCGGTGGGTTCCCGCTGATGATTTGCAGCCCCCTGGAAACCTCAGGTGCCTTTTGCACTCAGAGAAGCCCTGGGATTATGGAATCCCCAGTCTGCACCCAGCCAGCAGTAACTCACCCAAAACCCCCTGCAGCAGCCAAACCTCAATGACACAAATACTCTGATCCCTTTTCCATCCCACTTTTTGCTTTCCAGCTTTAAAGTGTCTCGTTCTGAAGCCTTTAAAATAAAAAGCTGCACTCCAAGGTCAGAGGGAGCTGCTCTGAGCAGGCAGCCCGACCTCACAGCCCCTCACAGAGCCAGCCCCTGCCTTAAACACATGCAAAACAGCCAACCTGCCCAATAAAAAAGCCACTTTTCCAAGCCTTTAAATTATGTTTGATGCATCACAATGAATATACAGAGGAAATGAGTGTTTATAAACAGGGGAAGCAGCACATCTCTCTCCACATCTCTGCAAAGCTCTCCTTTCTGGGTTGATATTTTGAGCCTTTCCCTTGGAAATTCGTGGTTATTCACAGCCCCAAAGCTCAGCTTTTGTAACCACGGTCCAGCCTTCAGTTAAAAGGTCAATTCTGGTGGAAAGTGGATTTTAGAAATCACTCAAGACAAGCCTCAGTGCACTTGGCTTGGTTTTTCCTCCCCGTTTAAGCCCAGATTGTCACATCACCTTCTGCACACAAATGTCACCACTTCCACCTGAGATGTTCCTGTGCCACCTGCACAGGGACACAATTCCTCCTTGAAACCAATTGTTCTTTATTGCAGCATAATTAAACCTTGTTTTCTTTCATGTTTGCCCCAAACAGATTGCAAACCTAGTTTACAAAAAGTAAATAAATAAATAGATTTTTTTTTAAATCCCCTTTTTGATGATCAAAGGGAGAGATTGGTTCCATTACTTGCATTAGGCAGAGTTGGCTGTGCTGTGGCCTTCAGAATAAAGGCAGAAATGTACTTTAGAAAGATCTGAGTAACACACTTTACTCAAAACATTTTTGTATTATGTGGCTTCTTGACTCTTTCAGCTTCCTCTGTATCTGTGCACTTTATTTTAAGCACTCCAGAAGTGGATGACAGGTCTGGGGGGAAAAAAGGGAAAAAAAAAAAGAAAACAGAGAGAGAATCAAGTCAGCATCTCACAAAAGCATCTTCAAATAATGCTTTAAAAGTGGAAATTGCATTTTGAAATGGCATTTTGTCCATTGCCAAGGTATTCAAAGCAAAGGGATGGTGTCTAATGTTCAAAACACTTCCTCACATTGGTCAATATTTATTTTAAAAGGAGATATTAAAATGTTTTAGGTCATCTAAAAGAAGGAGTGATGCAGGTGGATACCTCATAAATTAATAAGATAATATTGACATGATTTTTCAAATCCATTCTCTTTAGTTCTGCAATATTTGTTTCAGCCCAGCTATTCCTGATATTTGATTTATTAGGATTTCCTGCTCAAAAGAAAAAAAAATGGGACTTTTTCATCCCTCCCTAAATCTCCTCTTTCCAGGAGCCAGTTTCAGCCAAATTAATTGGATAATTAGTAACCTCAAATATACATTTCCCTCAAATATTCCTAATGGAAGTGGCTGCATGGAAGGCTGGAAATCTCTTAAAATCACTGCAGTGAGTTAAGAATTTCCTTTTAGAACTGGAGAAATGTGATAGAAAATCCCACAGACTAAAATCCTGCCGGGTTTTCACTGATGGGAGGAAATTTGGGGTTTTTAGGTCTCCACTGAACCCCCACCCACCTGGTATTTTTAAGAATGGGGCTTCCCCAGTTCATAAATGAGTTTTCTGCTCTTCAAAGTGGATGTTGGAGATGCTCAGTGCAACGGGATCCCCACGTTCAACAATGCAAAAAAAGGGGGGTCTGCCCGAATTTTGTGTTCTTTTGACTTTGGGGGGACCCAGCCTTGGCCTTCAGGGGCCTTTCCAAAAGAGTTTGCCAAAGGTTATTGGAAAATAAGGTGGAAAATTAAACCTACAAGCCAAGGGCCGTAAGCTTGGAGGCAGGAAAAGAGCAAAAAACCCACAGGAATCAACGAATCATAGCAAATATTCTCCAAAACGTTGGGGGATTTTAGGATTTTAGCAGCCTGTGCACCTTTCTCTCAGGCTCCCAAACAAAAGCTGTGTGTGTGAATTTCTGCCTGACCCAGACCAGTCCTTGAGGCCCCAAATACCTACCAAAAAAAAAAAAAAAAAAAAAAGGAGAATTTTCCAGTTTGTATCCTCCAGCAAGCGCAATTTCACTCCCAACACACATTAAATTCATTTAGCCTAGTGCATTTTTAATAGACATTATTCATCTATTACCTTAATGAGCCTGTGGTGAAAGCATTGCCTCCCAATTTTCACAAAAGCAGTCGAACACTGCTGCAGCTTTTCCCCCTTTTGCCTTCTAAGGCAGCAGCACAGAGGGGGGAAGGCAAAAAAGCCATAGAGACAGATAAGGTTTTTATTCTGTGTCACAACACTACATTAAGAATAAAACCTTCCACTTAAACACTTAAATGAAAACATCGAGAAACTAATTTACCATTTGTAACCACATGATTTAAGTAGGAGCAGCTTCAATTTTCTTCCCATTTTCCTCATATTCAATGTGAGCCCACATTAGATTTCACTGGCTCAAATCACAACACTTAAAGCCACTTTCATTTTCTTTTTGATTAAATAATTGAAATTCCTGTCACTGCCTGCACTTTACTAGCACACAAATTTTCTGTGTAAAGATAAATACTCTTTTTTCTCCCCTCACTGGCTGCAGGCTTTTTCTTTTTTTGGCTTTTCTTCCTCCCCCCTCCACCCCCCAGTTTAATCTTAAAAGCAGGCAAGGTTTAGTTTATTGATGGTTCCATAAAATGGATCAGTACTCCATTCACCTATTTCGTGGAATTATACCGCTCTCATTAAGTGATTGTTTGGAGAAATTATGGAAAGCCATCTTCTCTAATTTAGCTGTCATTGCTGGGAGGTTGCTGCATCCAACCCTAAAAGGACAGGAAGCCTGGTCCCTTCTCTGCTGCTCCCTCTGCCACCCATTAATGCCCCGAGCCTTGAGTTTTATTTAAGCATTTCTTTCCATCAGGGTAACAAGTTTTATTAATGATCCCTAATAAGTTACTCCCACCAAAGCCAAGCCACTTTGCAGCTCTGGGAATGGCAGTGCTGGGATCAGAGGGGAGGCTGGAAGGGTTTGGGAAAGGGAATTTCACAAATTTGGGGCTTGGTGGAGGTTTCTGGATTGGACTGGGGAGCAAAAAACCCTGCGTGGGTGTGCTGTAGGGTGGATTAATTCTGATTACAGTGTCAGGGTTTGCACACATTGGTGTCTCTGGGCTTCAGTTCTTTAAACATGAAGCATAAATAAATATATTTCTATATATTTTACATAGAGAGATAAATAATAGACAGAAATCGAGATTTAAACACTTTACAGGTGCTCTCTGCTTTCCACCATCAACCCCACAATTTAACTCAACTCTTTTTCCTCTGAGATGACACAAAATAATTGGTGCTGCCCAAAGCCTGCAGCAAAAAGGCCTTCAGAAAGTGTTTAAGTGAATTTAGAGGCTCAGGAGTTCCTTGTTCTCTTTAAATGATAAAGGTTCCAACACACCCTGCCCTTCCCAGAAGGGATGGGTCCGACAGCCCAGCTCTGAATTTCCCTCCTCTCCTGTCCCAAAATCCCAGGATTTTGAGCTGCTCTACACTCACATTGGTCAATATTTATTTTAAAAGGAGATATTAAAATGTTTTAGGTCATCTAAAAGAAGGAGTGATGCAGGTGGATACCTCATAAATTAATAAGATAATATTGACATGATTTTTCAAATCCATTCTCTTTAGTTCTGCAATATTTGTTTCAGCCCAGCTATTCCTGATATTTGATTTAATAAGATTTCCTGCTCAAAAAAAAAAAAAAAAAAGGGGGCTTTTCCATCCCTCCCTAAATCTCCTCTTTCCAGGAGCCAGTTTCAGCAGGAGGGTTTTCCAGACTCCAGCAGCCCCTGGCAGCCCCAAGGAGGCTCTGACTGCCCAAATATTTCCAACCTGGAGTTCCATTCCTCAGCACACAACACAAGGGAAAGGCAGATTTCTGCAGTTCCCACAGAGCTGCTGCCCTCACCCCCTCACCCCAGCACTGGTGGCTCTGAAGTTTGGGCAGACCTCTTTGAGAAGAATTTGTGAGCTTCAGAAGGAGCTCTCCAGTGAGATCCTGGCTGATTAAATTTGCCTTCATCATCCTCAGGAAAGGCAATAAAGGTAGCTCGAATTTTCATGTAACACACCAATCCATCCCACAGGGTTTTGAAGCCTTCCTGCCAGCGCTGCCTGTGCCCTGCCTGATGGAAAACATGCACATTTACAAACAAACCCAAACTTCCAGAGGCAAATTAGCCCCACCTAAGTCAGGTCTGGAAGTCGAGGACCTTGCTGTGAAGGAGGCAACGCACCAGCTCAGCCCCAGCTTTTACTGCTCAAAGGAGCTCCAAGAAACAGCAGAAAATCATCTTTTCATGAGTGCCCCATCCCTTCCCCTCCAACTATTCACCCAGAGCACATTGTTAACATGGAATAACTGGGCATGTCAGGATTAATTAAGCAGCTCCTAATAAAGCAGATGCTGCTTTTGTAAGGCCAAAATGTGGGTGCAGGCAGAGCCCAGCCCGGGCAGATATGATGCTAATTGAATCCTTGCTGGCAATTTTTCACCCCTAAATGCACAAGAAAGAGAGGGATCTTGGAGGCTCATCTGCTCAGCTTGGGCACGGGGAAAGGTTTTCAAGCCCAGTAAATGAGCAGCCTAATCCATGGGGATGTGCAGCAGGAGGGGCTCCCTGAAAAAAAAGCAACATCCTCCCCCCCAAAAAACCCCTGAGATGTTGAATATGGGTTGTGCCCTGTTGCCACCACACCAGCAGGGATCAGGGACTTGGTTATTTTGTTTAACTTTAAGGAAAATTGGAATTTCTGCAACTTTTTTCCTTGGCTGGAGGTTGGGCATCCCATGGGAGGCAGCAGGAGGGGTTTCCAGACTCCAGCAGCCCCTGGCAGCTCCAAGGAGGCTCTGACTGCACAAATATTTCAAATACCAACAGCAGAAAGACTTATTCAGACCCTGGGCACCTGAATGAAAAGCTGCTCCTCTCCCTGACAAACCCACACCTGGAACCTGCCTCTCAAACTCCCCAATTTTCCCCCTTTTTCCTTTGTAAGGACGCTGGGAAGAGCAAAGCTCAGCTCCAAGCCCTGCAGTTTAAACCCACTGAGGTTCCTGAAACGGCCTCTGGCCACTGAGCAGCCAAAGATAGCAAAAAGCAGGAAATTTGGGGTGCTTGGGGACAAAAAGCAGGAAATTGGGTGCTTGGGGACCAAAAAGAAGGAAATTTGGGGTGCTTGGAGACCAAAAAGAAGGAAATTGGGGTGCTTGGGGACCAAAAAGAAGGAAATTGAGGTGCTTGGGGACAAAAAGCAGGAATTTTGGGGTGCTTGGGGACAAAAAAGCAGGAAATTTGGGGTGCTTGGGGACAAAAAGCAGGAATTTTGGGGTGCTTGGGGACCCCAGGCTCTCCTTGACAGTGCCTAGCACCTCCCAGGCTCTCCTTGACAGTGCCTAGCACCTCCTCCCTCAGAAAAAGAAAAAAAACCCAGAAAATCAAAGTTTGCAAATTCAAGTTTGCAAATTAAACCTCAGCAAAGGGAAGGTGAGGACTCCAAGATTTCTCCATGGACTGACACCCGAATTCCAGGGTTAAACCTGCTGGGTATTTATTTTTTGGCTGACAGCCTCACTTTTTACCACTACTGGCACAAAAGAGGTGATTTCTCCACCCCACAGTTATCAATAAATAATTAAACCTCTTCTACTCCCCCCGTGCTGAGAATGCCTTTTAAATTAAAATATTTTCCATTCAATTTTTGTTAGCAGCTCAATGAAAATTAGGAAAAATGGGCTAATTACAGCTCTCCTAATTAAGCTCCTACAATGAACCCATAATTATGCCCGTATTTATCACCTTGGTGCTGGACACTTTAACCTGTTTTGGTTTGTGATTAATCAGGGGCTGAAAGGTTCTCCCTCTTGGTCTGGGTAGAATTTGAATTTAAAGTGTGGAAATCAAATCTGTGCTTATGAAACTGCAGTTGGGGTAATTTAGGAGGGGTTTTGGTAATTTAGGAGGGGTTTTTCTCAGCAGAAAGCCCAGGTCAGAGAGCTGGGCTGAGTTTAAGCACACTTAAAATGCGTTTTATTAAAGAGAAATTGCGGCGTCACTGCTGAGCAGCACAAAAATGGCCTTTTTTTTCCCCCAAAAAATGTTGGAGAAAGGCTGAAATGCAGGCAGAGCAAAGTGCAGGAGATGCCAACCCCTGGTTTTGGGGGGGAACTGCGGGTTTCTGTGTTTGTATTTGCATTTTTTGTGCTGGGGAAGCTGCTCGAGGTGCAGGAGCTCCCGGAGCCGAATGGAAGCGCTTCCCTTCTGCCTTCATGGAGACACAAACGGGGAAAAAACCTCTCCTGGAATGGTGTTTGCTCCATTCTATCCATGCTGAGTGCCAGGGAGGAAAATCTCTTTCCTTTGGTGCCCGAAGGACTGACAAATGCAGAGAAAATGCTGGATTTCCTGGGAAAATCCTGCTGCAGCAGGCAGAGATCCCTGCGCAGAGAGAGCCTTCCCTCCCTCTGCAGGAAACCTCAGCACTCAAAGATGTAAAAACTGCAGGAAAAGGGTTTTTTTGCTGCTAAAATGTTCATGTTCCACAAGCTCTGCGAGTTGGGGTTACAGGAATGATTTGATTCTCGAAGCACTGCAAGAATTCAATGCTCCTGGGGTGAAATCTTTCCTCAGGAGAGGAGAAAAGAAGAGCAAGCTGCTTTTCCCCAAAGGAAACTTCCCAGATTAAAATCCTCCCTTGCCTCCTCCCAACACCCAACAAGTTGGGCTTTGATTTCTGGATCCTTCACGACTCCTTTCTTACTGAAAAATGAAATTAAACTTGCTCAGCAAGAGAGCCAAGGGGGCCAAATAAATTGGTTTTGTACAGCAAACTCACCTCAGTGAAATTGTGGGGATCATCAGTGTTTGAGGGCAAATTATGGAATATCCTGGGTTGGAAGGCACCCCCAGGGGTCAGCAAAGTCCAACCCCAAAGCTCTAAATAAGCCCCAAAGCCAGAGATTGAGGAGGACCCAATCAGGTTTATTAATTGTGAAGAAGCTCATGGTAAGAGAGAAAAATTAAAGAAAACCAAGAAGGGGATGAACTTTGCACTAAACCTTTGTGGAAATACTGAGAAATTTGTTAAATCCTGGCATTTTCCTGCTCTGAAACGAGGGGTGTCCAGCACTGCCCCCACTGACGAGGCCATTCAGAGCTGATTTATTTCTCGAGGCTACAGAGACCACAAAATCAAGCCATTACAACCTTTTAAAAGCTTTCTTGCCACAACCTAAAAATATCCCTGGCTGACAGATGCAAGCTGTCAATAAGGAATTTAAGAACTCAGTATGGAGAGTGGAAAGAGTGCAAAGTCTTGATAAACATCTCAAATTGGGTCTTACTCAGTGGGAAACAAGTAGTTTATAGTGGTAATTGTAAAGGGCATTTTACATGGAATCAATTAAATGAAAATCTTTTAAACCCTTTTTAAAAAGAGACCTTTTTAAGTTAACAGGTGATTTTAATTGGAACCATGGGACTTGCAGCCCGGGAGGTGGGTTGGGGTTTTTTTGTTGAGGAGGGTTTTTTTTTTTTTTTTTTTTTTTTTTTGGAAGCATTCAATATAGGGGAAAATCGATACACTTCCATCAGCATCTGAACTCCCAGAGCCTTGCAAGTTGAGGAGTGAAGCTGAGTAAGAATTACAGTTTGCTCTGGTTTGTGAGGCTTTTCCTAGCAATTAAATGTCTCCATCACAGCTCCTTCCTGGTGAACAGCGCAGGAAAATTTATCAAGGATAATTATTTTAGTCAGAACCCTCTGCCATTACCTACTGTAAAACCTCTTCAGCAATATTTTACCCTTAAATATGTCAAACATCCCAGCTGAAAAGCAGTAATTACAAGTGAGCAGAATTTTACTTATAAATTCCTTTTCTTACTTTCTCACAACCCCAAAGATGCTCTGCACAATTACCTGGAGCAGGCAATGAGGGACAAATTCCACGGGCACAAAACCTTCCCTCAAAGGAAATGATACTTTTGGCCATTGTCTCTTGGAGCTGGTGAATTCCTTCTCTTCCCAGAGCTCTGCAATCCACCAAACGCAGCTCCCTCTGCCCTGCAAGGTGTGGTTCAGGAGCACCTGGGAGGAGGGGAGGGAAAAGCACAGGAACACACCCAGGCCCCAGGTAAAGGCTTGGAGCTGCTTCCCCTCCAGAATTCCAGAGGCAGAGATTTACTGGGTTAACCTGTGCCTCCTTTATTCCTCAGAAATCAACTTCAGCCTTTGTGTCTCAGCTCCTCGAAATGCGAGGAAAAAGCCTGGTGTGTCTCATCCCAACAGCTGAGCTCCAGGAGGAAGGAGAGACAGAAAATCACACAACCTGCATTTCCTTCCCAGCTTTGGGTGGGGGGAAAAAACCCTCTCGAAGGAGCGCTGAGAAGTTCCCCAGGGAGGTACAGAGAGGGAGAGAGCAAGGACAGCCCCGTGGATGCGCCCAGCACCGCCCAGCAGCTCCTGGGATTTCACTGGGATGCTGGCACGTCCCTTAAAGCAGTCCTGGAGTGGCCCCCTGATGTTACCTCCTGCAAATAAAAATGTGCGAGCCTCTAAAGGAAGCGTTGGAGCCTCCTGGGGGTGGAAAAGGAGCCGGGAGCAATGGGCTGGCTGGCTGGGAGTCAGGACGAGCAGCAAGGGGAGATCCGGGCATCTTCCCGGTGCCTCCAGCCCTTCCTGCCCCTGGACCGCGGGGCTGAGAGGCCAGCGAGGTTGTTTATTTTATGGCAGTGTTTGGGACATGGGAAACACGGAAACGTCCCCCCAAGAACCAGAACACTTCCCTGGAAGGGTCCAAGGCCGGCTTGGATGTGGCTTGGAGCAGCCTGGGATGGAGGAAGTCGGGGGCAGGAGGTGGAATGGGATGAGCTTTAAATCCCCTCCAACCCAACCCATTCCATGGCTCCCTCTCTGCTGCCAGCCACGCTTTTAACCCCTCCTGCCCTTCCCCAACCTCGCAGTGCCCCCTGGCCTCATCCCAAACCGGGGGGTGACCGCCTGGCTCCCAAAATCCCAGCAGGGCAGGAGGGGAAACTGAGGCACGGCCAGCTCGGGGTGGGGAGGCAGCAGCCCCCAGCCCCGCATTGCCAGCGCCTCTCCCACCCTTCCCCCGGGGAATTGCGGTGCCTGTGGCGTGCTCGGGGTGGTCAGTGGGGGTGTGGAGTTAAGGAGGGGGGATCCAGTCGCAGGCTCCGCTCGGGCTCTGCCCAGCCCCGTTCCAAGGGGGGAGCGTTCCGCAGGTTTTTTCCCTGCCTGCGACAATCTGCACAAATAGGCTTTTAAATTAAGCAGTGATTTGGAATATAAGTGAGTGCATTTAAGCTGCTAAGAGATGGAAAGATCCTAATGGCTGAAATATTTGTCATATCACAAATAAACTGGCTGGATCGGGAGCCTCTAATATAACTAATTTTTACCAAATCCTTCACTGCTCTGTGAGAGAAAATGAGGTCAGCACAGGTTGAGGCAACAGCAAATGAGCAGCTGCCAGGAGGCAGCGCAGAATACTGATAAAGGACTCTGCAGGAACTGCACGGCCTGCCCACAGAAACAGGAATCACTTTGTTCACATTAAGATACAGCTTTTTCCAGAGCATCCAGGCTTTTAATGGAAAGGTGCCAATGAATACAGGTTTCCAATGGATCCGGAATATAAATGCATTCCAAAGGCTCCCCAGACCTGAGCTCATCCAGTTTTTGTCCATCTGTGTGATTTGGGGTGTGAGAGAGGGCAGGAGGGTGCCCTGGGGCAGCTGATGAGAGTCCCTGGGATTCCCACAGTTCCTCTGGGATTTTCCGGTTCCAGGAATTAAACCCTGACTTAATGTGCCTCTCACAAGGAGGAAAAGTGAAATGAAGAGGAATTGAGAGGACTTGGCCCAGTTTAACAGAAAAAAAACCAAGCCCAGAGCCCACAAAGTTTGTGCCTGGAGCAACTTGTGCACCTCTAGAGGGTGAGGAACCAAGAGGAGCCCCCCAAAATCCCCCGATTTGTGCCCATAGAAGGTGCTCATGTGGAGAATAACACACCTTGGGAAGAGGGAAAAGCTCCTTGCCAGGCTGCAGCAGCAGCCAGTGTTTTCCTGCCGTGCTCTAAAGGCTGCCTCAAACATTTGGGACCAACGGGGGGGCAGCCATGGTCTGCACCTATGGGAAAAATGACTTTGTTTTATTCTCATAAAGGATTTGAGAACACTTTGGAAGGGGAATTTTCTCCCTCCTTTACAGGCATGGACAGCCTGACTGAGTAAGAGGAAGATTTTGGTCACAACTGGCCCTTTTCATCCCTAAACCCGAAATGAGTGAGAAAGGAGCCACTCCATTGGTCAAATGGGAAACTGAGGCACAGAATGGATTCCAAAAGAATCATGGAATATCCTGAGATGGGAGGGACCCACAGGGATCATCGAGTCCAACCCCTGGCCCTGCACGGACACCCCAACCATCCCACAGTGCCCAGACACTCCTGGAGCTCCGGCAGCCTCGGGGCCGTGCCCATTCCCTGGGGAGCCTGGGCAGTGCCAGCACCCTCTGGGGGAAGAACTTTTCCCTAAAATCCAGCCTAACCTTCCCCTGACTCAGCTCCACTCTGTTCCTGCAGGTCCTGGTGTAAGGAAAGAGAGCATCTCCCCCATCAGGACCTCACTGTGGCAAAAACAGCTCAGAGAAGGGACCAGGACGCCCTGTTGTTATTTGGGATGAATTTTAGTGCAGGATCACCCAGATCCAACCCCAAATGCCTGTGCCACGTGAGAGGGGCTCTCCTGGGACCAATCCACAGGGAGGGGCACAGCGAGCACTTGGGAGCAGCAGCCAATTTAAGCAAAAGAAGCTTGACATGGATTAGCAATTGCAACAATTCCTAAATGGAACAGGAGAGGGGTTCATATTTGATAACCATTAAACGGTTTAATGAAATAATTATAACCCAGACTCCAGAGCCTGGCCATGATCAATACCTATGAGCTCTGAGCAACAGCCTGACCCAAGTTCTGCCGCCCTCCCAGCGCTCCCCAGCAGGCAGAGTGGGGACTGTAAATGTGATTGACACTAAAGTTGCATTAAAACACCCCCATCAAGGGCAGTAATAGATTAAAGGCCACTGTGGCACTGCAGTGGGCTGGTCAATACCCTTTATTTCCTGCATCAGCCCCAATTTTGCCACCCTCCCTCGCACTATTAGTGGGAGTCGATGCGCTGTCGATGCCTGGTGCTGGCAGAGGCTGCATTAATGCAGGCTCACAAAAGCAGGGAGCGTGGCATTATCACTTCACTCACTTTCAAATTACAGCCTAATGCTGTCTGCAGGCAGCTTGTGACACGTTAACACTCTGTGTGCTTTGCTGGGGCCAGGCTAAATATTTCATGTGTAAAGATTGCGGGGAGATTTGATGACTGAAATAAGTCCTGCTGCCCGGGGGGAAATCATTCCCGGGAAGAGAGGTAGGCACTGGTGGAAAATCAGCAGGAAAGAGATGATGATGATGATGATGATGATGATGAGGGAGAGTGGAAGAAGAGCAGGGAGGAGGAGGGTGCTGAGTGCCCGTGAGTGCTGACTAAAGGCAGTGGTGTGAATAAATCCACACCCTGCTCACAGGTACCAGGCTTAGGTGCCCTGTTGGTGCTTTTAAATGTTGGATAATCCCCCAAGACACACAAAATGCGTGTGGATGTGCCCAGAAAATTGCTTTATTTCAGTTCTTTTCTGCTGTGGCTCATAAACCAGCCCATCACAAGCACTCCCCACAGGTTGTGTCATCCCTCAGATCCCAACCCCACTTCCCAGACACTCCAAAAGCTCTGGCCAGCCCTGGCCAGCAGGGAAAGCCTTGATTCACTGCTGGCTTGGCCCAAAGGCACAAACCCACTAATCCTGGCTTTTCCCATGCCCCAGGACCTGTGCATTGACTGCTCCTGCAGCTGGAACAAAAAATCCCAGAGGCAATCGGGTGATGGGAAAGCAGGGACTCGAGCAGGGACAGGAGACAGGCCCCGAGGCTCAGCAGTGGCTGCTGCACTCCTGCCTCAGCTGCAGTTGGCCTTTAAATCCCTCCTAAAATGAAAATATCCAGCCACAGCCTCCACCTGTGCCTTTCCTTACTCCCAGTTCTCACCTTTCCTGAGGGGTTTTTATTCTTTTTTTTTTTTTTTTTCTTAAATTTGAATGAGTTTTAAGGACTGTTTGGAAGAGTTACCAGAACCTTTGCACTTGCTGAGGGTTAAGGATTTGCCTCTTCTCCAAGGTAGGAAAATGGAGCACAGCTTGGTTAATGGTCCTCAAGGCCAGATTATTTATAAACCTGGGTTTAACTCACCAAACACAAGCTGTTCTACCCCATAAACTGTTTTTCTTCAGGAAACTGCAACAGCTTCTCCTTTTCTTCTGCAACCACAGAAGGGGCCTCTGCCATTCCCTGGTCAGGTGCTGCTATCTGGTGGCCCAGCACCAGCAGCACCAGCAGGGGCCCCAAGCTGAGACATCTTTAAACCCTGCTACTTTGGCTCCATTTTGTGTGATTAATTAGTTTTAGTGATTCCCTAATTGTTAGGGAATGGCAATAGCTGGCAATGCAGAGGCAGCCTGGGGACACTGAGGGACAGCCCTGCCAGCCTGCCCTAACACAAGGGCACCTGGGTTGGGCTGGCACAGGCGAATTTCTCCACAGAGGTGGGTCCAGGGCTGTTTGGGGTTTGGGATAAACCAGGGATGAGCACTCAGGGAGGATTTTTGACCCCACCTGAGCCCAGGGATGTCCCAGACAATGGTGAGGGTCATGGTCAGCGTGTGGAGCTGGGGAAAGGCAGGCAGGAATGGTGGTGAGGGAGCCCAGCTTTCCTGGAGAATGTGGGAAGGATTCCACAATTGCTTTGGTTTTAGGTTTCATTCTACCCAATTAATTCACTTTATGTCAAGCCACAGTGCCCAGGTACCACACAGAGCTCTGGCACAACCTAAAAATGGGAAGGCATTTGGAAATTGTGGGATCAGGGTTTGGCCTCAAGGAGGGGAGGATTCCTGCTGGGATCCTGGGGAAGGGCTCAGGGGGAAACATTCCTTTGGAGGTGGGTGATGCCCCCACATTGGGCACTTGATCAGTGTCCTGAACCTGAAATATTTCCTGGAGTGTCTGTCCCAAGTTCCTCCCACCTGGCACTGCTGTAGGAATTTTGACTGCAGGTGCAATTCAGTGAGTTGTTACTCCACTGATACTACAGGAATACAGAGCAGTGTATTCAGAAAAGGTTCTGTGACATCAAGCATTGCTAAAAATGCCCCCCAGAGCCACCACCCCAGCCAGCAAATTCTCCAAATCCAGTCACCACTGACCTCTCCTGCAAGGTCAGAGACTCAGAGCTAATAACTCCTTTTAAGACCAAGTAATTATCCAGGATTTTATACCTTTAAGATGTAATTTTGAAGTTGGACTTGATATGAACAACCTTTTCCAACCTCTCAGATTTTCAGACTTTCTGCTACAGGTCAGTGATAACCAGCTCTCCCCAAATCCACCCACACCCTAAAAGCTCAAGCAACACCTGGCTCTAAATCTCTTTTCCACTGCAGTGCCCACCTGGATAATGCTCAGGGAAGCAGCAATTACCTGGATTTGAGGTTATTTCCCCTTGATTTCCACTGGGCAGCTGGCACAAACAAGTGAAGGCAGAGACAATGTGATGCCCATTAAATAGTTTTTATTCTTTAGGACATGAATTGCATTTCCACTCATTTACAGTACTGTAAAGTGCAATGGTATCATCTCCCACCTGTGCACATTTTCAAGTATTTAAAATGCCCAGAAAAAAAAAGTTTTTTTTTTTCATTTTAATTACTTTTATTTTCTTTACAGCAGCTCAGTTATGGAGTTTTGAATCTGGCAAGATAAACCCAGATGTGCCTACAGGTTTGGGTCCTTCACTCCAACCCCCAAGGCAGGGGGCTCCTCCAACACTAACTGCTAGTGGAATGCATTTCCCAGGGTCCTTAATCCACCTCCTCGATGGTTGGGCCAGAGGAGGCTCCCCCGGAGGGAGGAGCTCCACCCCCAGGGAATCCTCCAGGCATCCCACCAGGCATCCCTCCTGCACTCTGGTACAGCTTGGTGATGATGGGGTTGCAAACCTTCTCCAGCTCCTTCTGCTGGTGCTCAAACTCCTCCTTCTCAGCCGTCTGCAAGACAAAGAAGAGCTCAGGCGCTGCTGCTGGCCCTGGTGGGCACACCCCAGCAGAGAACCAGCACTGCCCTGGACTACACATTCCAACATCTGGGCTGGTTAAGCCCCACCAAGCCTGACTTGCATGAGAGAAAACCTCATTTCTGCTTGGTTTAGCATCTCACACTGCTCCTGGAGCAACAGGACCTCCTCTAACAGAGTCCTGGAGAAAAGCCAGCCAGGAAAAGGAGGGGTTGGAAACTCTTTGTGCTCCAAGCTGTGGTCGCTCAGACATCCAAGGAAGGTACTTGGACCAACACCAGTCTTTCGACTTCTGGTGGAAACTACGAATGGCTTTGGAATCTCTTTCATCACAGCAACCAGGGCTTCTCCTCCCTCCTGACCTTTCCTTGTAGCTCAACCAGACCCTGGGAACTAAAACTGGAATCTGCCATACCTGGTTCTTGTCCAGCCAGTTGATGATCTCGTTGCATTTGTCCAGGATTTTCTGCTTGTCCTCATCAGAGATCTTGCCCTGGAGCTTCTCATCTTCCACAGTGGCTTTCATGTTGAAGGCGTAGGACTCCAGGGAGTTCTTGGAGGACACCTTGTCCCGCTGCTTCTCATCCTCTGCCTTGTACTTCTCTGCCTCCTGCACCATCCTCTCAATGTCCTCCTTGCTCAGTCGGCCTGCAGAGAACACAAGTCTTGAGTTTGGGATGGATCACAAATCCCCCAAAATTACACTCCAGGCTTTGGGGGCACAGAGGAGGCCCAGAATGTGCCTTGCTAGAGGAATTAACTACTGCACTAAACATGAATGCCCACAAGACTTAAATTCAGGTGAAAATGCCAGTGACAGCCAAATTCAGATCACAACAGAAGGCAAAGCTTCTCAAGGCCATTTTTAAGCCCTATCAGGGTCCCACCCTCAGGACAGCAGATTCTTACCCTTATCATTTGTGATGGTGATCTTGTTCTCCTTGCCAGTGCTCTTATCCACAGCAGACACGTTCAGGATGCCATTGGCATCAATATCAAAGGTGACTTCGATCTGAGGGACCCCTCTGGGAGCAGGAGGAATGCCAGTCAGCTCAAACTTGCCCAGCAAGTTGTTGTCCTTAGTCATAGCACGTTCTCCTTCATACACCTACAGAGAGAAACCATCAAATTACATCATTAACATCCTAATGAGCTGTTTAATTATTATCCTGAAGGGATGTGGTCGCTCAGACATCCAAGGAAGGTACTTGGACCAACACCAGTCTTTCGACTTCTGGTGGAAACTACGAATGGCTTTGGAATCACTTTCATCACAGCAACCAGCTTAGAAATTACAGCAATTTAACACCTTTGGCCAACAGTTGTTTTAAGCATCAACCAGTGGAAAGCACAGACAGCACCTTGTTACTGCCCCAGAGCTCTCTGCTTACCTGGATCAGCACTCCAGGCTGGTTGTCTGAGTAAGTTGTGAACGTCTGGGTCTGCTTGGTGGGGATGGTGGTGTTGCGCTTGATCAAGACTGTCATGACTCCTCCAGCTGTCTCAATACCCAGGGACAAGGGAGTGACGTCGAGCAGCAGCAGGTCCTGCACGTTCTCAGACTTGTCTCCAGACAGGATAGCGGCCTGCACAGCTGGGGGGAGAGAGAGAGAGCTTTAAGAACCCTGCAGCAAACGCTCTACCATCTGTGAGGATGCACATGGCTCGCTCAGACATCCAAGGAAGGTACTTGGACCAACACCAGTCTTTCGACTTCTGGTGGAAACTACGAATGGCTTTGGATCAGATTCATCATTGCAAGTCCAAGGGAAATTCCCACAGCTTTGGAAAGCTTTAGTGGTTCAGGAGGAAAACCCAGGGCCTACACCAGTTTGCACCACTAAGAGCTGCAGAGTGTGAATGATTAATTACCTGCCCCATAAGCCACGGCCTCATCGGGGTTGATGCTCTTGTTGAGCTCTTTGCCATTGAAAAAGTCCTGCAGCAGCTTCTGGATCTTTGGGATGCGTGTGGAGCCACCCACCAGCACGATGTCGTGGATCTGCGACTTGTCCAGCTTGGCGTCCCGCAGCGCCTTCTCCACAGGGTCCAGGGTGCCGCGGAACAGGTCAGCGTTGAGCTCCTCGAAGCGAGCCCTGGTGATGGAGGTGTAGAAGTCGATGCCCTCGTAGAGGGAGTCGATCTCGATGCTGGCCTGGGTGGAGGAGGACAGGGTGCGCTTGGCGCGCTCGCAGGCGGTGCGCAGGCGGCGCACGGCGCGCTTGTTCTCGCTGATGTCCTTCTTGTGCTTGCGCTTGAACTCGGCGATGAAGTGGTTCACCATGCGGTTGTCAAAGTCCTCCCCACCCAGGTGGGTGTCCCCTGCTGTGGATTTCACCTCAAAGATGCCATCTTCGATGGTCAGGATGGACACATCAAAGGTGCCGCCACCCAGGTCGAAGATGAGGACGTTCCTTTCGGCGCCAACCTGAAGAAAACAGCAATTTTCGTTACTCAATTTTAATTACTCAACTCACTTTCTACTACAGCTTTTAACAGCTGTCTCACTGACCAAACACAGTGATGCTTCCATACCTTCTTGTCCAGCCCATAGGCAATGGCGGCTGCTGTGGGCTCGTTGATGATTCGCAGGACGTTGAGCCCTGCAATGGTTCCAGCATCTTTTGTAGCCTGGCGCTGGGAGTCGTTGAAATAGGCTGGGACAGTCACTACTGCATTGGTAACAGTCTGCAAACAGAGCAAACAACTCAGTGAGGGGTGCTACACACTCAGAATCATTAACCACACTTCACGGTAGTCCTACACTCACCTTTCCAAGATAAGCTTCTGCAATTTCCTTCATTTTCGTTAAAACCATGGAAGAGATCTCTTCTGGGTAGAAACTCTTTGTCTCGCCCTTGTACTCGACCTGGACCTTGGGTCTGCCAGCATCGTTCACCACAGTGAAGGGCCAGTGCTTCATGTCAGACTGCACCACCGAGTCATCGAATCTGCGCCCAATCAACCGCTTCGCATCTGCAAAAGAGGATTTGACCACGTTAGTGTTTATTCAATTAAAAACATGAAATTCTTACTTATAAAGGCAGAAAACCTTGACCTACCAACCTTACCCTGGAATTATTACTGCCTTTTTAAGACTCAGAAGCAGCCACTAAGTCTCACCTCTTTAATATTTAAAAGCTCAGTGCTATCACCTCTAAAATACTACAAATGCTGTACCATAAATCAGCTCAAGACACTTCTTTAAGCTATTCAAGACTGACTGCCCAGAAAATCCTGCTACAGAGCAAATACTTTTGCAGTATCTAATAAATCCTAAATTTCAATAACACAGCTTTAGCCAAGTTAGAAATAACCATGATGTTTTAATTTCTATGAGAAATCTTAGACCTTGCTGTTAGTAACTCTTCCAACCAGATAAAGATTTCTTTAATCGCTATTAAGTGTGTCAACCCTGCAGCCTTACCAAAGACTGTGTTGGTTGGGTTCATGGCCACCTGGTTCTTGGCAGCATCACCGATGAGCCTCTCTGTGTCTGTGAAGGCCACGTAGCTCGGCGTGGTGCGGTTGCCCTGGTCATTGGCAATGATCTCCACCTTCCCATGCTGGAATACACCAACACAGGAATAGGTGGTGCCAAGATCAATCCCGACAGCTGGTCCCTTCGACATGTTGTCTGGAAAAAAAAAAGATAAAAAAGAACAACTGAATTGAAAGTGAAACTGGTATATCTTGCATACAGAAATTGTGGTTCACAGGCTTTAAATTTTCAAGGGCAGACAAAAAGGGGCTGGGAGCAACGTGGTCGAGTGGAAAGTATCCCACTGAAAGGCGTTGTTAACTGGATCCCTTTCTGTCCAAACCGCTCTGGGAATTCCAGCCCCGTTATCCCACGTGGCCCAGGCAGCGCACACCGGGCGCATTCTCCGCCTCGGCCGCTTGGCGTCCCCCCCGCACCACGTTGGACTCCAAGTCCCAGCATGCACCGCACCTCCCGCGCAACGTGACCGGGGCTGCGGGGGCGTGTCCGGGGGCTGCCGGGAAATGGA
>VYXG01002342.1:290060-311239 GCA_013397235.1 Lanius ludovicianus
GGCGGGCACATTAGCCAATCGCTGCGCGGCGCGCCGAGGTCTCATTTGCATATTTCGCAATGGGGCGGGAGGGGCCAATCGGCGCGCGGGAAGGGCGGGTGATTTGCATAGAGGGCGGCGGGGAAGGCGAGCGCAAGATGGCGGCGCCATGAGGGGCGGCCCCATGAGGGGCGGCGCACCCGGGGACCCCCCTGCGCCTCTCGGTGCCCTCTGTGCCCGCCGAGGTCCCTCCTTCCCCTCAGCAACGGCAGCATTCCCCGCTCTCATGTTCGCAGCCGTTGCCTGGCGTTTCCCTTGTGCTCCCCGCAGCGTGTGCTCAGTGAATCTCCCAAGTACAATAGTCAGCATCCTCCATGTTTCCTTCTGCACGGCAAAGCTGCATTCCCCGGTTTTCCCCCGCGCACTGCTTCTCTCGCAGGAAACCTCATTTGTGCTGTTTTAAGACACTGGCAATATTTAGTGCACAGAGCAAAGCCCATGTGAGCACCTCCATGCTTTATAATTTCTCCTAAATGTTCCCATCCATCATCAGCTCCGAGCCAAGGACAGCGCGCTGCTCCTTGCCGTGCTGGTGCTGCACGGATAATCCAGCTGCCAGCATGGATTTATTTCCGTGGAAAGGGGAATGGGGGAAAACCGAGGGTGTTTGGTGTGCCTGGGGTGAGGAGAGCTGGGCAGAGGTCGGGAATCACCTGAGGTCGGGGGCTGTGACCTGCAGCCAGTGCTTCCAGTGTTTGCAGGGAATAAAGGCCGAGTGGAAAAGCCAGGGAGTCACTGGGAGCAGGGAACACAAACACTGAGTCCTAGCCAGGCTCCGGGACACGGCACAGTGGGAATACGGCAAAGGAGCTTCCATTTAAAGGGGTAAAAACTGCACAAAAAGGCACTTCAGGTGCTCCGAACAAAAAAGCTCCTGCTAACGCTGAAACGTCCAAGGCAGGGACACAGGAAGAGATCCTCAGCCTCTTCCTTACGTTTGGCTGTGAGAACTTGCTGTGTGCACGCCACATCCTGAGACAAGGGGGTCAACGTGGCTTTGCACGGCAATTTTGGGTCACCTCAAAGAGGGGACGTGACGCAGTCCCCCGGCCCGGCTGGTGACCCGCTGCCAGACCACGAAACCAGTCCCACACCCCACTAACACCAGTCCCACACCCCACTAACACCAGTCCCACACCACCAGATGTGCTGGACCGAGCCAGTTTGTGGCTCCTGTTCTTGCTCTGCCACGGAACCTGAGCAGGGACTTCAGGGTGGCATCCGAGGGCAGGTTTGGTGCTGGAATCTGGGTGCAGAAGGTTAAAGCGCAGACGGGGGAAGGGGCTCTGTGTCATGGAGCACCAACTTTGCCTGCCAAGATGAGGGCACTTCATACAAACCACGATACAAAGCACACTCCACCCCGTCCAGACTACAGGCTGCTGTGATATGCTGCTCCCAGCTTACTCCAGAGATGCTCCTCAGTGTAACTCACACTGAATCCACCGTGCTATTCACCGGGGGATTGCCTTTGGGGTGGTTTTTGGGGTGGTTTTTTTTGAAACCATGGGTAGAATTTTGAGGAGGGCCTAAGAATAGCGCTTACTGCACCTTGGGATGCCACAGTGACATTCAGATGTGCAATCACACTTCGCAGAGCAGGCTGAGAGCAAGGGGAGGCGGCCTGAAACTGCAGTGAGTCAGTGCAGGGAGGAGGGCAGTTTGCAAATGACTCATTACATCCGAAATTAGCGGCTGTTAAACTGGACAAAAGGAGCTCATTTACCGTATATCACAAAAATTAAGGTTTGGCAGGCTGGGCGGGTTTAAATATTCAGTGTGGAGTTTTTTTCAAATTGTGGATTGAAACGTTATTTTTGGGAGTGAATTTAGTATATTAAGGATCCAGCACTGCTTCTCCTTTAAGTGTTTAAAACAGAATTGGGAGGAGAAGAGAGATTATCAAAGGCATTCCTCCTGCTCACAGCAGCAGCACTTATTTATACAACACTTGCATCTGCTGAAGTTCGAAAATCGCACATTTCCAAGGCCATTCCTTTCCCACGGAGGGGTTCCCCCCTCTCAGTGAGTGTCAGGACAAACTGCTCCGGGTTAAAAATAACCCCAAATTCCTGATCCCGTACAAAAGTCTGCAACTGCACAACTGCTCTCAAAATGTGTACCACCTAATCGGGGTTTTTCATGCCATCCACTCCAGTGGGAGCAGGAACAGCGTTTGCTCTGGAATTGGGGACAGACGGGACACACCTGTGAGTTCGCTGTGTTGTCACCATGCTTTGTTTTAAATACTACCTAATCATGTTGCAATTTTTACTCCCAGATTTCAGTAAGGAGGATTGCTGATGTCTGGAGATCTCTGCAAAACACCCGGGGGGGAAAGAAGGCTTAGAGAACCCAAGCAGCAGCACCTTTATCTACCCTAAATCCCACCCCCAGCTCCCTGGCTGGAGGCTCCTGTGAGCTGGCTCCAAAGGTTTATCTGCAGAGATCTGAACTGTCTGAACACAGCTCAAGGTTTCCTGCTCACCTCGGAGCTCATGAGGAAAGCCAAACACGTGGGCTGGCTCAGCAGTAAGGTCACAGCAGGGCGAGGATGAAGCCACCCGTTGTTGTTGATGTGCTGGCATTATTTATTTACCACCTTGGCTTCCAGCACCCGCATCTTCAGCCAAAATATCCCAGGTGAAATGGCCTCATGGAAGACAAAACAACATTTACTTCCATGCACCCAGGGTTTTGTGAAATGTCACCTAATTTAGACTGAAAAAATACCCAGGAAAAAACCCAGCTTCCCCACGCTTCCCATGCAAATATGCACACAGGCCTCCTTAGCTTCAAAATGGTATTTTTAACTCCATCCTTTTTTTCCCCCTTTGGATTCAGCTTGACAGCATGAAACACATCCCAGAAAATGGTACAAGTTGAGCTGCAGCACTTCAGCTGCAGCGCCTTTATTTATAAAACAGCCAACCAACAACAACAAAAAAAAAAGTTATGAAATCATTGATTCAAAGGAATCAATAATAAATATTTGCTTTCCTCTGAGTTGTTCAGACACAGTACAAGTACACCAATCATAGCAGGTAGCAGAGATGGAAGCTTAGTTTAGCTGCTGAGAAACAAAAAGCTACATAACATGGCAGGCATTTATTCACACAAGTAATAGCTGGTATATGACAGTAAAAGCTTTAATACATTATTTTACAAAACAGGGTTTGGCTTATTTGCTTCCCTTGTGCAGCTCCTAATCGTCTGGAGCTTGGAAAATAGAATACCTTTGGAATGATCCCTTTCTCCTGTTCCCTTTGGGAGATGGACTTCTCCCTTCCCTGTGAATCCCTGATGTGTGGGCTGGAAGCAGATACCTGGACAGGGCTTGGAAATTCCAAGCTAATACCTGGAGAGGGCTTGGAAATTCCAAGCTAATACCTGGACAGGGCTTGGAGCAGCCAGGATTGATCCCCCAGACCAGGCTTCAGCCACTGCACCTCTGAGTGACCTTCCCCAAGGCTCCCAAACCTCTCAGCCGGTGCCATCAGACAGCTCAGGGCGCAAGGAGTGCCTTCTCTGCTGCAGGACACAGCAGCCCTGTCCTGCAGCCCATTCCCAAACGCTCCAGGAAAGCCTGCCAGGGCAAATTCTCCTCCCTGCAGGCTGCAGAGTCTCCTCTCTGCTAATTACCAGTCTGGGCTGTGACTCAGAACTACCCCAGAGGCTGTGGGGCTGTGGCCAGCTCAGCTGTGGGAATTGTCACCCTCGGTTTGTGGTGAGGAGCTCCTGGATGCTCAGGCACAGCAAAAGCACTCCTGGGTCTCTGTGCAGGAGGGAGGCTCCTCAGGTGCCTCAGGGAATGTTCAGCACAATGAGCACCCTCAGAAGAACCCACAAGCTCCTTTAGCCATCCTATTCCTGCTCTTGGGATTTTCCCAGCTCTGGAGTGGCTCGGGGGTGCTTTGAAGAGCCTTCAGGGCTCAGGAAAAGAGCAACAGCAGAGGAATCACAGACACACAGAGCTGCTGCTTCACACACAGCTGAGCCAGGGCTGTGCTCCCCGAGCATCCAGGCTGAAATGACAGAGTATCCACCACCAGGAGCTGTCATGGGAGGAGCAGCTTGTCCAACACCTCAGAGCAGGTCTCCCTTATTTAAAACTGACTTGGGATTGTTTTCCCTGCATGGCATCAGCAATTTGCCCTGCCAAGGGTTAAATCTGGGGTAGAGAAAGCAATGGAATTTTGGTACTTCTGATGGAAATGGGTGGCTGCTCCTGGTGGCTGCTCCTAGGAAGAGAAGTTCTCACACGGTGTAGGGCAAGTTTGAAAACTATTTCCCATATGGAAATAGCCCAAGCAGGGCTTGGCCTTGATCAGGTTGTCAAAGATCTCAAGTAAAAGAAATTAGAATTCTGGGTCTCAGTCAGAAAGGGAGATTAATGAAGTCCTAGAGTGAAAGAATTATAGATCTGTGGTTCTTCTGTGCTCATCCATCTTCTGTAGGCTCTTTCCACAAACTGGAGAAACCCCTTCCCTCCCTCAAATGGGGAAAAAAACCCAAAACACCCTCATTTTTTTAAATAGAAAATCACCAGTCTAGGAATACAGGAATCTAGAACCTACAAGCTCAGTGTCTTGTGTGTAGCAGTGGTCAGAGCCAAGTCCTTCAGAGGAAAATATCAATGACAGAGCTCTGCATCTGTCCCTACCTCCCATCCTTTCCTAACTTCATATTCCTTGGAAATACTTATCCTGGTTGCTCACAAAAAATATTTTTTACAATTCTTGCAATTTTTTAAGAGTCTTGCTGAAGGTTTCAGCCTCAGCTCTAGCACGTGGCCCAGCATTTGGTGTAGGAGTGGGACAATGCACACAAAGGTTTCCTAATGGAAGCAGCATTTTGTGCTCATTTACCTGTCCCAGGTGTGTTTTCCTCTGTCAGGGAATCCATCGAGCCTTCCCTGGGGGTCAGCTCAGCAGTGCTGTTCGTTCAGTCTTGGGAAGAACTCTCCATAAGGCTTCTCCAGCACAGCTCCCCCCAAACCTGGCCAATTCTCCACCTGGCAATAGCTGAGAGCTCTTCCAAATGCTCCATCCAGGCTTTTTGGTACACTGGTGGCCCTGCCCGTTGGGGGCCCTGCCTCCCTGCTGCATTCAGTGCCCAGTTCTCCTCTCTCTAAGGCTCATCAGCCACGGACACCCCTGCAGTGGGGCTCCCGTGGCTCTGCAGTGCTGCCCATGAAAGCAGAGTCAGGCTCTGGCCCTATCTCTGGGTGCATCGTTAAGTTTATTCTGGCAGTTAAAGCACCTCTGTTTTCTTGACAGAAAAGGTCCTTTCTCTTCAGTACAGAGTTTAGTTCAGACACCCTAATACTGCATCTCTTGTCCTTTGGGAGTGATCCTTTCATTTCCACTTTAGTTACAGCCTCCAGTATTTCACTGAATGCAGAAAATGTGAAGCACCCTTTGAGGCTGGACACCCTCAGCCTCAAAATCTCCCCTTAAGACAATACATCTTCAAGAAACTTCTCCAAAACCAGTCCAAGAGACTTCTCCCTCCTCACAAAACCTCTCTGGATTATTATGCATCTTTAAGTCTCTGTTGATCCCTTTTAAAAAATCCTGAGGTTTGGCTTCTCTTCACTCGTACAGCGCTTTGCTGTCGTAGTTTTTAGATGCTCAGTGTTCCATTTTCAAGAGAGAGGAATAAAAAAAAAAAGAATTTAAAAAGAAGCTCCCTTTTCCCTCCAATGTATCTTTCTTCAATAAAAGAAAATTCCATATCAGAACCTCAGTGCTGGAAGATGTTCAGAAAGAACTGAGTGGGAGGGCTTCTCGTGGTGTGAATAATCCCAAGTGATTAAGATTAAGCTGACCAGGAAGAGAACTAGCTACCCTACCGATGGCTATGTGACTGGTGGGGTGTGAGGTGCTTCTTCTGCACAGGGGACGCTCGGTGGGCACTCACACGGTCTGGAACGCCCGGCTCTGGGCAGGCACCATCACGGGCGTCACCCCCATCTTCACCAGGTTGTTGTGGTCGACTTTCTTTGGCTCCATCTCTTTCCTGTCCAGCTGCCGCTGGCTGTACTGGGGAGGGGTGAGGTGCGGCGTGGCTTCGGTGGACAGAGTCCGCTGGCTGCGGGAGGCACTGTTGGCTGTGGACCTGGTGGAGGAGGAACCCGAGCGGGAGCTCCTGGAGCCCGAGGAGGAGGAGCTGGGCTTGACGAGGTGTGCCTTGGGTGCCTCTGCATCTTCCCTGCAAGCGAACACACACAGGGCTCACACAGCGCACGGAGAGAAGGGGAACGCTCATTAAACCCCCGTGCAAACCCCCAGGGCGCATCCTGCAAAGTGTCCCAGCTCTGCGCTCCGTGACTGTGGCCTGAACCCCAGCTGGTGGTAAATGGGTCTGGAATAAACAGCTCTGTGTGTGTGCAGGGAACGCCAAGTGTCGGAGCAGACAGCGCAGATAGAGCTGTCTGCTCTGTAATCCTCAGCCAGAACGACAAATGGCCTGGGCAAGACTGCCTAAAACCGGTTCTTCCGCTTAAAACCATCCCTGTGGGGAGTGAAAGAAGCGCGAGAGCTGGGTCCTGGCAGAAAGAGAGCGAGAAAGAGGGGGAGGATGTAACAGGCAGGCGTGGAAGGCTGATACAAGAGGGTGAGGCTCCAACTGAAAAGGCAAGACGAGAAAGCAAAGGAAATGGGAAAAGGAGAAGAAATCAGCAGAGACTGCCTTGGTGCTGGAGCAATCAGCAGCTGAAGGGATTACGGAGGTGCCTGATGGCGCAGAGATGTCACACGAGGCCAGGCAGCAAATAGACACAAAGATGGATCAAGGGTTTTGTTTCTTCGAGGGCAGCAGCAGCTCAAACTCATTCCTGGAAATAGATCTTTCCAGCGCTTTCCTTCCTGAGGAGTTTAGGCCGGGTTGGCTGGTGCCCAAGCTCTGCTTAGGGGAGTTCAGGGGCAGCCCCCAGGCAGGGAACAGGAGTCAGCATTCCCGGTACTCCCGCTCCCCTCTGCTCAGGATATTGCTCACCCGGAGCTAAATCCAGGGAGCAGTTGTTCAAAAGGCTCAAGGAAGGCTCAGAGAAGCTGTCTGCTTCATGGTGTGTCCAATAGAAACTGCAGCTGAAAGGAAAAAAAGGGGGAGAGAAGCGAGAAAGGAGGAGGGAAGGAGGAAAGCAGGGGGAAGGAAGGGGGAAAGGTGGGAAGAGGGGAGAAAGAAAGGGAAAAGAAGGGGGAAAAGAAGGGAACTGAAGGGGGAGAGAAGGGGGAAAGGGGAGAGGAAAGAAGAGGGGGAAGAAGGAAAGAAGAGGAGGGAAGAAAGGAAGGAAAAAGAAAAGAAAGAAAAAGAAAAGAAAGAAAAAAAAGAAAGAGAAAAGAAGGAAGGAAAGGAAAGAAAACCACCCCAAACCCTCTCAGAACCACAACGGTTAAGCTTTATTTTAGCACTGTAAAAGAGTATGCGAATGCTTCAAAACACCGAAATTGCAACTGCGAGAGAAAATAGTTGGTTGAGGTCTGTGCTAATTCGCCCGGGGGGAGGAGGGGGACTTTAATATAATTTTCCGGAAAGTCTTCACAAAGATTCTCACAATCAAGAAATTTGTCGGTGAAAGACTTTAAAAGCTTTTTAGAACAACCTTTGAAGACAGTTAAAGCTACTTAGTTTCTGAAAAGGGCAGTGGAAAGACGTGTGAAACTGTGGCAAGGGAGTGGGGGAGATGGGATTAAATAAAAGGCGTTACCTGATTTCATTCGGCGCCTCCTCTTCCTCATATCTCTTCTTTTCTTTCCTCCTTATCGTCAGCCTCACCACCAGGAAAAGGAGGGAGAGCCCCACCACCACTCCACACACGGCCCCGGCGATCATGCCGATATTTTGTGCATCTGTTGTCCAAAAACCAAAATTATTAGTGAACCCTTGTTGGTGCGGTCAGGTTCTACTCCTCGCTACAACTCCCAGCACTGGGTATAACTCAGGACAGAACGTCGTGGTTTCTTTTTTTAGGCGTGTCTCGGCACTGAAGTGGAACCAGTTTATCTCCAGCTAAAGCTGAGCTGACAGCGAGCGAAGCAATCGCCTCTGGAAAGGTGCGTCCCATAGTGCTGTGCCTCCAGCTGTGGGGCAGCCTTGAAATAAGGAGGAAAAGTCCCCTTGCAAGAGCACAAACCCACAGAGAACACAAAGGCAGGACAGCCCACGTGTGACACCAGGCAGCACCCCAGAGGCAGAAGAATGTTTGATCTCTACATGTTTCCCCCTGAGGATTTATTTTTCCCCCCTTCAAGTCCCCTTGAACGATTACAACCTGCTTCCAGAGCGAATTATTCAAATATGGGGGGAAAAGTGAGGCTGAGGTAGACAAAGGAGGAAAGGAAGATCATCCTGTGCAGGGCATTTTTCATCCAAACCAGCCAAGACCGTGAGACAACATTTCCCATGGATTACGGGCCCTTGGCTGATCCTTTATGACAACCTCTTCTGATAGCAGTGGTTAGGCTGGGCTTGGCTGGAAGTTGTTTCCTGAAGGCTCAGTCCCTACGGAGGGTTTAGCAAAGCCAAGTGAGGTTTTAAATCAGTTCACTTCAATTGGCGTTAAAGCTGCCTGGACGCTTTTACTTCACATGCCTGAGGCAAACCGGTTTTCCTTATTCCAGTTATTTCAGGCCTGGCTGGGCAGAAAATTCCAAAGCTGTGGAATCCCCAGGACGAAACTTCTTTGTTAGGAGTCTTATCACAGCAGTTCCAGCTGGGAGAGCTGCTCCATTTTATTGCTGGGGTTTGGGTGATAACTCCACCCTTTTCCTGGTATGCACCCTGCCGAGAGCTGACACACCCTTGGTGGGGTTAATCAGGGGATCTCAACTGCTGCTGTTCAGGAGATAAATGGCTAAATCCCGATTAAAAACCACACTATGTCAAAAGTTACTTTTTATCCTGCAAATTATTCCCTGTCGCAGTCAGCCTTTCCAACTGCCTTCAGATATTTTGCTGTCCCAAGTGCAATCAATACAGAATTTGGTGTGAGTGAATATCCAGAGAGAGAATTCATACCTGAGAGTCACCTCATGCAATCACTCCCGTCAGAAGAACCTCTAAACTCATCATTTTCCCTGCTTGTATTTCCTGAATCATTTTGAAAATCAGAGTTTCTAACAGACCCAGACCTATCTAAAGTGATAAAAACATCATTTGGGCTCAGGTTTTGATGCTGTTACCGTTTTAGGTGAGGGCTGCTGTGCAATAAATAAGATTTATATTTTTATGTGATTAGAGTATGAAAGGGCAAAGGTGCAGCCCAGAGTTCTCCAGGTGGGAGTGATGCCATGAAGATTTTTTGTCTTTTCTTTTATACCCCTTTCATGCCTTTGTGCAGCTTCTGTTCCTGGTGCTTTTGCCTACATTCCTGGGCTTGTTTGTCAAACTAAGAGATTAAATATTTTAGGAGCTTTGTAAGTAGAGGCCAATGTGCCCCAGAGCCCAAGGTGCTCTGCAGAACACATTGTGTAAACTGAGATAGAACCATCCAGGGAAGGGTCCTTGGGGAGGGGGGCTCACTCGAGCCTCTCATTGGGGAATTTTTGATAGATCTGCTAATTAGTAACACCCATAATGTGATACCAGATCTTTTGGGGGTGTGCATTGCGGGTGCATTTTGGTGCATTCCACCTGGATGTGGTGCACCAAAGGATCCTTCAATAAATACCAAGGTAAAATCCCTTTTTCCCCTTCTGACCGTGTTTGACTCTTATTTTCACACCAGGAAGAGGCATCAGGAGACCTTGGGGCAGCGTGTGCAGGGCTGTGAGCAGTACTTACGCTGCACTGTCACCTGCACCACGCAGCTCTCCTGCCCCGCCTCGTTGGTGGCCACGCACTGGTACAACCCCGTGCTCAGCTGCGACAGGTTCTTCAGCAGGACCTGCCCGGGGTTAGAAATGTCTGGAAAATGGGAAAAACACCGCTGGGATTAATCAAATGGACCAAGAAACTTCAGCTGTGGGTAGTGCGCAGAGGCACAACTGGATGTGCGGCGTCGCATCAACTCCAGAACAACGCCAAGGGGGAAAGAAGGAAGAAAAGGGGGAAAGAGGGGGGGAAGGTGGAGCATCCCCCCAGGTGCGGCCGCAGAAGTGGGAGGAGCGTTGGAGCATCCCTGTCACCGCCACCCAGTGAGCCCAGAGCTGCGGGGGAAGGAGAGCTCCACTTACTGACTCTGGCGCTGGGCGGGAGCTGCTCGGCTCTCTCGTCCTCCTCGCTGATGCGCTGCCAGCGGTAGGAGATGGGGGCAGTGCCCGCGGCCGAGCGGCACTGCAGGGACAGCTCCTTCCCTTCCAGCACCTCCCCCTCCAGCCAGCACTTGGGCTTGGAGGGTCTCTCTGGAAGAAGCAGGAGACAGGTCATGCAAACACAGCGGGGTTTGCTCAGTGGAAACGCTTCCTTTGGCGTTTGAACAGCTTCCAAGGGCTGCCTTGCCTGGAATGGGTTAAGGATTCCAGCGATGGGTTTTAGGGGACTTCAGCTGCAGCCCCACAGTGGCACTGGCTGGCTCAGCCATAGCAGTGCCATTCTACCACTCTGTGGTGGCACTTTGCCTCCTGGTCACCTGCGTCAGTGCAGCTCTAGCACCACACTCCTCTTCCAGGCACAATTTAGAGAACATCTTTCCCTCCCTTTACGTCTCCAGATCTTCCTTCTCCCCACAGCACCTGGCAGGCCGCAGGATTCTTCCAGGGGATCATGGAGTGTGTGAAAAGCTGAGCAATAAACTGAAATCAGGGAAGGGAAATGGCAGCCTCAGCTCCCTGTTTGTCACCTCCACTGACTTGGGTCAGGTTGCAGGGCTGGCACATGAACTGCCAGTCCCCAGCAGGAGGTCTGGGCAGGGGGATGGTCAGCTGAGTATCAGCCTGGTTTGGGTGATGAGGTCATGGTGATCATTTGGAAAGGATGGCCGTGCAGCTAATCTCACCTCCCTCAAACTGTTCTTCACGCTCTTCCTGTGGCCTGTCCTTTGCCAAAAAATGCCAAGGCATAGACATAAAAGGGCACTGACACTAGATCTTGAGGTGTCTTTGCGTATTTATACCCCACTGAAACAAATCTCTCCCCGGGAAGTGAGTCTGGATTTCCTTTTGTCCCTTTGGGAGGACAACGAGCTGTCCTTACCTACAACCTTGAGGGTGATGCGGGCCCACTCGTACTGCCCAGCGTTTTTCACCTTGCAGATGTACTTCCCTGCGTCGCTGGACTGCAGGGAGATGATCTGTAAGGATGCATCTCCAGCAAGGAAGTTGGAGGTGAAGGAAACACGGCCCTTCTGCTCCTCGTTCAGGTCATCATAAACACGGCCTCCGGAGTAGGTGATCACCTGAGGAGCAAACACGGAGGTGTCCTTTTGTTTTCACAGGGACCAACAAATCCAAGCGTTTCAGGAGCTGCACACCCCGGTTCAGTGACTTGTCCAGGGTCACACAGGAAGCCTGGGGCAGGGTGGGAAAGCAAACCTCGGTTTCTACCCTGAGAACGATGCAAAAGGTGAATTTATGCTGGAGATTTATACTGGGCATTCATACGAGTGTCAAAATAGGCAGCAGTTTATGCCACAACACATCAAAGCAGTCTGTGGGTTTGGCTGTGCTAATTTAAGTCACTGCAGACCTAATTTTTATAAGGTCTCAACTACTGGGTTTTGTGCTGAAACCAAGGATTGGAAAACTGGGCCTGCAAAACCCGAGGTTATTTTGAAAGCCTGAAGGGCATTTCTGAGCTTTATTTAGTGAAGACTGACTACATTAAAAAAAAAATCCATTGTAACACAACACACATGGATATCAAATAACTTTTACACCTTATAAACCTCTCCAAATCAGCTCTGTTTTCTAAACACTGCTCTCGTCATCAGAATAACTTGCAAAGATCATCACAGGAGTGCTGTTAAATCGAGGGCTGGTGGTGTGAAGGCAGAAATAAAGTGATTTTCTCAGCAAACCCACCGCTTTCTGCACCGTCTCGGAGATGTGCAGCAGCCACTCGATGTCCAGGCTGCCCTGCTCCAGCAGCCCCAGGCGGTGGTGGCAGGGCAGGGTCACGTTTTCTTCAGCCACTCTCTTGAATTCGGTCTGAGCCTCGCAGAGCCAAAGAGAACAGGAAGCTGGAAGACAAACGCCAGTGGGAAGAGGTCAGGGTGTATCTCTGGTGGGGTTTACTAAGCCAGGCTTTGCTGGATTCTTCCTTGTTTTCTCCCCAGCATCCAAGCAAAGCCCCCAGCTCGGCTCCCTGCACAGACAGCAGCTGATTTAAGGAGACATCTCTACATTCCCAGGCGTTTTCACACTGAGGTTGAAGCAGGAGCAGATGGCTTCACACTCCGGAGCTGTCACTGCTCGAGTGGCACCCACACCCTCTGCACACCCCGAGTCTCAGACAACCTCCCCAGCTCTGCCCTCACCTCTTATTACCTGATCTCAAAAGCAGTATTTCCACCCAGAAAACCTTTGATTTATCCCTACGTCGGTCTGGCCTTGGAGTGCCTAACACTGGAGTCCCTTCCCCAACACCAGATGATATTCGTGTATTTCAGCAATAAGAAACCAGCCTGAGAAGAAGAGGGTTAAATTTATGGAAGTGTGGAATAAATAGGGTTAGGACTTATCTTTGGATAGCAACGTCCAAAAGGAAGTATGAGTTGTGAAAGACGGTTTGTTAGGATTTAAAAATGAGATAAAAAGGAAACTGCCAAGCGGACCCACTAGAGGGAAGCAGAGCCCTTGGAACGTGAGATAAAATCCCCCAAAACGTGTGTTAACGCCCAAAACCTGGCCCAGGAGATGATGCACCGCAGGAAAATGGGATGTTCAGCCAGAACTGTGTTAGGCAACGTCTGCTCGAGTGTTTATTCTGCATCCGTGCTAAAACTGAACCAAAATCTGCCATCAATCCTTGGCTTTGCCCATCTCCGACTTGTAAACGTGGGCTCCCCGTGGAAAGTCCAAACTCAGTTAAAACGGACCCACCAGATCAGAGGAAGGGGAAAGCTGCAGGCGTTGGGTCAGGGATCCCCCAGGTCCAAATCAGGAATTTCCAACCGAGTTTCCATGGGGCAGCGATGCCATCTGCCCTTGGGGTATGGATCTTCCCAGGGCACTTGGGTTGTTCTGCAGTTTTGCTGTTCAAGACAAAACCCTAAAACCATTTTTTTTTTCCCTGTGAAATGAAGTGGAAGGAAATATTTTGCTTCCTGGGCCAAATATTGCGAAACTGATGAAAATTGGGGAAGTTTCCAGCACTGGGAAGTCCCATGTGTGGCTGAACACACAATGCTGGGGTGACAGAGCAGCAGCACAAGAGGTTCCAGCTGCACAGGCTGGATTTGTTCCTATCCTTTTTATATTATTACATACTAATTAAGTTCTTTTGTGCTATTTAAACAGTGAAAACCAGAAAATTTACGTCCAGCAGGATGCTTCCTCATCTTTTTCCTCCTTTCTTCAGGATGAACTTTTAGAAAATTCCTTCTGTTCCTGCTCACGTTGTCAGAGCTGCCTCCGAGTTACCACGACCATCCCTCAGCTTCCGAGATTCTGATATTTAATTTATCCTTCCCAAACGCTTGATCAGAAGTTATCACCTGCTACGTGCATTAAATACCCAGAATTTTAAGGCAGGCGCTTCAGCTCTGCTCCCCTGCCTGAACTGCTGGCAGTGAAAGCTCCTTTTCAGCCACATGAGCTGCTTGCTTTAACGGGAAAAGTAATCCAGTTTATCACTGCATTCGCTGGTCTCAAAGCTCCATCTGCCAAATACAATTAGAATTCCTTCCTGCCCAGGACGAATCCAGCTTTTCCCTGGAGCCCACGTTGCTGCGGGCTGCCCTCATTAGCGTCAACAATCGCTACATCACTGATCAATAACCTTAATTTAGGCACCACAACAGGGACATTCACACGACATTTGCAACATTTTCCGAGCCCTGTGGAGCTCTGAGGGTTTGTGCACAACCTCGCAGGTGTTCTGGGTTTTAAAACTTAATCCTGGGCGAGGTTTTTAATGTAAAATGATAAATCTTTTGCCAGATTATGACAGCGTTTTTATTCCTTCCTGTTTTACACACGCTGGGTTTAGCAGGGCTCACACCTCAGCCTAATTCTTGCTGCTCCCAGGAAATATCTGAGGATTTAAGGAAGAGTCCTGTGCCTGTAAACTCCTCATGTGAATGGGGAGAAAAATCAGGGAGACATCCAGTGGAATAATGACAGATTCCTATAGCACCCTTTGCTTTTTCAAAGAATCAGCAACAATTCGGAGCTGATTCACCACTGAACCAATGACCAGATCCTCACACACCATGCAAACTTTTCCATAACATTATTAGAAAAAAAAAATCTTATTAGAACCCCCTCCTGCCCCCCCCCCCCCCCCCCCCCAATTTGTCTCTTTAATCCTTTTCAGTGCTTTAACAATGCCTGAAAACTCCCAAAGGAGTTTAAGTATTGCAGGTTCTCTAGACAGGACTCTCACTTTATTTCCTTCCAGTCACCTGTACCTGTCTGACCAAAAGGAAGCTCGAAACAGCCTCTTACAATTACCCAACATGAGGACCAGGAAGAGAAAACACCCACAAAAAAATCCCAAGAGAGCTCAACATGAGCAAATCTCACATTTTCCATAGTTTGGGTAGGGTCTCGCTGCAGCAAACAGGGATGAAATGGTGATTTATGTTTGGAGATGTGCTGGAATTTACGGCACAGCAGAGAAAAGGGAGCTGGAAACAGATACAGGTCGCTTCAAGGTTTTGTTTTCCAAAGAAGAATAAACACTGCCCGAAGCTGTTGGTATTCCTGTAGGTGAGACCTTGCAAGGACAGGCCAAAAAAATGAGATGCTTTTAACCATTTCCCTCCCTCCCCAGCTGAAGTTTCACCTAAAAGGCTGCCAGAGGAACGTGTGCTCGTGGTCAGCCCCTTCCAGCAGCACTGGCCAGGGCACAGGGCTGGGATGCAAAGGGATTTATCCCTTTGCTGTTCCAAACCTTCCCCTCACAAAGCTCCGCAGCCCTGGGTGGCCTCACGGGCTGGATCCTGCACACAGTGGATGAAAAAAGGGATGATTTTCCCAGAAATCGCATCCAGAAGTAATGCCACATTTATGCAGGCTCTGCAGTTCTTACCCCAAAAAAACCCTCTTCCCCTTTCCACATCCCGTGGGCAGCTCTTTGTGCTGCTTTTGGCTTTACTCAGCTCCCGTCCCATGACTCCAGGAGGAGGTGGGATTGGTTTTCCTGCTTATTCCAACTCTTTTTTTAATTTTTTTTTTTTGCTGCTTTTGGAAGCCCTGGCCTGAAGGGTTTGGGTGCAGTGCCAGGCTTGGTGGCACAGCAGAGGGGAGGAGCAGTGACCCTGGGTGACTGTTCCCATTGTTCCGAGGACAATAACTCACCCCACACCCTGCAGACCAGGGACAACCATCCTCTCATCCCTCCCCATGCTTCAATCTCCACGGAAAACACAGCAACAAAGGTTTTAATCAAGCCCCAAGCCATCCAGACAGTGCCCACGAGTGTGGGTTGAGCAAGGAAAGGACTCAAAAGGGTTTTTTGCCCTCTCTGCTCCTTCTGCCTTGCACATTTGGCAGAGTTTAAATAAAAAAAAAAAAATACAGACAACAGCCTGGATCCCTCACGCAAAGATGTCAGTCTTGGGGAATTCCTCAGAACTCATTTCAATGTTTTAAGGGCTTCTTATTGGGAGTGTGTGTCGTGAAAGGGTTTGAATTTCAGCAGAATCAGCCCTTTGAAATGGGTGCAGAGGGAAGGGGCCCTTGCAACACAGCAAGCAGCAACCCTGAGCACACCAAGAATGTATTTGGCCTTCTCATAAATTGTGTCCATCCCAAGCAGTGTTTTCATGCCTGAATCCCTACCAGGCTCCCACATTCTCATGTCCATGCTGTGCTGAAGCCCAGAGCATTTCCATACCCGTTACAGAGATATGTCCACAAACACACACGTCCCAACATCAAATATACATTACCAGACAAGCAGAATCAAAGGGAAAATAAATGCTTTGCTGACGTTTTTATTTGTAGGCAAATTCACATCCTAAAAGCTAAAGAGCTTCCAGACTTAAATCTTTCATTAGGTTCAGAAGGTTTGAATTAGGGAGCAATGCTAAAAATAGATTCTACTATTTAAAAAGTAATAAGTTGTGCTGTATCACTTAACTGCTGGAATTAGGAGGAACAGCCTAGAAAAGATTCAGAGAATCAAGATAAATGCATAATAATCCTTTGTGTGGCCCAAGCCATGCCTACACCAAGCTCGCTGAAGATGTGAATATCCATAATTCAAAAATTTCAGCTTCTTCAGGAACATCTGTGCAGTTTGTCCTTCAGCAACGCTTTCTATAATTTATTTTGGCTTTTTATCAAAGATGACATTTGCACCAGTCTGTTCCAAGGCCCAGGGAGGAGCAGAAATGCAACCTCTGCTGTTCCTGCAGCTCCAGACCTCGGAAGTGACTCAGGAAACGACCGGAACCTGCTGGGAAACGTTCTTCCACACACCAGCAAGAGCAGGAATTCCAGTGGTAACCAGAGTTTGTGCCCTGTCTGAACAATTCCCAGCTCACCTGTGATAGGTGCTCTGCCTGCTTTTGTTCATTAAGATCAAAATGTTTCCTGGGTGGAGGTGTGGCAGGAACAGAGCGAGCAGCCCCGGTGTCAGGGCACATCAGGTCCCCCCTGGAACAGGAGCTGTCCCCTGCAGAGTTCTCCAGTGCCTCATTCTCTGGGATGCTCCTAAAAGTCATCCTCGCTCTCGGACTGGAAATGGGACCCTCCCGAGAAGGAAGGTTTGTCCCTGTGGTCCTGAGTCACACACTCTGCCCAAAACGCAGGCTGTTGGGGAAAAAACACCTCAGTGCATCCGGAAATGCCATGTTATAGCTGCTCTCAGCCTGACCTGAACTGCTGAAATACTTCATTTTAGTAAAAATAATCCAAATATGTAATAACATCCTACTTAAATCAGCCTAGAGAGAATAAACATCCTCAGACCTACACCAGAGCATTCCCTCAGCTGAATAATCCTGCATTTGCCTCACTATTTTGTGCTAAAATCAAAGTATCTGAAAACAGAATGTCTAAATTAGGCATATGCAGGAATTATATGTTTGGGAGTTCAAAACAAAAAGCCCAGGACAGCCTGCCATGTTGCAGCTCTGAACCACTCCCTCATGCCAGGAATTTAAGACATTTCACATCTGTTGGAGTCTCATCTTGCTGGAGTCTTGTAGGAAATGATTTACTAAATTTCCTCATGAAAAAGCAGGAGCCTGCCCCCATCCAGTGCTAACGAGAAAAACCCGAGCATTTTGCAATCAGCGGATTCAGAATTTTAGCTGCTGGAGCAGGAGGCTGACAACGACTTTTATGGCCAAGGAATTCCATCCTGAGTGGAACTTGCAGGGCTGCTTGCGTGACTCGGGAGTTAAAGCAGTGAAGTGCTGAACACTCCCGGGGTTAAGGCTCAGTGGGCCTTAAAATTAAACTCTGGAGAAACCAAACATCTTCCCCCACTGGTGCTGCTCAGCAGTGATGACAGACATGGGCACATGAAGGCTTTTCTGTCCCCTTGGCCTCTCCTCCCCAGTTTCTGCCGCGGGTCAGCGGGACAGGGACGAGCTGTGTTGGTTCATCCCGGAGCCAGGAGGAGAACCCAGAAAGGCTGCTCATGCTCAGACCACACCAGCCCTAACAGTTACCCCGACAGCATTTCAGGCCAAAACAAACATCAGACAGTGTCTTCTTACAGACAGCTCTGCTGCATTCCTGCACAAGGCTGGAGGCGGCTGCAGTCTCCTGAGGATAATTAAGGCAGCTCTCTGGGACATCTGCTTTCTGTATTCCTTGGCTGGCACGGACACAGAGGCCAAGGGTTGCCTTCTCCTGAGAGCTCCAGTGCTCCCAGTGACCAAGGCCTGGCCCCAGCACGCTGCCTGCAGCCGCCTCGGGTTGCAGGAATTTGGTTGGGAAGCGAAAGCATCCCAGCTACGGAAAAGGCCAGAGAAGAGGCAGCTCCCCCTCCCCAGAAGGGGCTGTGGTGAAAGAGAGGGGTCAGGCCAGCCCCATCCCGATCCACAGAGCGCTGCAGAGCCTCTGGAATTGGAACCACATGTGCTGAGGCCGGGGGAGGCTGCACAAACAGGAGGCACAGGGGAAGAGTCCTGCATGCGGCCGAGTTTCCAAGTGGTGACGTGAAGCTTTTGGAATTGAGGCTGCAGAGCAGCGAGGACGGCGCAGGGAGAGCAAAAACCCCAACATTTCACAGAGCAAAGCCTCTGGTTTTTAGAGCTTTGCAACAGCTGAGCAGGAGAGGGGCTGGCATTGGGGTGGTGATGCTTTACCAGCAGAAACACCCCCAGTGCCCACCAACCCTTCCTTCGGAAATCTCGGATGAGCCAGGGAGGGGATGGGGGATGGCTTCCCCAGCACAGCATCAGTGCACACCCTGTGTGAGTAAATGCACTGTTCTGGTGTCTAAGTGAGGTGGTTCACCCAATGCCCTCAGCAGCAAGGGTTCAGTATTCCTCAGAGAAAACTTAAGGATTCCTCTGTGGATTAAAGGCAAGTGAAAAACTAATCCTGCAGTACCCAGCGACCACACGCAACTAAAAATCCCACCTACAGTAGAAAGGCCAAATTCTGTCCCTGAAATGCCAGAGTTAACTTTCAGCACCAACCCACATCGAATCCAAAGTCTAAAGAGGCTTGGAAACGTTGGGAAAAAAGTACTGAAGCACTCCATTAGCCAGGGACCTTCGCAGGCAGCCAGCAGCTGTGGATGGGCTTTCCTTTCTCTCACTGCACTTTAAAAATCCAGTGCCAGCAGGAGATTCTGGCTTTACATCCCTGAGGACTCAAGAACAGAAAACAAGGCACCAGCACTGCATCTCCCAGCTCAGTGGTTCACGGAGTGCACAGGAATGTGTGAGATCCCTTTGCCTTTGGTCCAGGCAGTTTCATCAGGGAATTAGTCCAGGTGTCTCCTGTTTCCAGCACCAGCTCAGCCAAGCCTTCAGTGATGCAGCTGGGAGTTTGTCAGTGCAGATTTCAGATTCCTGGAGGGAAGAAGCACCAATGGCTGTGTGATATTCCCCTTTTTCCAGGCATCTCTGTGCTGCTTTGTGTACCTTAAAGCTTTGAAAGCAAGAAAACCAAACATTCCACCCCTAAACATCAGAAATTCCACTCCTTCTGCCTGGTTTCAAAAAAACTGTGAGGAGGAAGATGGTTTCAGTAATAATTCTAGGATTTCTTCTGTCTGAGGAATATTCTTAGGCCTCAGTCTCCCAGGGAATCTCTTGTTGCTGTCAGTTCAGGGACACACAAATGAAGGCACACAGAAATGAAGTTCTCTGCCCAAGGCAGACACTGAGCAGAATCCAGAGTACAAACCCAAGGAGACAGCAACAAAACTGTTTTCAAAGCAATGTTTGTCCATCAGATCTTTCCTCACCATTTTGAAATCCAAGGAGAAGGTTGCATCAGCTAACTCTGAAAATTGGGAAAACTGGAAGAGACTTGAGAGATTGATAAGGATTCCCAATAAAAATGTTGTGATGAGGATCCCCTCTCCTTTTTTCCATCCCTTTGCAGCAAGGTGTAAGATTTTAATCAGCAGGCAGTGAACTGATTGTGCTTTTCTGCTGCTTGGTGTCCTGGAAATTCAGCTTGTCCTAAACTTGCCAAAAAAGAGACCGGGAAACTCAAGGTATTCACAGGGGACTTCCTCCCTCCCTGAAGCTTTCCCTGAGAGCCCATTCCCAGCAGGGCTGGACACGGTTTGAAGGCACAGCCTTCACTCCCTGCTCAGCACAGCCCCGTTACCTCCACGGGATGTTCATCTGTGGGCTCATAATTGCACATAACAGGCTATGACATCTCACTTACCCACTACAAGCACCACTAATATGATACAAAATGAATGCCTAATGTATTAACACCCTGTCACTTTTCATCTCTGCTCAGCCTCAAACCCTCGGCCACAGCTGCCCTAAGGCACAAAATGAACAGCAGCAGCTCCTCCCCAGCACCCCCAGAAGTCTTGTAAGGGAGACATGAAACTGTGCAACACTTCAGGAGTGGAGCCAAGGTACAGTCTGCAGGGGCTGAGCTCAGCACCACCAGCCTCACTCCGGAGTGGCGATGGTCACACTCTGGCAATCCAGATGTTTGCAGCTTCCTAGCAATTCTGTTGGGGGCAGGATCAATTAATGTGTATTAATCCAGAGGCAAGAAAATTAAAGACACCTCATTCTTTAATCCTCGTCTTTCACTGGCTTTAGTAAGAACCTGACATTGAAATAAAGGATGGAGGTTTGAATTCTTATCCCTGGGGTTCAAATCCCTGCCTGCACTTTCCCTGGAGTTTGGTACAGCCCTGTGCCAGCTGCAAGCAGGCTGGGAACAGCTTTCCTCTCACTTTCTCCTCTCCTACCAGGGGCTGCATCATCTGGACACTGCACTGAGTGGAGGTGGAGCTTTAAATGCAGTTTGTGAACCAGCACTGCCAGTGGGGATTCCTGGGGAGTGCAAACCCCACTGGAAGGGCTGGGAGAGACGCCCAGCTGCATTTTAGGGAGCTGGAATCACACAGGGAATTCCCTCCGTGTGAGCTCCCACTGCACTGAGCTCTCACCTCGCGTTTGGAGAGGGCCTGTGCTCCAAATGACCCCAAATTTCTTCCCAGTAACGCCTCCAAGCCAAGGGCTGCACTGAACACTGTACTCCTGGGAAGCTGGACTGACTCTGGGAGTGTTTGGAAAGGATTCTCCCTCCCCGAAGGGGAGCACAGCAGCTCCTTTAACTGGCAGCACTGCAGAGCTGCGGCAAGTGATGCTGGAATTCAGGAAAGCTCAGACACAGGAAACAAAGAGATGCTCTCTGACACAAAGTATGATAGAGTCCTGTATATATATATATATAAAATAAAGAAATAAATATAATATATATATAAAGAAATAATACAGAGAAAATGCTCTTAATAATAAATAAATTATAAAGAAATAAAGAGATGCTCTCTGACACAAAGTATGATAGAGTTCTGTATATATATATTCATAAAATAAAATAAATAAATTAATATAATATATATAAAGAAATAATACAGAGAAA
>VYXG01002342.1:311473-372311 GCA_013397235.1 Lanius ludovicianus
TATAAGTATATATACATCTAGATAATATATATATTTTTAATATATATATATAAATATATATATTTTTTTGCTTTCAGTAACCCAAGGTGTGCTCATGCAGTGACAAGAGCCAGAGACAAAAGCCCGAGGGGGATTCTGCTCCCCACAGGGTTCCAGCCTGGGAGCTGAGGGCCAAATCCCAACTTCTGGAGCCATTCCACTTGACAACAGCTCACAAACCTAAAAAGGACACGATCATAAACAATAAAAAGTGCAGCAACCCCGCTGCAGCCCAATAAACAGCCTAAGAAAATGAAGAAATCTTAGTTTTTGTTTTGCTTCTGTCAAATTTTTGGAAGATATGAAAACATCTGGAAAATCATGTTTATTGGTTTTTTTCTAATCATGTCTATTGGTTGATTTGGGGATTTTTTTACTTCTAAAGCCGTGCTCTTTCGTTTTCAGTTTTAGTGCAGATGTACGAAACCCCTGATATTTAAAAGTTCAAAGCATGAGTTAAACCACCAAGTAGGACTCTTGGAAAAGGCATAAGGACTAAACCAGAAAGCAGCTCCAGTTCCCTTCCCTCAGAAAGATGCTCAAATTACAACTTTTCAATTCCAATTTTAGCAGCCTGTCAAAAATGCAGGTGGGAAGACTGAAAATAAAACTTCAGTGTTCCTTGAGGTAAAACAAAACCTGCAAAGTGCTGGGGGTGGGGACAGTGAGGGATGAGATTCCAGAGGCAGAGAGCTCATCTGCAGGGAAGCAAATGTTCCTCCCTGCCCACCACGGGCTCCCCTGCCAGAAGCTGAGATGTTACACAGATTTTTTAATGTTTGCAAATACCAAGGGTCCTGCAGAGCCACCAGATCTGTGACAGCCCAGGGCCGTTCTGGGGGGAACCCCGAGCGAGGAGATTTTGAGCATCGCGCCTGCCAAATATTCCGGTGACCTTTGGTGGGGAAGAGCAAAGGAGCTGCTGGCACAGGGCCCTCCCTGCAGAGGGGGATGCCCCGAGTGGGGCTGGGGAGGCAGAGCCCTTTGGAAGGACACGAGTTGGGGATCAGCTGGCTGAGAGCAAAAGAAAAGGCCCCCGAGAGCTGCAGCAGGTCACAGAGGCAGCTCGGAGTTCGCAGGATGCTGAGCAGGAAGAGGGGTTTGGAGGGGAGGAGGAGGAGGGTGAAAATGGGATTCAGGCAGCAGCTGAAGTGTTCTGCTAATTGGATGTGAAAAGGTCAGGCATCTGATCAGGAAACCCACTGGAAAGGTCAGGGGAAGATGGAGAGGTGAGGCCGGGAGGAATGGGGGCACTCCTGCCCAGCTCCACCACCAGGGCTGGGTTTCCACCCTCCTCTCCAGTCCATCTCCCAAGCCTTGAAAGCATCACTGGGCTTTTCCCGTGTCCTGAGTCAGACTCAGCTCCCTACCACAGCTTGACCAACTGATTTCCTCAACACCAAGGAGTGTTTTATCAGCAGCCCTGACTTATCACAAAGCTGAGGCCAAATCAATATTGGAAAGCACTGGAGAAAACCAAAACCAGACTGTAGTGCAGAGTTCCCATCTTGGGAACAGCTACTGTGGATTTTGTTTGATCAAAACATCATCTTTCAGAGCTGCTTTTTGAGGACAAGGAAACACCTGCAGCACCCACTGTAAAATCCTGGTGTCAGTTTTACCAGAAGTGCTTCAGGACAGAGGAGGTCAGAAGGAACCTCCCAAGACAATCCAGTCCAAAGTCCTGCTCCAAGCAGACACTCAGTCCCTTCATCATCCTTGTGGGCCTCAGCAGGACTCATCCCAGCATTTATCTTGCACTGGGGAGCCCCAAAGTGGACAATATTTTAGCTCCAGTTAGAAAAGAACCTCAAGCCCTGATGCACAAGTTTGGGTTCCTGGACAAGCTGCAGCTTCTCTGATCTCACTCCTGTCCCTTCCAATCTGTGTAAGGAAAGCTGCAGTGCCTCAGGGGGGATGTGTAAAGCTGACAGAGGGAACAAGAAAATTAAAGGAATCAGAGCCAGCCTTCTCAGAGGTGCACAGCTGGGTGAGAGAAGTCCTAAAAAGGGGAATCCCGGTCAGATTTTAGGAAAAAGATTCCCTATGAGAGCAGTAAAGCCCTGGAATAAGGGCCCCCAGGTTGTGGAATCAGCACCCGTGGGACTGCTCCAGACTGGACTGGCTGAGCTGGTGTGAACTGGTGGGAGCTGCATTTGATGATCCTGATGTGTCCCTTCTAAGCCTCTCTCAGGGATGTGGGTAACAGCAAAGAGAAGTAGAAAACTGCACAGGAAAGGGAAAACTGTGTTCAGTAGTGTCGTTATTTACTTTTTAAAATGTCCTTATTTTCACTTTTCTTTCTTGCATGAGCAAAGCCATCCCACAGTGCCACCTGGGCACGCTGGACAACGAAAAAGGACAAAAATCACAACTCCCCCCCCCTGCTAAAATCTCAGCGTTCTCGTCATTGAAGCCCCCAACTCTTCCTGTTTTCAGTTTGCAAAGGAAAAACCAGATTTTGAAAGCACAGTGCATAACTCTGGAGGCAACAAGACTGACCAAGGTTGGAAGGAATCAGATTTTGAGATAAATCTACAATCCACAAGGTCCAGGCAAAGCAAACCTCTCACCTGGCTGCTCACAGAAGGCAGATTTCAGTCCCCTCACCATGAGGCCAAGCTTTAACTCCAGCTAAATTTATGGCACAGTCTTTTTTGCTTAAAAAATTGTAAATTTTATGGAGTCTCACGCAAGGTAGCCATGGAAAAGAGGCTGCACCCCCACTGTGCTGACTTCCAGAGACTGGCACCTCACAGTGGGGAGGAAAAAACCCCAAAATCAGCTCATTACTTCTGGTTTCCAGCTAGGCCAGTGAGTGAAGCCAGCCCTGAGCTCAGGCTGTCAGAGGTACCTGGCTTCTTGCCCAAAATATCCCTTCCTTTTTCAGAGGTCCCTCCAGCTCCACATGGCTAAAAAAGGCAGTTGGAGAACAGTGTCCTGGAAGCACAAAATGCTGCATCTCTCCCTCTCTCTGCCTGCCTGGAGGGAGCAGCTCTGGGTGAGCTCTGGGTGAGCTCTGGGTGAGCTCTGGGTGAGCTCTTCCCACTTTGGAGGAGCTTTCCACACAGTCCTTGCCCCACAATGTATGGAAATAAATCCCATTCCTGGCACTCCTCGTATTCCTGGCTGTAAAATCCAGGTGTCAGGTTCCACCACAGCCCCTGCAGCTCTGAGGAACCCCAGGCCCTGAAGAGAAATTCTCCGTTTCTTTTTCACTCCGCGCTGGCAGCAGGGAATATTTCCTCCTGAACCTGGCACTGTTGTTACAGGGATGAAATATTTCCCCCTTATTACTAAAAATGGCAACAAAAAGTGGCACTGCAAGAGTTTTTGCTGGGGTTTTTTGTAAGGTCTTTTCTGCCTGGAATTGTCACAGCACTGAGAACAAAGGCTCCACACCAACTCCATCAGCTCTGCTCCAACATCCCAACGATGGATGGAGCAAAACGATCCCTTTTATCTTCACCTCATGGGTTAAGGTGGGCATTTCTGTGCCAGTGCTGACTATCTGACACAGATTTACTGGATGGGGAATGGCTCAGCTCTTCCACCTCGCACTCCCACGTGGAGAATTCCAAGGAACCCCCTTCTCCTTCCCACCCCAGCCACCCCCACCTCTCGATTTCGGGACCAGTGGTGGGGAAAGCAGTTATGTAAGTGCTGCAGGAACTGAGGGGGAGAATGAATGTCAAAGCTTGCTGGAACATGAACCCGGGAGCCTTGTGGATTCAGTCTCTAACATCCATCAAACATGATTAATTTTAATGTCACAACATTTTAATGTCAATTACTTTTAATGTCACAGCTTCCTATTTACTACCACAGCCACATTTCTGAGCTGATAAAGAGATTCCCCCAAAGAACTTTTAAGATCAAATAAATAAACAATCCAGGATAAATGCTACAAACAAGCAACAGCCTCCTTGCTTTTGGAAGGATGTGGGGAATCTATTCCAAAGGCATTGAGAAACAGAGCATCTGAGGCTTTCACATTTAAGGCCAAATTACTACTTAGTAAAAATTCTCTTCTACTCTTTTTTCTGGCCGTACAATTTGGCAAATCCCAGATGCCAGCTGGAGATGTGGCTTGATATTATTTGCATTAGCCAAGGATGTGTTTTATTTAGGTGCTGCATAAAGAATAACAAAGCTGTGATCCCGGGCATCTTAAAATTTGTGTGCAAAAAGAGACACCAGGAAAGCTGAGACTGATGAAGAAACTCATAAAAGAGGATTTGAGACTTGAAAATTTTAGGTTCTCAAGTGGCTGAGAGAAAAAACAAACAGCTGAAGGGTTTTTTTTAGTGCAACTCCTCACTTCAAACCCATTTAAATGCCACCCATTTAGCAGTCTGGACTTGCATTCAAATTCCTCTGGCTTTACATTTTTCCTGAACTTCTGTTTGCTAAATGTTATTTTAAATAGCTGGTGAGGCTGACAAAGCCTCAAACTCCCCAGGGTTTCTCACGAGAACAAAAGCAGCCTTGTGGATATCTTTAGAACAAATTATAAGATTGAGGAGAAGTCAGGCCTCTCATATGAAACTGAGATGGGTCACAAAAGATATTTGAACAAAGGAAAGTAAACCAGGAAAGCAAAGTCAGACACCTGCATGGTCTATTTTAGAGCCCAAGAACTGACTTGGTCCAGTCATTGAAATAAATTTCTGTACCTGTATTTGCACTTGGTGCTGATTCATGAAGCAGCTTTATCTCAGAATAGAGATTTTAAGCCCATCAAAATTGGATGGGACCCTTTCAGTGAACAGTCCCACCAATTTAAGTCTCATATCAATAATCAAACTGCCAAAATGAAATGCACCGTTTAGCAATAGGTCTTTCAAAGCAGAATGGGGGAGTTTGGGTGGAGTTCCAGCCGTTTTCAGTGCAGCAGAGACCACAGAACATCCCCACGGGGTTTGCAGCTCAGGAGGCTGCAGTTCCAGCAGCATCTTTTTCTGAGAAACAGCCCTGCTTGAAATTGAGTTTCTATCCTGCATTTGCCAGATTTCCAGCTACCAGACCTTAAAGCCCCTCATATTTCCATTACTGAGAGTCCTCAGAGGGCTCTGCAAAGGCAGCAGGGGCTCTCCTGATGCCAGGGAGGCTGAGCATGAACCAGCCTCAGTTGTCGGATGCTGTTAAGATCCAGGGCTCATTAAGAATCGAGGCTGGAATTTCCATGACTCAATGAGTTTAGATTCCCTGAAAAGAGGGAGGATTATCTCAGCACTCTGCCTCTCCATCTGGGCTGGTGTAGCACAGCCTGATGTTCACCTGGACACGGATCTAGGAATATTTAATTTACTCTCAGAGGTGAGCGGGTAAAGCAAGAGGTGCCAGACAGCACAATCTGACAAAATTCCGTGTGTCTGACAGCAAACACAGCCTGAAGTCATCTTCAGCCTCCCAGAGTTCACATTCCTTGAGCTAAACCCAGCTCAGCTGCTGTGAGCAGCCTGGGGTGTGCTGCAGGGATCTCTACCCTGACCCAGACTAAGCAAAGGCTCTCCAGGCACCAGCTCCTAAACAAAGCCCCACATTCCAATTATTTACACATTTCTTCTGTCCTGAGCCAGCCAGAGAGCGTGGCTGGGAGGCTGCAGGCAGATGGGGAGGGCAGCTCTTCACGCCAGGCTGCACAAAACTCTCCCAAAGCCAAGGCTCAACCCCCTCCACAGGTTCCTCAGCCTATTTTTGTTTCAACTCCTCCATCACTCTGAGAAAGCCTCTTTTCTCTATTACATCCAACTCATCAGATCCACTCAAATTCAGCAGTTCAGATGTATAAACTCAGCCAGTGTCTGCACTTTTTATTTACACTCAGCTGTTGGCCATGAAACATGAAAAGTCTCAATCAGCTCGAGTTTCCTTCCCAGTTTGGTTCCCTTTTTCCCGTGGCCAGCTGGGTCCATCCCATCGAGGCTGTGTAGGAGCTAAACAGCATCCCAGGTTTTATTCTGAGCTCTCAGTCCTTAGAATCCTTCAGAAGCCAGACTTGGAGTTACAGTCATAAAACTGTACCAGCAAATCCTGAGACATTTTCCTTTCCCACAGCCCAAGAACAGCAGAAGCAAAACTTGACTTTGCAGTTTTTTAAACAGATTCCCACCTTTCCCTTCTGGAGATTTCTAATCCTACAGAGCAGGGGTTATTCCCCAAACTGGCCTAATTCGTGGCATTGGGCAGAAGATGTGATGCTAAGTACTGGCAGAGGCAGAACTAGACCCATTTTCCTCAGGAATTAAGGAAATTATATCAAGAAATGGAACATCCAACTGCTGGAAAACAGATTCAAAGTGCTTAACTCCTGTTCAGAAAGACATTTCTGTCTACTGAGCCTATTTGGAAAGCTCAATGGCAATGAAATTTGATTTATTTCTTCCAAAATATCAATACATGCTTTCCCCCAACTGCCTAGCAATCAGCAACAGGTTCTCCATCAAACCATGGGATTCCACATCTTGTGGGTTTTCTTCCACCTCCACCCAATACTGGATTATTTCAGAGTGAAACAATCATTCAATCAACTCTAGTCCTCTAATCCTGGAGTTCCTGGCTCCTTATCCCATGTTTTGTCTCAGGCAGGAGCCTGACTCACTGCCTGAATCCAGGCAAGAGAAGTGAAATTCTCATCAGGCTGACCAGAGAGATTCCTGATGCAACTGTGAGAGCTCACAGAGCTAAATCAGGGGCAGGAATAACTCAGACAAACCCAGGGGCCACAGGAGGAGGAATTCTGGCTAAATGAGTGCATTGGCTCCTGCTGAAGGGGAAAAACTGGCTAAGGAAAGCTCAGGGGTTTTGGTTTTTACCCTATTGCTGCGTTCTTTCCCTCAAAGCAGCTCTGTTAATAACTGGAAACAAGCTAACAGCCTATGAGAGCATCTCAAACGGCTGGAAATGACAAAACAAGCCGAGGAATGCTTTAATAACTGGAAACCAGCAGGTGTCCCAGCCCTGGCTGTACCTGCAACACATCCTCATTCCATCCCAGCATCTAGTGCAGGACACAGCTTTAATGAGGCACTCGTAATTACCATCCCCGTTTTCTCGCTGTATCCCACAGGACTGCACATCCCTCAGTTCCCTGCTTCCAGCCTGCATTTACCCTCCCAGACCTCCTGTGCTCCTCCAGCCCAGCCAGCTCAGCAGAAAGAAGCAACAGCTTCATAACACTGGAAATTGTTTGTTATTTTTGCTTAGTCGAGAAGAGGGGGAAAAAAATAACCAAATAACTGCACACTGTGTATTAGAGCAGCTCAGCCTGCCCCAGCCTCCACCTGGCCCTCATTAATACCCACAAACAACCCCAAAGTGTCTGCCAGGCAATAGCTGATGCTCACACAGAACAAGCCCAAGAAGATGTGCCCGATGCAGGGTGCTGAGTGATCCTGCAGGAGTTTTTGGGGTGGCTGTAGGTACCAGCATGGCTGGAGCAGGCAGGACAGGTACCCTGAGCAGGGTTTGGGTGGTGGTGAGGCCAAATCCCCTGCTCAGAGCTGCTCCCAGCGTCCTGCAGGATCCAAGCTGCTCTGGGGGGTGGTGCAAGGGGGGGACGTGGCCATGGGTTTGCTCAGGAATGTTTTATTCAGGTTGTTTATCCCCAAAAGAGTGTTTTCTTTTTAGATTAAATTATCTGGGCTCTGTTTATTCTAAACACAGGAGACAGGACTCAAGCATTTCCTCTTTTATGAAGTATGGTTGAGTGTATTTCCTACAAAATTTATAAAGAATTCAGGCAAGGGCTCGTGTGGCTCCTTGAGATTTCAAACCCTTCTTCCCTAAATGCTGAAAGAGCTGGCTCTGTCAGGGCACAGCTCCATCCCAGTGACATGGAATACAAATGCAAGCAGACAGCAGCTATAAGCTCTTTGGAAAGGGCAGACTGACAAAAACCATAATCAAATCATTTACCAATACTCCCCATTTTGTCTGAAGACCATAAACTCCATCGCATAATGAGATATTTCTTTTTTTTTTTTTTTTACAGCTGGGGTACCAAGGCTCCAAAAGGGCTTGTTAAAAGCACCTCCTGGGACTGGAGGTGACCTGAGACGAGTTAATCAACAACAGAATTGAATTTTAACAGTGGAAATTTTCATTCCAGTGGACAACAGAGTCACCACTGGAACTGGAAGCAAACCCACGGATTCCTGTCTTCCCACCTCAACTCCTTACAAAGAATTTTGCCATTTTTGCTATAAGGCATCATGTTTTAAATGCCATTTTCCATGCTTTAGTCACTGTGCTTCCTGCAGGACGTGGCTGCCTCCACCTGAAGCACGAGGGAAGGGTCCTGCTCAGTTTTCCTGAAGGCTGGACCCTGAGCAGAGCCCCACCAGGACCTGTCTGAACACCAGAGCTCAGCTCAGGCCCGATGCTCCAGGACCTTTGCTGTCTCCCAGCTGCCCAGGACATTCTCCCTGGCATCCCTCCAGGATGTTCATCTATAATGCACAACTCCTACATCAGAGGGGGACAGGAGGACATGAGCAGGGCTCGTCTTTAAACTGCTGTTTAAAGTGGCTGCAGGAACATCTTTTATCTGCTCCGTCCAGCCCTGCCTGTGCAGCTGCAGCAGCGAGGGAGGTGTTCAGGCACTCTCATCAGCATTACCTGCTTAATTACTGCTGTTGATGTGTGGCTGGCACCAGGAGCTGCCCCTCCTGCTGCTCCACCAGCTCCCTCCACCAGGGGAATTCTTCCTGGTTTATTTTTAATTCTGCCTCATAATCAAGCCCTAATTTTATGCATATTGGCTCAGGATATTTTCCCCTTTCTTCTACATTGTCAGTCTGCTTGTCACATCCTTGCTGAAGGGGATTCCTCACTTGAAGTCTTTCTCTTGGTAGGGTAGCACGGCCTCTTTTGCTTGAGGATTATAGGCTCTGACAGTGCTGACACAGAAAAATAAAGCCCCAGAATGATTTAAAACCATGAGCAGGGCTGTTTCCTCCAGATCAGGAACACAGAGCTACTACTGCCCTTTCCTCCCAGAACCCAAACCCAGCCTAAACCCAGCTCCTGCTCCTCACCCAGAGCAATCCCAGACCCTCTGACAGCCTCCTCCCATCCTCCACTCCTCACTTGCTGATAAGATTAGGGAGTTTTAGTAACAAGGAGACCACACACTGTGTCCTCAGCATGAACTAAAGCTTTCAGTGTCACAACAGAAGTTATAGCAAAGCCGGGACATTCAATCATCAAGGGCAGAAGAGAACTGGGGATACTCAAAGGCAAGAACATCACAAACCTCCCAAATCCAGGGTGATTAACCCTCACTGCCAGGCAGACCCTACTGCCAGGTAGAAGACATCTTTTCCAGGAGACAGCACTGGGTGAGCTCAGTTCCAGTCTCCACACAGATATTTTAGAAAAACGGGATTTATTTGCTTTTTAAGTCTTGGGGTTTTTCCCCCTCCATTCTGCTTTTACAAGATGATCATAAAAAATGAAGCAGCATTTAAATCAGCAGCAAGGGTGGAAGAGCAGTGCCATTTCCTGCCTGAATCAGCTCCCTCCTTGCAGGAACTGGAAATTAATTTGCCTTCCATGGGCTGAAGCTGTTCCTGAGCTTGACTTGCTAAACCAGGGGCTTTCAGTGTAGAGAGATGCCAGAGACACTGCGAGAAGCAGAGAATCCCAGACGCCATCAAAGGCTTGGAAAGCCCCAAAAGCCCCAAGAGAAGATGCACACAGAGAGTTAAAAGAGCTCCAGTGCACTCCAAGCCTGTCTCATCAGCACCAAGGCTGCCAGGAGCGATTGGAGCTGCTGTTTGTTCTGGGCAGGCTGGGTTTTCCACGCTGCAGAAAAGGAAATACTGAGAGGACAACCCCGAGGCCAGGAACTCGAAGGAAAAGCTCCAGCCAGGAGCAAAAGGATGCTGCACACATGGGTTTGCATCCCAGCGTGGGGAGAGGCTCCGAGCCTGCTGGGGAGGAGGGAAGGCGGGCGGGAGTGGCACTGGAAGGGGAAAGGTTCTTGCATATGTCATGTGCCATTGCAAAGTGATAAAAAGGATTTGCATTCTCCTCGGGGAAGGCAAATTGTGTTGGTCAAAATAAAGGGCAACACAGCCTCCATTAAGTGATGCTAAAAAAGGGTGTGAAAGCAGAGTAGCAAATCACTCACAGCAAATAATTAAGTTTTTAATTCACTCAGCATTCACTCAGAGGGGGTAGAACATGCCCTACACCACCCTTAAAACCGAGCAGGTTGTGCTTTATCAGAGCATTGGTGCCTGTGAACAAAGCACATTCCCCAGCAGTGCTCAGAGTACCACTACTAGGGCAGGAAAATGCCAATATTGCCTAAGTGGCTAGTTAAAATCATTCTACATGCATGAATAATCAGCTTTTGTTATCAGCTTTGTTTTATTCCCTTGCATGTTCTTTGCTTAAAGGTGGTTGTCAGGAGGAAGGGCAGGAAGTACAGAACTCATTTAAGCTGGATATGTGCAGTTCCCAGCTTTTCTGCAGGAATTCTTGCTCTGGAATGACACAGAGATGCTGACCAGGTGCCTGGCTTGTTTGGACAGCAAGCAGGGACAAAACCAGGTTTAAGACTGCTTAAAACTTAGGATTTCCATGCAAACCTTCGAGGCTGCAGTGCTGTAAGGAACAGTGCAAACAGGCAAAGAAACAATTCCTGCCTCAGAGCACTTAAAATACAGTAAAATATCACCCTAAATATGGTGCAACAAGGCCAAATTTCCTCCACTCACGTCCTGCTTTTGGCTTCTCTCTTGGAGGATGTGGAGGGGAGGATGGCTGCTGACAGCCCCGCAGCCTGCACTGCATTCAGAGCCTTTTCCTAATGGGATTGCATTCCTTGCTGCCCCACAATGGCAGCAGCACGCCCAGGGCACTGCTCAGTGGGAAAAAGAGGCAGCCCAAGGCATTAGAGGAAGGAGCCCTGTGGAATTCAGGATGGCTGGCCGCAGAGCAGAGGAGCCCAGGAGTTTCCAGCCTCGCTCTACCAGGTCACACTGGGCCTGAATTCACTGACAGCTGCAGAATTATGGGTTTTTTTGACTCCAGGGGTAGCCTCGGGCTGAGTGGAAGGAGCTGAGAGAGGCAGAAAAGCCGGGATGCATTTGGCACAGCCATGGGCGCCGAGGGGAAGCCTCTTCCCCCATTAAACCAGTGCCAGGCTGGACTCCCCAGCTCCATCCTGCAGCGATTTCAGGGCACTTTGCAGCTCAGGAGGGAAAGGCTGGCTCGTTCTGAGTGCTCTTACTCTGCAGAACAAGCACAAAGCAGATTTCCAGTGCACCCTCAGAGCGTGGGATGATTAAAGGACATCTCATTTGGTGTGGCCCAGCTCGGGCGTCCCCACACTCACAAATTCCAGAGTACTGATCCTTTGTAACACTCAAAACGGAGACACTCAGAACGAGCAGGCAAATGAAGCCTGAATCACTAAATCATGAATCACTGGCAAAATCTAGGCTGGAACCTCAACATCCTGAATGTTTCTTTGACCAGAAGACACTCACCATTGCTTCAAATTCCCCTTTGAATAGACAAAAAAAACCAAACAACATAGCATTTGCCAACACAAAAGCTCTGCTTTGTCTGGCTAAAATTCCTTTGTCTCCAAGCAAGAGCTTGGAACAATGGGAATGAGGAGAGGTTTTGCCCAGAGCACAGACCACAGACAAAGCTGCACTGTTGTAACATCTCCATCACGTTGGATGGACTCAAACAGTTCCTTCTGTGAGATGCTGAGGCTCCTGGGGGAGCAGCACCAGGCTGTCCCAAAGTGCCACCTCAGTGACACTCAGCGCTGGATGCCTGCGGTGGAACCGACCTCATCCAGGCATCCAAACAGAAAATGCCACAAAAGCATCAGAGCTGATGACCAGGAAGCCTTTGAAGGTCTCCACACAAGCATAATGTCAAATTGCTCAGGTGGAACTGAGCTTCTGAACTTCAGTGACAAAAGATTTGTGGTCTGCTCTGTGCTCAAGTGACAAATAGCCCGTGTTTGAATGTCACAGGAGCAGCAATCCTACAAAGACATGCTGCTTTTGCCTTGCAGGAAGGGATGGAGCTGGCACAGGGGCCCCCAGTGCCACCCAACACCTGCAGACCTGAATAAACACAAGGAAGGGAACACTGCCAGCACTCAAACAGCAACAGGGGGTGAAGGCAGTGAGAAGCAATCACCAGAACACCACTCAGCCAGATCACTGATAAACAGAATTCCTGCTTTGAAAGTAAAGGGGTCTCAGTCACCATAGGAAGCTGAATTTCATTTGCTGCTGCTTTGGAAACCTTCAGGTTCAGCATCACAAATTAAATCAGGTTCTTCAAGGCCTGGCTCTAAACCCCACAACCAGATCTGCTGCTCATCCATTTGCACAATGCACAAATAGCAAATAAACGTGGATATGGTCTAAAATCCCCTCTTTGCAGAGCCCAGCTCTTGCTGGGGCCTTGCACCACTGTGAAGCAAATGAAGCAAAGAGCTGCCAACACCCCCTGCACTCAGCAGAGCCTCACAGCCCTGTGCAGCATCGCTGGGGACTGAGAGGCTTCACCAAGTGTGACTGAAAGCTCTGACACCATTTTAAGACTGTTTTTATGCTCGAGGAGTTCTGAGTGATGCTACCAGAGACTTCTGGAAATTGGGCAGTGCTCCTGCTTCAGTTTATGAAGGGTGCAGCAGCCTGTGCTCATCTGGGCTAACAAACTGCCCCAAATCCTGTCTGTGGTGTCCCTGGAAGTCCCTCAAGCTCCCCCAGCAGATTTTGGTGTCCCTGGGCCAAACAAACTGCCCCAAATCCTGTCTGTGGTGTCCCTGGAAGTCCCTCAAGCTCCCCCAGCAGATTTTGGTGTCCCTGGGCCAAACAAACTGCCCCAAATCCTGTCTGTGGTGTCCCTGGAAGTCCCTCAAGCTCCCCCAGCAGATTTTGGTGTCCCTGGGCCAAACAAACTGCCCCAAATCCTGTCTGTGGTGTCCCTGGAAGTCCCTCAAGCTCCCCCAGCAGATTCCTGTGTCCCATTTTGAGCTGCTGGCTCTCCCTGAGCAGCTCCTGTGCCCGTTTCATGTCTCAGGAGGGGCAGGGAGCCTGATGCTGCTGCTCTGAAGCGACTGCTAGTGCCAGCCAGTGCCTGGGGAGAATGAAGCAATTTCCTCAGCATTGCTCAACAAGGCAGGATCCACAGCAGCCTTCCCAGCACCCCGGCAGACACCGGCCTGAGCCTCACTGCAGCAGAGTCACTCCGGAATTACCCCGGCACAGCTCCGGATGTGGCTCTGCACCTCTCCCTGCAGAGGAGTGAGAAATGGGGCTTTGTTCAGGAAAAGGGGGAAGGAAAACAACAACAACGACAAAAAAAGCCCTGATGCTGGAGAACGTGGCTCCTTTTTTCTTCTTGTCCCTGGAATTGTGATTGGAAATAATTGGAAGTGTCACTGGAAGTAATCAGAAGTGACAGTCCCTGGGCTACAAGGCTTTTGCTTCAAGTCTAACGATCCCCCCGCAAAACAAAACCTAAATTTAAACAATGAAGTCATAAAGTGATTTGCCTTCAAGGTTGAAAACCCTGCAATATTTTTTTTTTTAATAAAAAAAGAGAAGTGCCTGACTCTGGTTCAGTTCAATATTCCAGGCTTGCTGTGTTATGTGAAAGCACAGCACACACAAAGACACTCTGTGATTTCTGGCCCTACCTGGCCAATAAAGGTCCATATCTTTATTAAATATTCCTGTGACCTTTAAAATTCCATCAAGTCTTTAAGGAAAAACACAGCCTGAGTAATGTGAGCTGTGAGACTCATCCAACACACATCTCAAATATTCCAAACACTGGAAAACCACCCAATTCCAATATTTTGCTGAAGCACAAAGGGAATGGAATGGAGTAATTATTTTTTTAAACTCCAGTTCTGAAAAGGCCTCCTCACAGCCCATCCAAGCACTTAGGGAAAGCTCAGACAAACTCAGGCACAATACACTCCAGGTATTGCTAGATAGAAAACCTCATTTTTCTGTTTTTGTGTGCAGCACAAAATCATTCAGAGACCCAGCACACAGAGCCCAGGATTGGCTTTCTGTGAGGTTTCTCTGACAGCACAGCAGGGCTTCACACCAAGAGTGGAGTTTCTCAGCACATTGTTGCCAAAAAAGCCATTAATTTGTGACAAATATCTGACTGGAACATGAGGGTCAGTCCCTCCAGGTGGCAGGTGAAGGATTTCAGCTTGGTGGACCTGGCTGTTTGTTACTGCTCTGCACATCACTCCTTGTACCCGAGTTTGGGGACACAGCAGAGGGAAAATGACTTTAAGTCAGAGCTGCAGAGGTTTTAGACCAGCTCCAAGTGCTCCATCACGGTCAGCAGCGTGCACCCACGTGAGTCTGAGCTCCCTCCTGTCTCAGGTTTTGGATGTTCTCTGGGCAGTGTGTGCCTGCTGGGGGGAACAAAAGCTGTGTCTCACCGTGACCCTCCCCACTGCAAAAGCAGCAGGGCTGGGGCAGCCCAAACCCAGCCCAGCCGTGGTCATCCCTTGCCTCTAACTGTGCACGCTCCATTTCAGAGCAGTTTCCAGGAGAGCAGCCTCCCTCCTGCCAGGCAATGTCACAAACACACCCGAATTCTCACTGACCTTTTCCTTCCAAAGGCAATTAAACTGCAGGCACTGAGCTGAACTCCAACCTTCCCACCCAGCGCCGCATCCACCGAGGCTTCAGCCTCGTTTTCCTGGCACAGAAAAATTCGTGGCAGCTCCCCAGGAGGAGAGAGAGGCTCAGAGTGTGCTGTAATGTGTATTGATCCTTGTGGGACAGCAAATCTGACACCCTGGGTCTGGGACTGGCCCATTAATGGAAACACTGAGTTAAATGTTTGCCTTTTTCAGCTGCCAAATGAGTTCCTGGAGAAGGGGAAGGAGCAGACGAGGACAGGATGGGGTTTGTGGCCGTGTAATCACACTCACCACCTCAGAGCTGCTCAGTCCCCTTTACAACTTGTTGCAAAGAAGAGATGGAGCTCATGAAGGAGTCAGATAAATAAACCAAGGTACCAAGGTGTGGCTGAGGAGAACCTGGCCTGGTGCCCACCCTCCTTCTCCAGGACTGGGATATTTCTGAGAAGAAGGAGCAGCTTTATCCTGGGATGTTAACCCGGTGTGGAGCTCCAGGTGCCTCTTCCATTCACCTTCCCTGTGCTTTGCCCAAGGAAACACATTTCAGCCCTGGCTGGCAGAGGTGGCTGTCACTCCCTGAGCATTGCTGAAGGGGGGAGAGAGTGCAGGAGAGGAACAAGTTGGAATTCAGCCTCCTGCCTTGTTGGGAAGGATGAAATAGGGAAACCTTATAAATGTGACTGCTTGGCAAAAGATTCTGAAAATATAAAACCTGTCAGTGAAATAGAAATGAAAGCTGGCTCTGAGATATCAGATACCAAGCTGTGAGTTACTGTACAACCAAAAACAAAGGGCTGGCCAGCTGAAGGAGAATCCCTCTGCATTGAACAGTGGCTTTAGCAAAGAAGAGGAGGCTTCAGCAAACAGAAAAGTCCAAGGGTCAGAGAAACCCTGCCAGAGTGGCAGCGAAGAAAAAAGTAGTTTTAGAAAGTAGTTTTTAGGAGTTAAAATGTAACACGGTATGGTAATGTAGTAGTTGTGATAGGCTGGATGTAAATTCTATAAGGATTTCTGTCTTCTACTGATTGGATGCTGTACCATTGCCATATTCAGTATAAGAAGAGATAGAATATCATGGAACCAGACTTTTAGCTCTGTTGATCTCTCTCTATACCTCTCTGTCTCCTGTTCTCTCTGGCTCTCTCTGGGGATGCTCTGAGCTGTGGCAGCTCCAGCAGAGCTCCTGCACCCACAACCCTTGCAAATAAACTGCCCGTTTCAGGAGCTGCCCTGAACTGCAGAAATCACCCGAGCCGACTGAGTCCCGGTGAACCTTTATATTATCTCCAGTGCCTGTTGACTTTTCACACCTTTTCCATTGTTGTGCTTTGTTCCTGCATCCTGCACGGTCCTGCCATTCGAGTCTCTATTCACAGACCTCCCCGACCTGACTTCACCCTTGACTTTTTGCTGGGCTGCTTCTGTAAACCAACCATTTCTAAAAACAGATGAAGACACAGCTTTGGGGTAAAAAAAAAAAAAAGCCAAAAAAAAAAACCCAACAACAAAACCAAACCAAAACAGACCCATTCATCTTTTCAGCAAGGCACCACCAGGCTCCCTCTGCACCCAGCAGCACACAGGATGTGCTCAGTAAAACCCATTTCAGAGGCTCAAACACTGCCTGCAGCCTGGGCTGGCACAGGGCAGCGTTTAATTGCAAATATGAGGTGCATTTTCACTAAAACTGTGGGGGAAAGGCACAGAAAGCAGCTTGCAGCACCCCCTTTTATTGTCACTACACACAGTTTTTAGCCCAGTGTAACAAATCAAACACAAACGATTTTCCAAGTACATTTAAGGGCGGCAGAGTGGCTGCATCTCTTTCCAGTTCTGAAAATGGACAAATCCCAGATTGCAAACCTGCTGAATCCCCGACAAAACCCTGTGTTTGCCTGGAGGAGAACAGGGGTGTTTGTTGTGATCCTGAGGATAAACACCAGGATATCTCCGGGCCAGTTGTGCAATGGCATTTCTGGGAAGGAGCTTGTGCTGCTCTGACACAAAATGTCCCTCTGAAGGGGGCCAGCCCTCCCCAAAAAAAAACAAACCACTAATTTTACATGGAGGAGACAAGGCCAGGGTGGGTACAAAGGCCAAACACCACTTGTTTTCCATGGGAAATTCAGAAAAGTTGCCTTCCCTCTGGCTCTGTTTCCCTTAAAAATGAATTCATCTCCACAATTTTGGCATGCTGCTTTTCCTCACTCTGGCAGGTTACTCTTTTCTCCCTTGTCTTCCTCGTGGTAAAATGGAAAAAGCAGAAAGGATAAAAAAAAAAAACAAACCCTCCAAAATACTTTTGTTTTTAGGATGTTAAAAATCCCAACTATTTCGTATAAAACAAAGCACCACTAGAGAAAAATAGGCAATTTATCATCAAGTGTCCTGACAGCAAATATTTGATGCAAACCATCCCTGGCTTTGGAAGAATTGGAGTGTCTCACAAGAAGTGTTAACCCTGATATTCTGCCAGAGAGCAACTCAGCTGTGTCTGGCTCCTTTGGGTTCCCCCTGGAGTGCCAAACAGATGCTCTGCTTCCCCTTCCTCAGGTATTCCCAGAGCAGTGTTCTGATAAAAAGTGCTTTGCCCTGGCCTGGAATTAAATCCACGCTCCTCTAACAGGCTGCACAGCCCACACAGCTGAGGTTTTGTTGCCTGCCCTTGGAATTTGAGAGGAATTATTATCAATTCCACGAAGCTGTCCTAGGGAGAACAGTCCTTTTTTTAAGCTAAGTACACAAGCAGGTTCCCTGCATTCCTTCAGAGGCCAGGGACAAAGAGGAAGTGAAATCAAGACACAAAAGTCACACACAAACCCCCTTTTCATAGCTGCAAGTTGGTTTTTCACACCACTCCCGAGCCAAGGATTTTGCTAAATGTTGTAAGAATGTGGGGCAAAGCCCTTGTAACACCAACCTTCAACACCATGGAATGGTCAAAGGCAAGAGGAGCCAGAGAAAACTAGAAAACAGCAAATATTTTGTATATTCTAGTTGTAACTGAGGAATTTTGGAAATATCTGGAAAATCAGCAGAAACAGATCCACAAGCTTCGTTTTAAGCAACGTAAAAACTGTTTCCTTTGGGTTTTTTACTACTGGAATATCAGTAGGAATAAAGGTCCACAAACTTTGTTTTAAGCAACCTGAAATCTGTCTCCTTTAGTTTTTACTCCTGGAAAATCAGCAGGAAACAAAGGTCCACAAGCTTTGTTTTAAGCAACCTGAAAATCGTCTCCTTTGGTTTTTTTACTACTTCTGCAAACCCAGCAGGAATAAAGCTCCACAAGCTCTGTTTTAAGCAACCTGAAATCTGTCTCCTTTGCTTTCTACTGTTTCTGGGAAATAAAGCTCCACAAGCTCTGTTTTAAGCAACCTGAAATGTGTCTGCTTTGGTTTCCAGCCTTCCCAGGCAGCAGCATCCCACCGAATCCCCAATTCCCAGCGAGCTCGCCAGGAGCGCTCCTTTAGAAAACAAACTCTGGGCTGGGTTTTGCTTTGCTGGGGAGGAGGACACAAGGGTTTAGGGAGCAGGATCCCCAGGACAGGGCACCCTGCAGCTTTGCTGTGCTCCCAGAGCAGGCACAGGCAGGGTTTTCCAGCAGAGCACAGCCCCAGGCAGCCCCAGCGCTGCTCAGCGGAGCTGCTCCCGCATCATCTCGGATTTCCCAGCTACCAGCCCGTGGTACCTGGGCAAATGCCGCCTGTCAGAGCCGATTCCTCAGCCAGCAGGCCCTGCAAGGAGCTGCTCCATAACCTTTTTCCCGGTGCAGTGAGACAGGAGGAGTCGGCGCTCAGTGCAGCCGCCGCAGCCCCCTGGGACTGCGCTGAAAGAGACTCCCCGACCTCGGAGCGTGGAGGGCAGAGCTGAGCCACACAAGAGGCACTTTTGCTCTCAGCACCAGCCCAGAGTGACCCCCCAGCTCCCTCTGAGCACACCTCTGTCAGATGGTCACTGCTGGGATGATTATTTCCCGGGCATTGAGGGGGGTGACCCCTGACACCCCTGGAGAGTGCCCACGGAAGGAGGTCAGGAAGGTGGGTGAGAGGTTTGGGCTGGCACATTCTCCTGCTTTGACCCCTGAACCCAGCAGTTCCTCACACCAGCCAACAAGCAAAGAAAAAGCACATGAAACCAGGGACAAAGCCAGGCATACAAGTAACCACAGTTCTGATCACGAGAAAATCAGCTTTTTCCTTGAACGGAAGGGCCATTAAAAATATTCATAACTGACTTGGAGTGGGGCAAAGGCAGAAGAGATTTCCCACCCCATAAAACTTAAACCAAATTCAGGAGCACATTTAAGTGAAAGCATTGGCCACTTCTTTACTGGGTGAAAAATGCAACATTCTATTATGAACTTTTTCTACTCAGGAATGAAGAAACGCTTCAAAATTCAGCTTTTCAAGGGTGCAGTGTGCTCCAAAGGGAGTTTGTGACTCCTGATTCTCAGTCCTCAGCCGGTCACAATCGTGTCACATTTACAGGTAGACCCACATGGGCATTCCACACCTTCCCCTCCTCACTTCCCTGCCTCATTTCCCCACCTTCTCCTTGCAAAGTGGGCCTGGCCATGCTCTTGTCCACACTCAGCAAAGTCTTTCATCTTGTCTTGTTTTAATAAAGCCTCCTTCAGACAGATTGGCTCCTGTTTCCTGTCTCCTCACACAGCTGCTCATGTGCCCCAGAGAGGTAAACAGTGGAAAAGACAAGAATTGTGTATATTACCCATGTTATTGGGATGTTTAATGATGAAACCCCAAACCTTCCTTTCAAGGCTTCTCTAAACCCTATTTTTTTCCACGTTACTCTTAACTTTATCAGAAAAAAAAAAAAATAGCAAGACTTGACTGGCAGTTCTGTACTTTTTTACTGCAGAAAATCAAAATCCAGGCTTTAGCCAGCAAATCAGACTCCCCAGCCTCTTGTGTTCAGGAGGACTGAGGAATGGGGAACTTCCTTACTTTTCCCTGGACTTGCCTCTAGTGTTGGTGAATGAAGCTGGACAAGGAGCAGAAAGACCAAGTCCTCTGCTGGCAAGGCAGATGAAGCTCAGGGGGCTTTCTGTGACCACTGCAGGACCAGGAAACAAAACATTCCAGGCTTTGCTTTGAGTTTTTGAAGCCAATTCTCCCCTCACCAGTGCTTGGACAAGAGAGGCTGAGGAACCTGACTCCAGATGAGGGGGGAAAGTGTCTTTTGCTGGGCATTCCTGTGTTCCTGCCATAGTGGAGACACCTAAGACGTGCTGATAAAGCCAATTGTGTTTTACAGATAAAAGCAGCGAAGATAAGTTATCAGTACATTACAGCCACAACCATCTTTTCTGTGGCAACACTTTGTTCCTTTGGCTCCAAACCTGCAGCATGTTGGGATAATCAGCAGCTGAATAGGATCAAAGCCTTCAGTTCCCATTGTCTCCATCAGCAAGGGGAACAACCAACCCTTCTGCCTCCCCAGGTCCCACAGAGCCTCTTCCTGACGGGCTGAGCAGGAGCTGAGCTGTTCCCACCTCTGCTTCCTCATCTCCCGGAGTCCTCTTCAAGCACTCCCCACCACTGAGGGGCACAAGTGGCAGAGCAGCTGTGCAGGAGCACAAAGTGCTGCCTGCCCTCCCCAGCCCATCCAGGCCCCATCACAGCTCCAGCCTTTGCTGCCAGCAGCCCCCAGAGCAAAAGCCACTTCTGGATCCACCAGCAGCTGTACCAGTGTTGTGTTTCACATCACCAAACATCCCTCCCGAGTCCACACTCCACACCCGGGAGGCTTGAACCAGGCTGTCCCTGTGACTGTTCTTTAAAGCCGTTTAAAAATCCCCTTCTGCCTGTCCCCCATGCCCTGGCTCCTCCCTGGCAAGCAGAGACCAGCCCAGTCTCTCACACCTGTGCCCAGGTTCCCAGCACACAGGAGGCCCTGGAACAGGGGAGGGGCTGGGCTGGTGCCCCTCAGCAGGACGTGGAGAGCAGGAGGGAGGCAGGAGCTCACCCCTCAGTGCCCCGGGAGGAGCAGGAGCCCGGCTGCTCCTGAGCCAGGGTGGGCGAGGAGCCCCTGAGACACCTCAGGGCTGCCGACTCTTTTCTCCACAGCCCGTGGCTTTCACAAACAGCTCTCCAGCTTTCCTCCCCTCTCCTTTTCCTTCCTCTTTTTCCATTCTCTGCTCCTCTCCTCCTCAACAAATCAGCCTCTCTCTCTTTTCTTTCCCTCCTTCCAGCAGCCCTTTCTCGCATCCCTTTCTCCCCCAACTCCTCCCGCCTGCACTCCAACACATCTGTTTCTAATCGTAGCCATCCATTGGAAACAATAACCCCTTTTTATTTTCGAGATCTGAACGCTGAGTGCCCAAGCAAATCCACACAGTTACACAAATTTGACACTCTGCCTGAAACAAAGACATTTTCTTCACCTTGTTTCGCCCGAGAGGTCCAAGCCCCTCTCTCGTTTATCCCTGAAAAGCGCTGCCCTCTTTAAACAACAAACACACATTCCCAAACGAGTCTGTTCCACCACCACTTTTCAAAATTAACCCAGATATTCAGACATCTCTGCCTGTCAACCTGCTCATAAAGCGACCAGAAAAGGGTCAGAACTCAAACACCACTGAAATTACAGTTTTCCATAAAAGTTTTCTCCTTACAAACCCCTTTTCTCCAACTCACCAGAAATGAATTTCAGGCACACAGAGCAGGCTCGTGGAAGTTTGATTAAATAAAAAGCGAGCAACACCAAAAAGCCAACCTACCTAAAAAGAGGATTGAAAATGCAGACATTCCGTCTCCCAGCAAGAGGGACTTTTCCTCCCTTTCTCTTCCTTTCTCCCAAGAACGGCAGGCAGACCTGCACAGGATTCAAAGGAACGCCTCTGGAATGCACTCAGTGTAATTGCATCCATGTGCCAGAAAAATAACCAACTTCACTCTTTCTTCCCTCCTGCTATTCCTCTCCTGGTCCATCTTCCATCCAGATGCAGCCAGAGCTTTTTTTTTTTTGGATCTCCAGGGATGTGAATTCAGGGCCCTGGGAGTTTCTGAGGGAGAAGAGGCAGAGGCAGCACAGCGAGGACTTCACATCCACGGCAGCACAGAACAATTTTGCCTGGCTGGAGAGGAGAGAAGCAGGGGGAAAACACTGAGCTCAATGTTCACCACATGGCTGCCTCCCACCAGAGCCCCTCCCTGCCATCAGCTGGGATTAATAGTGAAGACCAGTCATGTGGGTGAGGTAGAGCTGATTTCTAGCAAAAATATAGATATTTAAAAGAGAAACAAGAGGATTTCTCCAGTGGCAAAACAGTTAAGTTTGGAGGCAGAAAAAAAAAAAAAAATCCAGCATGGAGAAAAAAAAATCAGATTCGTCACTCAGGGGTTGGAGGGAGACTCTTGGAGACAGCACAGCCACTCCTCAGGAGGATAAACACACTCCCCTGTCTGCATTAGCTTTGGGGTCTTTTCTGCACTGGAAATTGGAGATTTTAGACTTGCTGGAATGCTCGCTCTGCCTCCCTCGTGGTTTTCTTTTTACATTTTTAGGAGAGAAAAACCCCCTGCAAATGGAGTTAATTTCCCCTTGTAGCTTTGCTCCCCTCATTGGGGGGAAAGCCCAATCAAGCAGAAATTGGTTGCTGTGGGGTTGAGTTTTAAATCCCTCCCAAAGGGCACTTTAAGGCACACAGAGAGACCTTTAGAGCCCATCTTCAGCTTCATCCTCTTGCAGGGAAGAAAGTTTTTTTAAATTACCTCAGATACCCCGTAAAGAAACGCCCATCACACAGAGCAGAAGGTGAATAAAGCAGATTTACCCACCTTGGTGAGGAGGGAAAGCCTTGGAACACAGAGCAAAAATTCTTTCCCTCAGAACAGTTATGAAAGTGTTTGTAAAGCCTCAAGGAAAGCAGCAAAGCATGGGCAAGGCTGCCAGCCTGTGGTTTGGGACATCACACTCTGCTTTTCCAAGCTGTCCTTTCCCTGTGTAACTCCACCTACACAATTTATACTTTCCCCATAAAATCAGGGATCAAATGCTGCTCTGCCTCTCCAGGGATGAAAACAAACCCTGTGCAGAGCCAGCAGCTGGACTCAGTGATTCTTTTGGTCGCCTTCAGTTTAGGATATTCTATTTTTCATGAAATACAGAAATATTTATGAAGCCCTCAGCGAGGGGCACAACTCTTGGAAGCTCTGTAGGAATCTGGTACCTTCAGTGTTCATGACAGAGCTCTGCAGGCATTTATGGGAAGACAACAAACAGTGGACAAAATCAATCCCTACATTCAGATAGATGCACAGAGAATAACAGAGGTAACAATTATCCTTCTGCCCGCAGTTTCATTAAGGTTTTATTTGCCCTTCCCGGCCTCGGATGGAGACAAAAGCAGCATTTGGCACCTCCCCTCCAGAAGGGATTTTCCCTCTGTATCCCAATGTTTGAAACAGTGTATTTGTCTAACCTAGACCCACCATCCAATCTGGATTAGGTGCATGTCCCAGTTCCCACAGAGCAGCTCTGTCCATCCCACCTGACCAAATCCCGAGGGCAGATTCCTCCAGAGCTTTTCCCCATGCACTTGACCAAACCTGCTGCTGGTTTCCCTAATGAAGGGACCTAAAACCCGCCTTGAATCTCAGTGCAGGACATGAATCAAGGGAGAAAAATCCATTTAATGCCTCCCCCCACTCTGCAGTCTGGCAGCACTGAGCTTGTCTCTGTGCATTACAAGTGTGACGGAAGATGTCCCGGGCTCTGCTGTGAATTCCCAGTGTCCTGATGGCTTTAACAGAACCAGTTCCTCCCTGGAGAGGGGGAGAGGAGCCCTGGCCCCCTGCACTGCCTGCCCAGCCTCCCCCAGCCCCACAGAGCTGGGCTGTGCAGGGGAGGAGGGAGGAGGGTGGAGGGTGGAGGATGGAAGGTGGAAGATGGAAGGTGGAGAATGAAGGATGGAAGGGGAGGCCATGCCTGCAAAACCTCCCCTTCCTCATCCCATTCCACAGCCTGATCCCACATCAGCTCCTCCTCTGGGTGCACTGGGGATTCTCCCTCTGGTTTTTGGTTTCTGCAGCAGTTCCAGTGAGGGCACAAACAGGGACACAGGTGCTGCTCACCCACACGTCCTCTCTTTGCAGGTTGTGGGTGGGGGAAAAGCTCCTCCCGGCAGCGTTTTGTTTTTCCAGGAGTGGAGAATTCCTTGCAGGAGGTTTGTGACAACTCTCAGCTGGTGCTGCACCCAGCAGGGGAGATGGATCAGGAATTCTCACCAGGAAGACCTGGGAAAGAGAAACTGATGCTGGAGATAAGCTTTAAAGAAAAAGTTTTGTACAAACCTTGATAAACTGAGTTAGTTTTTCAGTATTTCAGAGTTCCTGTACTGCTGGTGGCAGACTCCAGCTTTTAAATTCAGATTAAAACACCAGGATACAAAAATCTGCAAAAATCCTCTTGGGCCAGAGCAGTTTTTGTGGAGCTGTCTCAGTTTCAGCCCCTTGACATTTGGATGCTCAAACCTTTCAGAAAACACACTCCGTTAAATCTTAAAAGGTCTCACATCCCAAGAACCTGCCCAACACCCTTTTAGCTTGGTTTTATACCTCACCTAGCGTGTGTGGGGACTCTTTCCCTAATCCCAACTGATTTTTTTGTGCATCAATTTATCCCTTTCACTGTGTTCTTCCTCCTCCAGGGAAACACCTCCTCGAGCCTGAGTTGTCCCCCAGTGCNGGGTGGAGAGTGGAGGCTGAAGGATGGAGGAGGGAAGGTGGAGGGTGGAAGGTGGAGGTTGTAGGGTGGAGGATGGAGGGTGAAGGATGGAGGATGGAGGGTCGAAGGTGGAGGGTGGAGGATGNAGTTCCAGTGAGGGCACAAACAGGGACACAGGTGCTGCTCACCCACACGTCCTCTCTTTGCAGGTTGTGGGTGGGGGAAAAGCTCCTCCCGGCAGCGTTTTGTTTTTCCAGGAGTGGAGAATTCCTTGCAGGAGGTTTGTGACAACTCTCAGCTGGTGCTGCACCCAGCAGGGGAGATGGATCAGGAATTCTCACCAGGAAGACCTGGGAAAGAGAAACTGATGCTGGAGATAAGCTTTAAAGAAAAAGTTTTGTACAAACCTTGATAAACTGAGTTAGTTTTTCAGTATTTCAGAGTTCCTGTACTGCTGGTGGCAGACTCCAGCTTTTAAATTCAGATTAAAACACCAGGATACAAAAATCTGCAAAAATCCTCTTGGGCCAGAGCAGTTTTTGTGGAGCTGTCTCAGTTTCAGCCCCTTGACATTTGGATGCTCAAACCTTTCAGAAAACACACTCCGTTAAATCTTAAAAGGTCTCACATCCCAAGAACCTGCCCAACACCCTTTTAGCTTGGTTTTATACCTCACCTAGCGTGTGTGGGGACTCTTTCCCTAATCCCAACTGATTTTTTTGTGCATCAATTTATCCCTTTCACTGTGTTCTTCCTCCTCCAGGGAAACACCTCCTCGAGCCTGAGTTGTCCCCCAGTGCTGCAGAGCTGCTCATTCTCTTCTTAGTGGTACTTTAATGTCCCCAGCACCCAAAATATATCCAAAAGCTGCATTTTCTCCCCAAAACTCTCACTATTGCTGCTCAGCTCCCCCCTGGTGCTGATTCCTTGTTGTCCCTGCTCCAAGGCTCCCTATATCAACTTATCTCTCTCAGTTTAAATGGTCTGAGCAGCTCCTTGATACAATGAAAGAACAAAATTCATTCATCACTTTGAATCTCCTGAGCAAAATCCCCTTCTGTTCTGTTCTGTTTTTGGGATTGCAACTGAAAAAAAAAAAAAGTACCAAAAACACAGGGGAAAAAACCCAAAGGACACAAATAAAACTCAAAACAGACAACAAAATATGTTGGGGGGGCAGAAATAAAACCCTTCACACAGATTTCTTTTCACAATAAGCCACTGGAGGAAAGGCTGCTTTTTATTTTGTGGGAGCCAGACAGCTCCTTGTAAAGCAGTTGTTGTTTAAGGAGCTCTCCTCTCCCAGCCAGGCTTCAATAATTGATTTTAAAAGCACTATTAGTCAGTTAGTATCAGTGAGAAAATCTCCCTTCAATGAGGTTTAGCACTCCCAGCATCCCTAAATGTATTGGAGGAAAAGAAAACAACTGAAAAGTTCTTTAAAGCTCCAGCTCAGAGCCTCAGTCCACACAGCTCCAGTGTTCATTTCTGTTTGTTTTAGGGGGAAACGCCCCTGTTATTTACACCCCTGTTGGTTTTTATAGTCTACTTTTCCTCTGTGAGGCTGTAACGCAGTAGAGTCAAAGTAAATTGTTCCTCACACACTAAAAGAGCATTTTTAATTTTCTAACTTCATGCTGGTACTTCAAAACCAAAGAACTGAGCACAAACTACTCACACTGAATTTTTGCTAGAAAGCAAACCAGGTCAAAACCAATAAGGTTCAATTTTTATCACCATAAAATCTTTCAATATTTTTATGATACAAGACCTTTGTTTTCAAGCTCTAAGAACACTCCTGAGAAGAAAACATCACTCACTGGTCTAAAAAATGCACCAAGGCTTGATAAGCAAACTGTAATTTCCCTTTACCTTCAAGTTTCAGGCCCCAGGTATAAGAAGATGTGAGGTTATGCAGGAATGCAGGTGTGGAGTGCAGGGGATTAAACAGGGAGGGTCAGGGGACAAGTGGCAAAGTTATGGCAGAAAACATTTCATGGCTTGTAAGCTTGAAGGTCTTAATTATTTTATTAATTTATTGCTGAGTGTATGTAATAACATGAGAAAGTGCTGGAGGAAAAGCTGAATAAACTGGCTAGGAAGAAGTATTTATGTGGAAGTAATGGCTCTGAAAAAGACAAATTATTTGTTTCTTTTAGTGCAAGGTAAGCAAAATCCTTGGATTTTTTAATCCTCTGAAATTTCTTCTTTCTAAGAAGGGTTTTTGTGTGCTGGGGAAGGGTTTGAGTGCATAAACTGAAGTTTATTGAGAGTAAAATATAGGAAAATGCAGAAAGAGAGAAGCTGAGGAAGGATTGAGTGGGATTGCTTTGGTGCCCCTGTGCCTAAACCTCACTTTAAGGAGGTCTGCGTGGCTGGGGAGCTTTTCTTGGGACTTCTGAGCATGAACAATTTAGTTCTGATGGTGAATTAAATGAATAATTAAATAATTAAACACGCTGCTCCTGGGGTTGGTGCAGCTTTCTGCCGGAGAAATGAGGGAAGACAACGATGCTGCTCTCAGGTTCAGCTGCCAAAATCCCTTTTCCCAGCAGTTCAGTGTTTCTCTGAGCTGGGAGTGGCTTTGCAGCTCAGCCCTTTGGGGCTCAGAGATGGCCCCAAGCCCTCCTGCAGGCCATCGACCTGCTCTGTGAAACTCCGCACCTGGCAGCTTCTCCTTTCCATTTTTCTTCTTTTTTACCCTTAGAGTAAATGTTTAAACCTTTTAAAATGGAAATGTTTGAACCTTTTAAAATAGAAATGTTTAAACCTTTTAAAATGTTGCAGGTACAACGTGAACTCCGACTTTCCCTTTCAGGATTCAACAAATATTTTGATACTTTAAATGTAAATTGAAAGCTTCTTGTGAACGAAATTATAATAATGCTCCAAAATTGCAAGCCACGAGGTGCTTCTGAGGTGCTTCCAGGTAACTTCTGTCCAACCTCTCCCTTCTAAACTCTGGACTGAAGTTTAAATTCCTGACCCTTTCCATCACAGGATGCAGTTTGTGGGACACCCTTTTGCCAGCTGCCTGTAGGAAAATAAATCCTTTGCTTTGCTTAGCATGTGAAATGTTTTGTTTAACGAATGATTTTACTCTCAGTATTAGAAGATATTCTTTAGAAGTGCTGATGTTGAAAAGAAATATCTTTGAAAACAGAGAAATGGAAGGGAGAGAAGGAGATTTGTAAACTTTGCTGTCAGTGTCCTGAGCCCCACTCTGGTTCTCTTGAATTTCTCATTTATTCAGTTGTTTCTCTTGCATTTCTCATTTATTCAGCCTTAGGGAAGGGGAGAGGAGGATCCAGAAGGTCATTTCCCCATGGGAATGGTCACTGTGTGATTCCCACATCCCTGCCCTCTTCACTCCTGCTCTCTGTGTTTAATTGTGCTGCTCACCACTAATGTAACTGCTCTATTTAATTACTGCAAACCAGGGTTTGGAGTCCTGTTGCACTAAGAAATAAAGGAGGGCAGCTCTCTGTAGGTAACTTGAGGCATTTCCTTAAAGATTCCATTAAATCCCTGAGATTTTGGGGTGCCTGACCCAGGGAAACTCAGCTTTTTGATTTTTAAGGAAGGTAACCACAAATGGGAGGCCTCCAGCCTGCTCAAAAACAGCTGTATCCATTATAAAATCCTGATTTTCAGCCTGGTCTTTAATGGGTTTGGGTGTCCATATGCTCCAAAAGCTGCTGGACACTCCTCCATGTGCAAAGATGTTGTTGTACACTCATGCATAGCTGAGCTACATCATCCCTCAGTGTCTGTGCTGCAGCTTGCTCCAGGCAAATGTCCTGTGAGGTTATGTTTAAATAATGCCATCTAAGATCATCATTTAACGTATATTACTAATTTAATGTGAAGTGGAAGGAGTGAGGGTTCCCAGACCTGCTCTTTCAGCTCCTATCAGGATGCCATCGTGGTCACTGGGGCTGTGACACCGACTCTGGGTGGCTGAAAGACACTTGGGAAGCTTCCTGCTCACTTGCTAAACCTCTCCTGACAGTCCCAGTTGCACCAGTCAAAGCCATTTAAACCCAGGGGACACTGGAGAAGAGAGAGGAAATCTTGAATGAGCAGGAGGAAGGGGGCCATGGGATGTGTGGTGTGGGTGATGCTCTCAGCAGTTTCCCTTACAGCCCTGCCTGTGTTTCAGGACTGGGTGAAATTCTACCCTGTCCCTCAGAAGAGCTGGAACAGTGCAGTAAAAGAGGCAGGAACAGAGCAGGAAATGCCTCCTCTCTTCCCCTGGGGCTCCCATGTTCTCTCTGTGGGCTCAGCAAATTGTTTGGCCATCGGAGGTGGCCTGGAAGAAGCCAGCCTGTGGTTTTTAGGAATAATGGGATAATTGCTCAGGCCAGGGCACCAGGGAGCAGTTGCTTTCCTCCCAGGAGGCGAGATCTGAGCAGAGCTGTCCCTCCTGCCCCGGCAGGCTCCTGTCTGCTCTGGTTTAACAGGAGCATCTCTTCTGACACAGGATCCATTTCTCATCTCCTCCAAGGCACTGGAGCCAAGTTCCTGCTGGAATTTTCATTTAAGAGCAATGTGCTGGACTGACCCATCCAGTGCCATTCATGTTCTGAAGGAATCCTATTCCCTCTTTTTTGCTTCTTAATGTGGATCTGCTAAATCTCCATCCAGAGTTCCTGTTCTGTTCCTCACTTCCTCCCACCTCCTGTGACCTTTCCTGGGAGGTGGCACGGGTCCAAGGACTGGGAAAAGCCCTACCCATGCTGTGAATTAATCATTACTAAATGAATATTCCTCCAAGGTCTTCCTGGCCACCTAAACCTGGATTTCTGTGGATTACAAGGAGTTCAGGCAGAGCAGATAACCAAGAGGAGTTTGCTTCTCCTTTTTGGTAGCCAAATAACGACAGCCCAGCATCTCAAAGGAAACCAATTTTCATGGTCCCAGCAGAAAGGAAAGAAGCAGAAGGATCTCCTTCTCCTGTGCACAGAAATATTCATGAGGATGTTGAGATGGCTAGGCTGGAGTGGGAGCACTCCATCAATAAATAAAGAGCATCAGTATCTTATGACATTACTGAGGAAAGAATGACATCTCTTTTGCTTTTATTTCCTTCTATTTCAGAACATTCCAGTTGAAACATTCAGCTCCAAATGGCACTTGGAGCACGATTCTGAGGGCTTGATTAAAGCAGGGAATTCGTGTTGTGCTAAAGGAATCCATTAAGCTGTGAGGAGGAAGAGCAGCTGGCTGAGCCTGCCCTGAACCCTCTCCATGGGCACTGCCATGCCCAAGTCAGGGCACCCAGACCTGCCAGGCAGCTCAATCCAGGCTGGGGAGTCCTGGACGGATACGGGGAATGCAGGATGAGCCCAGGTGGGGAAGGAAGCAGAGGGAGCTGGTGGATTTTCCATGAGCTGTCAGGGATGGTAGCTGTGGCAGAACTGAAATCCTAATTTTTTCAGAAGGATTAAGGGTTTTAAAAGTATTTAGTCCAGTACTAATTAGGAGCTGAGCCTTATTTAGTGTGCTATCTGGTAAAATCTTGCTCTAATCGTGCCACCACTGTTCTATCTTGTACAGAGAATGAGGGAACCATTTTTCAACTATTCTGTTGCTGAGTTTCCTTCAAGAATTCCTTGTTCCTTCCAGATTTCTGTGTGTGAGTGATCTCGTTGCTGTCTAGTAAGATTTAGGCAGCCTACAGGCTGTTAATTGAGCCCTAATCAGAAATTCATCACCTCCAAGGCAGCATTATTTTAATTTGGAATTGTCTGCTTTTCTTGTAGGTTGGTGGCACTGCCTTGATTTTGTAGCTCCTTTCTGAGGAGGAATTCTGCTCTTTCAGGTCTTCAATCTGTGCCTCCTCTGCTGGGCTGGAGATCTTGATCTCTGGGAGGGAATTGGGCAGGGAACCCAAGTGTTTCCATGCGATTCACTTCTAATCCAAATGTATTTAAACCTAAAGCTGAGCAGCCTCTGTACAAATGTGGAATATAGCCAATAATTTTCTGGCTCTAGGAAGCTCTCCTAGATCCTTAGATGCTTTTTCCTCCCCTGTTCGCAGCACAGAAAAGCTCTGGAATTGCTGATACAGCAGAGCAGGAGGCTGTTCACTTTCTATACCTGCAGCCCAGGCTGGGAAGGGCTGAAATGCACAATCCTATGGATTTGGGAACAAACCAGACTTTTTCCAGCTGAGATCCTCCCCTTGAAGACTGAAAAGGGCATTTGAGAGCTGTTAAACATCTGTGGAGGTTCCTGCAGTGGCAGCTCCTCCATCTCCTGAAATGGGCTGGTGTTGTTCTTGAGGAGGAATTGCAGAGGGCACAGGAGAACCCATCAGGATTGGGTCCTGGGCTCCCAAATACCCCTGAGAGGCAGAAATCCTGTTCTGTTCTCCTCCATCTCCCGAAATGAGCTGGTTGTTCTTGTGAAGGAAATGCAGAGGGCACAGCCTGCCCCATTCCTGGCAAGGAGAACCCATCAGGATTGGGTCCTGGGCTCCCAAATACCCCCTGGGAGCAGAAATCCTGGCAGTGGGGGCTGTGTGCAGCTCTCCCGGGGAGGGCTGTCCCTGGAAAAGCGAGAGCTGTGCTGCTGCATCCCTGGAGCAGGGGAGGGAGGGGTTTGGCAGGCAGCTCCTGTTCGCAGTGACTTTACCTGAGGTAATCTTTTCCGCCAGGCTGGCTCTGACATTAAAAATGGAAGAGGCCAGGGACATTTTCCACCCAAAGCTCAATGGAAAGTGGCAGGTGTCAGATTTTTGCAAATTTCTTTCTCTTAACTCAGAGGCTTCTGCTGACAGGGATGTGAAGGCTCCAACCTGGAAAAGCTCCAAACTCAAAATTTTTTCGCGACCAGCTTAAAATACAAAATATTTTTAAAAGGTGATGGGGAGGGGAAAGGACAGAGAGGTCAAAAGGAATGGAAATTGTTCAGTGTGGGGGAGAAATGTGGTTTGTACACTGCAGGCAGCTGGAGAGGCTCACTGCTGGTACACACTCGGAACACGGTGCCTTTGCCAGCAACACGGAATGGGAGCAGGATTTTCCTTCTCCTGTCACCGGAGAGCACCTGGAGCGAGCTGCTCAGCAGCCAGGCCCTTTGGCTCACCCCTCCGGGGTTACCAGCGGCACCTTCTTTTGTCAGCTGGCTCCAAACTCGTGGATCCTGTGTCAGACGATGCTCACTATCACTGCTCTGCCATCAGCTGAGGAACAGATGCAGAGAGAGCCGATCCCAAATTTCGGTGACTCATTTCCTGCTGCTAACAGATACTCGACAGATCTGTCCTGGGCAGCACTCGTGTCTTTTGTCATGGCAATACATTTCAGGGAATTAATCAACCCTGCGAAGGACGACTCGGATGAGGTGGAGTCTTTTAGGGCTTGAGGATGATCTGCTGGAGCCAGCTCTGGGTGATGGTTACTCCTGCGGTGATTGCAGAGTTCGGAGTGTGAATCCCCCAATCCTTGGGGAATCTCCCCATTAGCTGCTGTTCAAAGCAGGTCGGGCTTGATGTCAGCTCTGAGGCTGTGAATTCCCACCCGGGAGGGAGTGCTCTTCCCTCTCCAGCTCCCACCGGCGCTGCCTTAGAGGAATAAAATCAAACATTACACCTTTGATTTAAGAGACGTATAAAGCTGAGATGTAACCTGGAATTTTTCTGGCTCCATGTGCAGAACTTCTGTGCAATGGTTACTTGGAGGAAGCTGCTTTGCTTAATAACCAGCAGAGTTTAAGGCTAATTTGTGTACAGTGCCTTAAGAGATTGAAAAAACCAAACTCTTTTTACTCAATAGAGCTGGGGAAATGAAAGATAAACCCAGTTATTTTGATCTGGTCTATTCAGGGTAAATATATGGCTCAATTTTTTATCGCCCACCCCACGCCAGGGCTCCTGTGGAATTTCACAAAGCTTAAGCAGTCCTGGGTTTTAACGTGAGTCACTGTGTGCTGGTAACTCTGCATTTAGAGAAGGTGGCCTGTCACCCTCTGCCTGTGTTGGAGGATCAGGGGTTCCTGGGCACAACTGAACCCCTTGAAGCACCTCGTGTGTGTTTTTGTGCTCAGTGCTGTGCTATTGCTGGGCTCGAACAGCTTTACGTGCTGTGTGTAACAGCTCCCGGATTATCTGTGGTTCTCTCTTCATGGAAATCTCTCCTTTAGCTCCAGTTCTGTGTACAAAGTTGAGCTTTGCATGTTCTTTCAGTATGTAGCTCTGAATTTTTTATGAGTGACCTTCAAAAAGTGAAGGGAAAAAAAAAATTCAAAAAAGGGGGGAAAAGCCAGTTAATGGAAATGCTTTCAAAGTGTAAATATCTTTCCTCAGAACATTGTGTGTCTCTTTGGAGCTGAAGACAAAATAACATGTCTGGGAGATGATAAAGCAAAAAAGCTCTTGGGGAGATAAATGGTAGGAACTTGTGCCCTGCTGTCTCTGAGCAGGGGCTGCTGGGTGGTCTCACCCCAGGGAGGCGACTTCTGGCACTGAAAAGTGTGCAGATGGAGCCCTTCCCTACTGCTGGATCCCATTCTTTACAGAGAGAGGGAAAACAGGGAGAAAATTCACCAAGAAGTTCATTTTGTGGGAAAGGGGGACGCTGGATCACCGAAATTGCTGTAGGTACCTGAAGAGGTTTTGCTGATATGTGGGGCAGGCCTTTGCCTGCCATTACCCTGATTAGTTTTAATTAGCCTGTTTCAGTTTTTTAGTTTAAATTAAAGTGATCTTGGCTTTTCAGAATGGAAGGATTTTAACACCAACTTTTCTATGACATTTACTCTGCTGTTCTGGCTCCTGGTCACACTGCGTGTGGCACTCAGTGCTCTGGTCTGGTTGACCAGAGGGTGTTTGGCCAAAGGATGGACTTGATGATCCTGGAGGTCTTTTCCAGCCTTTGATGAGCTCTTCCTGCTCCACCTCCCTTTGTCTGGCAGGTGGGTTTTGATCCCTTCAGTGAATAACTGGAGTTATGAATGCTCTGAGTTTCAGAAGGGAAGGAGAGTCAGAGTTTACTTTGAATTCCACCCACAAAGGGGCACAGAAGGGTTTCAAAAAAGGTTTCAAAAAGGCAGCTGTGCCTTCTAACATCTCCTAGGAATGAAATCTGCTGTGGGGCCTGGCCCTTCTGCTGAGACAACTTTCACCTGGCCTGGTGATCATAAATGTGATAAAATCTCTTTTGTGCAGCTCCCTCTTCCTTTCCCTGCCCTGTATTTTGCTCAGTGACTTCTGAGTGAAAGCTTTGCTGCTGTTGAAGGGCTGAGGTTGAGGATGGAGGGATGGAGCAGCAAATACCCCTCATTTTCTGGAATCAAAGCAAGCTCTGAAATAAAAGGCTTAGCCCTGCTCAGGCTCAAGTGATTTGTTGCCTGTTCTGCTGACTGATGCCTTGAGAGTGGCTGCATTGACAGCTCAGCAGCCCTCAATTCATCCATTCCTGGCAATAATTTGGCAGCAGATCTGACAGGACCTCGCTGCAGAGGAGTGATTGGATGTCTGAGGGGTTGGAGTTACGTAATGGAGGAGGCAGACTCGGGATTAACTGGAATGTCTCCTGTGCTGATCGAAAGTGTGATGCCACTGTGAACTTCAGCCTGGATGTCCACCTCAAAAATTGGGTTTCTCGGTGTCTTTTGGGACTTTTGGGCTTTCTGGGAGCTGTCCCTTGGTGTCTGAATAAAGCTCCACACTCTGCTGAACGTTACTAAAAGCCTGTTAAAAGGGAAGGAGTGTTCCAGCCAGATATGCAGATTTAACAGATCATCTGCCCGGCCTGTGGCTTCTTCAGTGTCTGACCACAAAAAGGAGAGGAAAACGGTGCTTGATGAATAATTCACAGGTCGTGCTCTGTTAGGGTCAGTGCCTCTAACTGGGCAATGCTGTCAGCGTTGCTGTTTTCTGGAGCCTCTGTTGCAATTTTGGTTCCTGGGTGTTGATTTTTATAAGTTGCAGGGTCAGATGGAGGAGCAGTGCGAGAACAGTCGGGAACCAAACATTCTGCCCTCGTTTCTGAAGGAGCTGGGTTGACCTGGGAAAGGTAAAAATGGCTTTATTTTCTAGAATTTCTGATGGACAGATCATGGATTTGAGAACTGTGTGAAAAAGCACCCATTAATGTAGCATCAGTTCTGTGCTGGACTGGATCACCTGAGAATAGGTTTGACTTGATGATCTCAGAGCTCTTCCAGCCCAGTTCATTGTGTGATTCTGTGAACATTGTTGGGTTCTGCTCCTTGTGGTAATGAGGATTCCCAGTTTTTACAAGTTAAACCTCGAATTTTGACAAAGGTCTGCTCCCATTTCATTTTCTTGCCTTCAGTCTGGCACGAGAGCAGAGCTCAAAGCTGCTTTATCCAGCTGTGTGCTGGCATTAACCCGTTGTGCTGGGGGTTCTCACCTGCCTGATGGGAAAGCTCTTGGGAGAAGGGGTAGCCCTCTCTTGGAACAGATTTTTGGCCTTTCTGGGGACTCTTTTCCACAGGAGCTCAGGGCAAAGCTACTCCCACATTGGAAAATGATGGGGAGGAGAATCGAGGAGGTGTCCACAGCCTGCCCTGCGGTCAGGGGAAGGACACGAGGTGAGGGAAGCCTGCAGTGGCTGAAAAAGAGGAATTTGACACACATGGGGGAAATCTGAGCAGGTTTTGGGCCTGGTTTTTGTCATTCTTGTTGTAGGAAAACTCATCCAGCAACTTTGGGAGGGCTTTGCCATCCGTGCGTGTGCCCACACCCCGCCTGCCCTGCGTGGGATTTCTCTGCATGTTCTCCCCTCAGCTGGAAAGGTGCTCGTGGTAATTTGGGAATGCAACCCAGTCCTGCTTCGTGTTTTGCACAGCGAGGTAGAAAATGTCACCTTGTTTCAGACTCTCCTCTGTCACATCAATTACAGCAGGCCTGGAGAAGGGCAGGGTGATCTTCAACAGCACAAACTCAGGGTTCCTGCAGCTTTCCTGCTCTGCAGGAAACCCTTGGAATTGTTCAGCCTGGCTGGGGATAGCCAGTGGAGTTGAAACAAAAAAAAAAGACCGTTTATTATGTTGTTATTATGAAGACAGTTGTGTTAACTGGGGATAAATTCTCTTTTCCTGTTAGTGTAATATTGATGAATAAATCACCCAAAGAGGTGTCACTTGTCCCCTGTGCTCAGAAAAATGAGATGGAGGCAACGACTGATTTTCACAAACTTTGATCTCAGCTTTGTGACATTGAAGGTTCTGAAGATGAGGTTAATTCAAGGCTGGCATCACTATGGTTGGACTTCCACGAGTTAGGACATGTTAATTAGATGTACTTAATGTAGGCTTTTAAATTCGCTCCTTATCTGTTAATTTGTAGTGGGGACAATTTTATTTACATTTAGACACCAGCAGGAAATGGTCTGTGGGCATTGACATCGTTAAACTGCTCCTGGGAGAGGGGGAAAAAGGGGGTTATGTTGCTAAATGGAAATGCAGCATTTCTCAGCAGTTGGCCACAGCACTTGAACGGAAAATGGGAGAATATTTATCATTTGGAGATGGAAACAGGAAAAATCCGAGGCTTGGAGCGAGGGACAGGAAGATGGAAGGCAGTGGCCTGTTCCAGTCATTAAATATTGAGGCGATGTCAAAAGCAATGGAACTGATGAGGGCGCTTCTGTTGATGTCATTGTTATGGAAATTAGGGCTGGAAAGGAGATGCACGACAGGAGGAGAGCTCTGGGGCACCACAGGCACAGGTTGGTTAAAGCCCCGGTCCAGGCAGCAGCTGCTGCTACAACACAATATTTATATTACAGACACTGAAGTGAGGCTCACGCTGTCCCTCAGAGGGGGTGCCTGAGTGTAATCTGATTTTCAGGAGAGCCTCTCTGAGCTCTCTGCTGGCGGTGGGTGCTCTACAAAGGCAGAACAGATAATCTGATCGTTTATTTCTTTGGTTTAAGGGGCAAATCGGCATTTAAAAGCGATTTTGCTGCGTGAAAAGGCAGCTCCCAACTTCAGCCAGAGCTCGGGGGTTGCGTGGGACCGCTGATTAATGGGTGATGAGATAATTAATTGCTGAGCCGTTATTCTTTTAGTAACGGTGCCACCTCGTGGGCTCGGGAGGGAGGAAGGGGCTGCAGATGCTCCCAGAGTTTTAATTCCCACTTTAAAGCCTCACCTAGCAACAATTTCCTTGTTAACAATTATTTTTTACTCTTCTTTCCACTTTCTCAGTGCTGTAGTAAGAGCAGGTCTATTTGGTAGGTTTTAATTTGCAGTTTTCAAAGCAGTTTCTGGGCCATTCTATCAAATCCAAATCAAAGAAAAACAGTGCCAACTGCATCTTATTAGTTGGAAATTTTAATCACACTGGTCTTCTGGGCGCTGGGTCCTTGCTGAAGATTTCAAAGTGCTTTTTAATCACTTTAATCAATGTAGTTCAATCTCACATCCAGCTGAAATGGATAAGAAATGACACATGGAGAAGGAGATTCTTGATATTCCCAACATCTGGGTCTGTCCTGTAACGTGTCCCCTCCCCAGGATTGATGAGAAGCCTTTGAAAATGAAATAATTTGGTTTTTCTGTGTTTCCTTTAAAAAAAAAAATCAATTTGTGACAAGAATGAATGTATCTTTCTTCATCCTCACAAAAAATATAATAATAGGTAAATAAAATAACTCCTCAAAGCCCCTCAGCATTGATAAACCTGAACGGTGGAGGCAACACCTCATCTTCCCACCTCTATTCCTTAGTTTTAGTTTGTTAGGAACCCACTTGTGCCTCCCAAGGGATGAACCTTTCGGGTGCTGGGGGTGTGTGATATGTTTATATTATTTTTATCTGCAAGCTGGATCTCTGTGGTTCTCCTAGAAAATGTCAGTGGTAACCTGGAAATGTCTTTGTGCTATCGATGTTCTTATTTAAAGAAAAGAGTTTGTGGCCTGAACAAATGCTGTGCACAGCCGGTTTTTAATATTTTTTTATAGTTTGAATTAATTTTTTAAGGATTTTGTGGTTGTTGGGGTTTTTTTGTTTGGTCGGTTTTGTTTGGTTTTTGTTTGTTTGTTTGTTTGTTTGTTTCATTTCCGCAGTTCTTGAAGGAAAAATGGCTGTTAAAACTTGGGTTTTTTACCTAAACGCTGGCAGAACCTCACAAAGAATCCCCTTAAAGGTAAAAAAGTGGGAGGAAAAATGAGAAATGCCTGCCTGTAAGTCCGTGCTGCCATCGAAACCCCGGCTTTCCCTGGCAGAGGGCAGGAGCATCCCTGCCGCTCCCGCCCCGCGGCCAGCGCAGTTTGCTGTCCCTGTGGTTTTCCTGTTGGCTCTGACTATCCCGGGCCGCGGGATGAGCCCTGCCCGACAAGGAAAAGCTCGCCGGGAAATGTTCTGGGTGCAGGAAACTCGGGGGAGGGGGTCAGGAGCCCGAGGGATTCGCTGCCTGGGAGGGCTTTGCCCCAGGCTGGGGTCGGGCGTTGTTACGGAATCCCGCAGTGGTAGCGAGGGGGAGATCCAGAGGCAGCAATTATGCAGCAAGATTGATTGATTGATTGAATTTTTTTTATATTTTATTATCTTTTATAGTTTTTTTTTTTTTTTCTTCATGGTTTACTTGGTCAAAGGATCAGCCACCCCTTGGGGTGATTGGCTAAAATCCTAAAACATCCCTTGTCAAAATATTTTTCTACTGCACTATAAACAAAGGTTTGCGAGGCTGCAGGTGCTCACAGTTTATAGAACTTTACAAATATCTTCTGTGAGAGAGAAAAATATCTCTGGGGACTAGAAAGAAGCAAGAATTTTTCATGTTAGCAGCATATTTGTATCCACAGGGTGTAGCCCTTCCCAGCAGGGATTTGATCCCGGCTCTCACTCAGGGATGCTCAAATCACGGAGGGAAAATGAGGTTGAGGAGGGCTCAGAGCCTGAGTGAGGACTGGACATGCAGGTGTTGTCTCGTCCAGGTGGATCTGCAGCTCTGTGGGGTAAGGAATGGCTGCATCCATGCTCCCGAGCTGCCTGCTTGGCTCCTCATCCCTGTTTTGGGGAACCCAGAGCATGAAATGGTCTGGGACGGGTTTGCTCCAGCCCTTCCCAGCAGGGATTTGTTCTCAGCTCCCACTCCGGGATGCTCAGGGAAGCATAAACCACTTCGCAGAGGAAAAACGAGAATTAGAATGGCTGAATAAGCTCAGGACATGGAGTTTTGGTTTTATCCAGGTGTCTGCCTCGTGGCTCTGCAGCTCTGGGGCCAGGAGGGAAGTCTGGACTCTGAGACTTCCAGAGGCTCCCGAGCTGCCGGCTCAGCTCCTCAGCCCTGTCCTGGGCACTGCAGGGCCCGAGGCTGTCCCTTGTCCCAGCAGATGGAGCCCCTGCCGAGCCTTTCCATTCCCGGTCCTGCCGAGCACGCCCTGGGAAGCCAAAAGGCCGGGAAGAGTGGCCAGGCGAGGGTGAGTGGGGCAGGAGCTGACGCTGGTCTCTTGGCAGGAGCTGATCCAGGAGGCAGAGGAATTGCTGCACGGAACGAGCAGAGATTAAAATAAATGTCCCTGGAAAGCAAACCCAGCGCAGTTAAAAGAGCTGGAGAAAGCAGGAGTGGTTGTGACCAGAGCCTGGTGCTTCATCCCTGGAGTTTAGGGAAGAGGGTGCAGGGAGCTGGATCACGATCTAACGGCACTTTATTAAGTCTGCACATGTCACCCCACATTAAAGCTTAAATATGTTTCTCCCCAGGCCTCCAAAGGAACTCAATGCCTTTCCCCAATGCTTTTATCTTTCCTTTCCCTGCACTTCAATTATGAACATTGCTGCTTCCCACAGCAAAAATCTTTTTCTAGGTCATGATTTTTATCTGGAAGTGGAAGTTAAGCAAGGCTAGCCTAGGTTAACAAGTGAATAACGACTTCTAAATGAACCCCAGAAAGTCTGAGGAGAGATTATTTATGCTGGGTTTCTTCTTCATGGCTTTGGGTGAGCAGGAGATGCATTTGTGGTGTGAAGGAGTGAGGTCCTGATGGCACACGCTCACGGGGTTGATGGCACTGCCGAACGAAGTTGGTTTTGGCTTTATTTCACAGATTTTGTCTGGTCTGCTGAGCTATTTAATCACAAGGAAAGATTGCCTGGCTGGTCTCAGTCCTATGGTGTTTGTGGCCTGCACTGGTGCTGTTTAAAAAACCTCTTAGGGGTGCTGTGTGTGTGAAATGTGCTCCAGTTTTGGTGCCAAGTGTCAGGGTTTGCTCTCTGAAGAGAATTCCTGGGGCCCTGCAAATCCAGGATGAAGATGCTCCTGGAATGGGGCAGGAGGGGCAGGGACACAGGGAACAGACTGCCTGGAAAGCAGATGGCAGCCCCAGCTGCTCCCAGAGGTCCCAGCAAGGTCCTTGCACTCCTCTGTGAACACTTGACAAGAACCTGAGCCTCTGTCTGTGCTGGATGCAACAAAACCCCCCAAGGCAAAATAAGGAGCCAGGATTCTGCATTTAACGAGATTTATGCAATCCTTTGCTTTTTGGGCAAAAGTCCTCAGTGTCAGGCTGGCTGGGAAGGGTGTTAGCATTAGAGAGAAGCAAATCTGAGCTGGAAGGTGGTGATGAGGAGCTGGCCTGGGTGTGCTGCTGCTGGGGAAAGGACATTTTTCCATTGGAAAGGAATTCCATGCAAACAAAAAGGTGCATGGAGATGTCCCAGGAAGGATTCACAGGGGTCTGTGCTCTGGGCTGCACCATGAGGTGTTAGAGGGCACGGGAGGACTGTGGATTCTCCCAGTTGACTCAAGGACAGCTGGAGCAGGGATGCCCAAAGGCTGGGGGGGCACGGAGGGCACTGGGGGAACCACGATGCTGCCAAAGAAACAGTGGCAGGGGGTTTCTATAAAACCCTGCTGAGTGGCAGAGCTGCATCCCTGACCATCCCAAGGGTCAGGATGTCAGGTTCATAAAGGTGGGAGTCAGCAAAAGGCTTTTCATGTCTGAAAGACAAGAACAAACCTGTCTGATGGCACCACAATTTCCCATTTGACCCCCAAAAATGCCTTCCAAAGGTAAATGGTTTGAAATGGTGTCTGATTGACTCCTGCCACTCAGAATAACTTGAAACCCACTTGTAACTCCCCTGAGGTGCTGTATTGATCCCCCAGGCCACAGACAAAAATAAATTTATGTACCTCACTGTTTAATTATTATAATTTAACTTCTAGGAGCCTTAAGCATGAGCAAGGTGTCTGTTTAGTGATGTGCTGGATGAGCACTGAGCAAAATATAGTTCCTGCCCTGCAGAGCCACTGCATGCAAATTAAATCAATTACAGAAAGCTTAAAATAAGTCCAGCACTGCTGCAAAGAGGCTCTGCCACATCCTGCTCGCTGGAGTTTTGTGGTTGACATCTGAGCAGCCTCTCTGGGCTTAAAGACACAGAGGGCTCAGGGGAAAAAATGCTGGAGTTCCTCTTTTTAAGGAAAATGGTTTGGGTTGGTTTTTTTTTTTCTGAAAAGGGAAAGTTTCTGCCGTTTTTCAAGAGAGTGAAATTGTGATTCCTGTTGGAGCTTTTATATTTTCCCTAAGGATCTCTGGAAGGGTGGTCAGCCTACTCAAAAGCCCAGGGGTGGTGGAATAGCAGAGGCTGTGCTTGTAGAGACGGTCTCTTTTCCTGTGAGGTTGAACAGTGGCACAAAAGGTGGAGTTTTGTCAAATAAAGTCAAATTTTGTGGAGTGTGAGGCTGGGTCGTCCTCACCTCGAGTGCTGGGGGCAGTTTTGTGTGCCACAATATAAAAATAAAGCTGTTAGAAAGCATCCCAAGGAGGGGTGTGGAGATGGGGAAGGGTCTGTGGGAGGCACACGGGGAGCACTTGAGGGCACTTGGTTTGTTCAGCTGGAGAAGGGGAGGCTGAGGGGAGAATCCTTGGGGGCTGCAGCTCCTCCTGAGGGGCAGCTCCACCTCTGCTCCCTGGGACAGCACCCAGGGATGGCTGGAGCTGTGCCAGGGGAGGGTTTAGGGTGGGTATCAGGGTGGGTTCTTCCCCCAGCGGGTGCTGGGGCACTGATCAGGGAATGGGCACCGAGGCTGCCAGGGATGCCCAGGTTGTTGGGGGGTCTGTGCAAGGCCAGGAGCTGGGCTGGGTGGTCCTGGTGGTCCCTTCCAGCTCAGGACACCCCATGGCTGTGTTGTCTTTAGCAGAGCAGTGGTGTCCATTCATGAAGCTGAGCTGGGAAGGAAAGCAAATACTCCATGAGGGTGGGTTGTGTACTTATGGCAGGCTGCTCTGGAGTGAAGTGGTGCTGCCTCTGTTCTGCAGCGCTCCCTGCTCGGTTCTGCTGCCTTCTGGACCTCAGGCCCGAGGTGGCAGTGCCCAGCAGCCAGCAGTGTCCTGCTGGCATCCCTGCAGGGCGGGTCATTTACAGGGATTGGAGTGGTCAGCAGTTCCAGCTGCACTTGGAGGGTGTGGGTTGGGCAGGGAACATGGGATGTTCCTGGTGGAACTGAGGCTCTCAAAGGCTTGCTCTGAATGAAGTGGTTTTTAAGGTTAGCAGGGACAAGCACACAGATTTCTGCAGCCCAGGGCACGTGAGGAATCACTTCAGGCTGCAAAACCAGACTTGGGCACAAATGGGAGGAATTAGGGTGAGGTTTGGGTGAAAATACATCCAAAGGGCCTGACCCAGCCACGGGCTCTGAAAACAAAAGAGGGGTTTTGAAGCAGATTATGTTAAACTTGGATTTATACTGACCTTGTCCTCCAAATGCAAACCCAAAACACTTCATAGAACCATCTTGATTTTTAATCACAGCTTCTGAGGGCGGAGTGGTGTGACACCTGGCAGCTCAGGGTGGGGAATTCTGTGTCCCCCTGGGAAATAATACAAACTCCCTGCTGGGCAGGTCTGTCCTGGTGGGAATCTCTGGCTCAGTCACAGCTTTAATGTCAAGATTTTGCAATGCAAAGGTCAGCTGTTCCCCCATTTTTTTATTCAAAGCTTCTCTCTTGCTCCCCCAATTTTCTTTTGCAGAGCAAAATGCAGCAAAGCTCATTCCTTTTCCAGTCCAGATAACACAGACCAGGCATGGATTTGCTAAAGGAGGCTGGAAGGGCTGGAGCCTACAACAGAAAATTGTCAAGGTAATGCAGATTCTCACTGCAGTGCTGTGATGGAGCTTCACTTCCCCCTGCTCAGACTGGGGAGTGCATCTGCCACTGCCTGGAAGGGAATTCAGCCCCTGGGAAAGCACTGGCTGTGCTTATGTAACAGAGCCTAGCAGGACACAAGTCTGGATCATACCAGCAAAAAGAATTCATCCTTCTCTATTTGATGCATCCCCTGTAGCTATGAAAAGATGGGTTGGCACAAATCCTTCCTGGGAAGGTCCATAATTTGCTGTAGTAGTGGAAATAATTGTGATTGTTGCAGGCTGGCAGACCTGCAGCTGCCACAACCTTTGGGAGTCAAAGCAAGGGATGTGCTGCTGGCCCTGCCTGCCACGAGTTCTGGCCCCCAGGGCTCCCAGTCTCCTCCTAATTCTCCTTCTGCTCTCTGGAGACTGGCACAACACGTCCACTTTTTGATTCTAGCAGACACATCGTTATGCTTCTTGCCATCCAATCTCTTGTCAGCCAAGAGGCTGCTCTGGATGTCCCAAATCTTGAAGGAAGGATGGTAAAAACAGTGAATCATGGCAAGAAGTCTCGGGGTGTCTCTGTCTTTGCCTTCTGTCTCTACAGAGAGCTCACACTTGTGTTCTTTGGAGCATTTCAGCCCAGAAAATGGCCTTGGGGAAAGATCAGGGTGACCTGAACATGCATGAAACCATGGTGATGGAGCCCAAAAATACAACAGAAAATAGGGGGTAAATAAAAAAATTGTTAGCGTGGCCTCTGTGGGTTTTAGTTCAGGTTTTATTTTGAATTTGTCACGCTGAGGGGGAATACTGGCAAATGCCACCACATCTTCCTTCCTCCCCGAGGCTCCCAGAGTGATTGCCATGAGCCTTTTCCTTTGCTGTTACCCCAGGAACCTGTGGAATATTTACACTTTCAATCTGGTGAACAATGACTGAATGATCTCACCTTGGGTGAGAGGTGCTCAGAGAGTCTGGATCCAGACAATGGAAGAAAGAATTGGCACTCAACCATCTTGGGAAGCTTAAAATTCAAATCCTGCACTTCATCCTGGAGCAACTGAAGGGAATTTTTCCTGCCAGGCTTCTACAGCTTTTTTATTGAGACAGGCAAGTGGTTCCCCTCTGTCAATTCCCCTGTGTAAGGACTTGTCTCTTGCATTGGATTAGTAGAATCCTCAGATTTCAGATCGAGTTTTCTGTGGCTGCTGCTGAAATAATCAAATCTTTACCTCCAGAAGAAGCAAATTTGCTGCTCACTGGGTGATTTGTCCCTGGGACTTCGTGTTAAGGAATGACTGGACTTTTTTAGCTTTCCATAACTAAGGCTGGCATGCCTCTCTCATTATTTTTTTTTGGTTTTGTTTTTCAGTTCATAAGTTTAAAAGTTTGGTTAAAGAATAATTTGGGGTTTTTTTTCCTCCCTCATAGTCTCACGAGGATGTTTGCAACAGGTACATTTTCTGCCAAGGCAGCTCCTGTGTGAGTGTGCAAGGAAAAGCAGGTGAGGGTTTGGCTTCCAGCACTAAAATCACCTTTATTTGTCCAGCTTTCTGCCATTTTATCAATCCTTAATTCTCTCTGCATCAATGGGAGAAAGTCACCGAGAAGGAACTGTGATTTTGGGGTTTTTAAGCAGAGGTTTTTCCTGAACTGCTTTCCAAAGGGAAAAGGAAAGGGACTGTTAGCTCTATTTTAGTTCCTGGCTGGACACAACTCTCCAATGAATTGCAAGGAGCTAAAAGTTCATGGCAGCACGATCAGGCAGCAAAGGGGAGCATCAGGAATTCAGCTGAACTCTATTCCTGCCTCTGACAGGGCTCCCCAGGTGACAAAGTCACTCCACTTAAATCCAAAAAATACTCCTCCTCTGGAGCCCTTCCAGCAGCAGCTCTGGCTGGAACAGGAAGCAGATCCACAGGAATATATTTGATAATCCTGGGAGGCTTCCAGCCTGCTCTGCAGGGGCTCTGAGGGGTTTGGGAATGGGATTGGGGAAGTGCTGGCTTGGGGGGAAATGGGGTAAAGCAGCCTTGGGTGGGCTGGGTGGTGCTCCTGTGAAGTTTAGGCAGAAATGGGGCAGAAAAAGTTTCAAAAATCCCCAAACAGCAATAAAACCAACAGCAAAAAAAACCCTCCACAAAACAAACAAACAACCCCCCCCCAAAAACAACCCAACAAACCAAACCCAAAAACCAAAACCAAATAACAAAAAACAATTCCCCCCCCAAACCCAAACAAATCCCTCCAAAAGAATACAAAAGGAACCCCAAAACCCAAAACAAACCCAAAGACCCCAAAAAAACCCAACACAACCAAAATTCAAGCAAGATCCTTTCTTCAGCCAACGCTGGCATTGTGTGGGGAAATCAAACCAAAGAAACTTTGCTAAAGGAGTTTTTGTCTCAACCCCGTTGCCCCATTTTAAGTGGGCTCATTTTTTTCTTTTTTTTGGGTCCAGCTTTTTGGAAGTTGCTGACTGAAAACTCAGAGCAGATCTTTAATCTGAGTTCTGCTTAGAAATGTTAAATTCTTTGAGCCAAATATTTCACTCCAGGCTCTGAACTGTATTTCATTTGTTACATGACTTTTCTCCTCAGCTGGTGGTTGTGAATGTATTTCACAGCAGAAACTGGGTTTTTAACAGCAATAACTGGGTTCTTTTGTTACTCTCTGGAGCTTGAATTTGGTTCACAGCTGCAGAGTGGCTTCTGGGCAAGAACTGGGGGGTGAAGCTTGGGTTTTCCTGAAGGAAGGATGGATTTGAAAGGAAGTGTTGGTGGTTTTGTTTCTTTATCACATGCTCTGTGCATATCTGCATGTTCAAGGAGATTTGGGTGTTTTTACAGAAATTTTATAGCAGAGGGACACAAAAGTGATGAACTGTTCTTATAACCTTGCAAATCCCAAATGTTCCTGGTGTTGCATTGATCAATCTTCTGGTGACTCTGCCAGAACCTGCTGTTGGTGTTCCTGGTTTGTCATTTGGGCAGGAAAAACAGATGCCAAAATCCACACATCCAAAGAGCCCTTTGCTCCTTAACTATTAAAAAAAAAAGTTATGTTTGTGAATCTCTCTCTGGAGCAGATATTCTTCAATAACCCCAGGGCAGAGGCCACAAGAGGTGATTATAATATTTTCCAGCAGTTTCAGTGACTTGATTGAAGAGGTTGGAGCAGCTGTGACTTTATTGCTGCATTTTTCACCTTCACTGTGGGAAATGAAAGTTTCTGTGGCGGGTTAAGGAGCTGCCTTGGTTTGCAGAGGTACAAAATCCCAATCTTTTAGAGTGGCCATGTTCAAACTCCAGGCACCTGACAGGATTTTTTGCCTAAGCACATCTTGGAGTTTGAGCAATAAAGAGCTTTTAAAGTTTGTTGCCTGAGCACATTTTGGAGTTTGAGAAATAAAAAATGTTTGAGGTTTTTGCCTAAGCACATGTCTTGGATCTTGAGGAATAAAGAGTTTTAAAGGGTTTTTCTGCCTAAGCACATCTTGGAGTTTGAGGAACAAAGAGTTTTTAAGTCTGGAAGTATTTAAGGAATTTTAAGGTTTCAGAGGTTTGGGGGTCTAGCAGCTCTGAATAAACCAGTGACAGTCCATATCATTCCCGAGACCAGGCTGGGGAATGTTTATTGTGGTTTTATTCCAGAAACCCAGGGGAATTTGGAGCTCTGAAGGCAGATGCTCTCCCCATATGCTCCACACGATTTCTCCTCTCACTTTGGAAGCTTCTCATCATCTTCTTTAGGAGAGGAGCTGTTTCACTGCTTAGCAGCAATGATGCCCTCGATACCCTGGTGATTTTTCACTCTCTTTGTTCTCTTTGCTGCTCCAGGGATCCTTCTGAGGAAGGTTTGGTTTGTGGAGGGTGGAAATTGGAGAGCTCGGTTTGGAAGCTGAGTTTGTGAGTGTGGGGCTTGTTTGGGATGGAGCAGACACTGGGAATATGCTAAATGACTCTAATAAAGCAGCCTCTGTCCCTGACTTCTCCCTGAGGGCCTGCCCTGGTGATGGAGAGCTGTATTAATCTCCCATTTATTATTAAACACCCCAGCCCTTGAAAGAAGAAGCCTTGAGGCCTCATGAACTTTTATATCCCTGGTATTTATTGTTTACTGCTGCCTGGTTGTGTCTGGGGTAATTTAAGCTTTATGTTTTTCCTGGCCTCGATGGCAATGGCCATTGGGATGGGGGAAAGGGCCACAGGGGGGATGTTGTGACTCTTTTTTCTGCCTGACTTTGAAGCAAAAAGTCCCCACCTGTGGCCATTACTCTTGGAAAATGGCTTGGATTCTGGCTCAAGAGGGCAGCTCCTAATTCTGCCCTAAACTGGGATTTATATTCCCTCCCCAATGCCCAATGAGCTTCTCGAAGCAGAAGCAACTTTTTGTGCACCAGGTTTAAACCTGGCCTTGCACCAGGCTTTTATTGGCGCAGAGCTCAGCACAGAGCTCTGCCTTTTCACAAAAAAAAAGGTAAAATTCGAGGATGAAGGGTTGGAACTGCAGCCCTAAAGCTGCCAAATGCTGAGGGGTGATTGGAAGTGGCATTGTCAGAGAGCAGGCTTTTGTCATCCTCTTGGACACGGCCAGACAGCTCAGCCTGCTGGGAGATGGGGCCCTTTTTCCTGAGCTCTGTTATTTGTAAGTCCTTTTATTGCTGGAAACCTCGCACAGCTCTGGCTGGGTTACACAGCGTGCTTGGTCTTCAACACTGAGCCCAAATGGGAGAGTGAAAAGGCTCCTCAGCAGTGAATGAGGTATTTTACCCAAAAATCAGAGTGTTGGTTTTAATATGAAGAGGAAAAAAAGCCTTTTTAGGGACATGTTGGTGGGATTTTCTGGCTTGATAAGCCCAGGGAGCTGAGGCTACACCTGAATTTATGGGACCACCACATCTGTCTGAAGCTTGAAAACGTGATTTCAGGTTTTTCACTGTTCAGGAACCGTAGCAGAGGTCGAAAATAAGCAAATGAGCCATCTTATCATATCAAAAAGGGCCGTATCAGACAGCCTGTCAAGGGCTCGATTGCTGTAATATCTTTGTTTATTCTCCTCGTGAGGTGCTGAGGATTGCAAGGGGAGCCAACCCTCAGACGTTCCACTGCTGAGGAGTTCAGCCTCCAGTCTGCCAGGGAAAGATAGAGGCAGTTCACAGCAGGCAGTCTTAGATAATGGGTTTATTTCCTGAGAAAAGAAACCTCAAAGCTAGCATTGCTGCCAAGCCTGTTTTGCCCAGCCCTGCTGTCAGGGCATGAGGGCTTTTCTTGGGGTTTTTTTGCCTCCAATTACTCACCTGGGCTTTTTTCCTTGTTTTAAGTGGGTAGCCTGAAGTAAACACGAGGTAGGAGTAGCACGCAGAGGTTCACTGGAGAAATTCTGAGTATTTCTACAAAGAGAAAATACATTTCTGTTAGAACTATTCTTCAAATCTGTCCTGACCTCCAGAACCTGAGGAATGTTCAGTTCCTCAGTGGAAAGTGGCATCTAAACCAAGAACTCTGCATGGAGATGGTTCAGAGGGAAAATTAATATTTGTGTGTTCAAGTTCTCCACAGTCTAAATGTGCTTTAATTTCTCTGCTTCAGCGCTCTCAGGTACTGAGACAAATGTTGGCTTCTGATTTATTTGAAACTAAATTTGGTTACATGGCAAAAAAATACAGAAGGAAATGGGAACAAAGCCTGGGACCTGCTTCTTTAATAGAAGCACTGGGTCTCAGAAAAAAAAATCCAATTTCTGAGGAGCTCCTTTTATGTTTGTGCAGCAATTATGAGCTGACAGATTGTAAATTCAACCTTGTGATCAGCTGACCAAGCTTTTCTTTTTCCTGTGCAGGTGTTTGAGCAGTGCAAACTTGACCAATACGGGCTAGCAAACAGCGAGTTTTTGTGGCAACATTTTCCAAGAGCAGGGGCTGAGTGCACTGTTGATTCCCAGGAGAGGAGGTGAATCCATTTTTGAGGTGAAAGGACACAGCCAGGCTCTCCTGGATACTGGATTTACACCCATCTCCAGCGGGACGATCCTGCCCAGTGCCCAAGGGGATTGAGTTGATGTCTGGTGACCTCTTAAATCACATAAAGTCACTTGGGTCCCCACCCCAAACCCCAGAAACTGCTCAATTTCTTCTTGAATTTCTTGTCTCTCAGGACTCTGCTCCCTTTTCCCCCTGCTGCAGTTCTCACATTCAAATTTACGAGTGGTGGGAGGGCAGATAAATCCCACTGCTCCCTTCTGCTGGAACGAGAGGGCCAAATTTCACTCTCCCTCAGCTCTCCCTCAAGGACTTGCCAGTGAAGAATGAGGTCTTTTTTTGGCTTTTCCCTCTAATTGGCAGCTGGAAAAATGACAGCTAATCCCAGCAGTTCCTGGCTGGCTGGAGCCAATCGGAGCTGGGGGTAATTTCGGGGTTGTCCTCGCAGTGCTGAGCTTCCAGCTGCTTTCCCTGCTTGGCCCAGGACAGAAAGGAACACGTGGCCCTAAAATAACGATGTCTGAAAAGCAAAGCAATGGCATAACTGGGAGTTCTTCAGTAGGGGTTGGGTCCTAAATTCTAATCACATCTCTGCCAATTTGTTTTCTGCCTTTATGGGATGCTGCACTTGTGCCTGGAAGAAGGGCAGCTACTGCAACATTTTGAGACAATTTAAGTGCTAAGTCTGCTCAGAGAATAAAGAATACAGTGGTTGTGTAGTAATAAGGCAGCATTTGACTGGGTTTTTTTTACTATTATTATTATTTCCTTTGTTAAAACCCAAATGCTTGGCTTTTTGTTACTCTTGAGTTGAGTCTTAGCAGAAAACTCAATATTGGAGGGGAATAAATACAAACCTGTTGTGCAGACAGACTTAATCCCATGTCTAGGTGGGCTCAGTTAAATGTTTGAGGTTTGGGGTTTTTTTGCTGTTTGCGAAACTGTTTTTCTTTTGCAGCTTATCAACATCCACATGAGTCTTTGAGGTCAAATTCCTTTCTCAGAAGCTCTGGGGTGGCTTTGTGTTGTCTCCCTGCTTTGCAGAAGGGAGATTAGAGCCCGTGGGAGGTAAAACAGGGCACAGATTTTTTCCCTTTTCCGAGGGAAGAGATCTAGATCTGGAAACAGCCTGGTGGAAACCTGATGTCCAATTTCCTAAGGGCTGAGAGCACAGGAATTGTGCTTTTTTGGTGCCATGACTAAATTTTTTACCTCCAAAAGCCACCATGTGTGCTCCTGTGGAAATCCCCAAGTAACTCTGTCATCTTCAGAATATTTTAAGCTCTGCATTGACAGCTCCCTTCCAGGATGTTTTTCTGAGCTGGCAGGTGATGCATGAAGGAGTTGGCTTCTGCAAAGGGTCAGCTTTGCTTTTTATAGAGGAGCACTCAAAGCAAGAGGGGTGGAGATAAGAGAGCAAACAAGCTCAGAGAGGGCTGTGTTTGAATATTGGCTGTATCTCCCTGATAAATTTTGGCTCCTAAGCACAATTTTTTATTCAAGTCTGGGTAGACTAAGCCAAGACTCTGATTAAAATGGGAATTTGTGGTGTGGCTGGGTGGTTTCTTGCAGACAGATCATTTTGCCTGCAGAACACAGAGAGAAGTGCTTTACACCCTCAGTCTGCTGAGGAGCCGTGGCTCTGTTCTGTGCTTTTTGTAAGGAGTCCAGGCAAAAAGTTTCCTCAGTGAGACACCAAGGGTGGGGCTGTGTTAGGTGTATTATTAGTGCTTGATGCTGTGATTGATTTAGTGCTGGTTGTGCTCCCGAGAGGAGAAATTCACAGGAAAAAGTTCATTAAGGAAATTTTCTGGCTTAACACCTCGGGAGAACAACTGCAGTGAGGTGCTCGGGATGGGAGTGCTGCTCAGGAGCTGAGTCAGTGTTGTACAGCCCAGAGGGAACCACAGCACTGGTGAATCTTGGCACCTTTGCAGCATTAAATCAGAGCATCGTGCAAGTTGCACCCTCCCTGAAGTGGGACTTTCATCCTGGGAATTGGGAGAGACTCTCTTTCCACTTGGAGGAACTGGGAAATGTCACATTTTCCTTTTCCTTGTGCTGTCCACGAGTATTGCAGCAGCTCCATTGGGTCAGGCTGAGCAGGATGAAGGACCCTCCTGCCTGGGCTCTGCTGAGGGGGCATTTACTGCCCAAGATAACCTTGGGATCTGCCTGCAGAGCAGACAGAACCTTTGGCCCCTGCCTGCAGCTTTGTCTGGTGGCTGGGATGCTCCTCTGTGCTGGATAAAGTTGTTTTCTAGGAGATCTCTGGCTCCAGTCTGTTCAAATCCTCAGAAAACGTGGCTGCACCCAGTCCTGTGCCCCCAGAGGCGTTAAAGAACAAACACCAGTGTTCCCCAGGGCCTGCCTTGGAACCCTGAGGGGAACCCTGAGGTTTGCTTCGAGAGCAAACAGTGGAGAGGAAGCCCTGAATTAGACTGTCTTGGAGGGGAAGGATGTGAGGGCTGATGTTTGCCTGGCGAAGGCTTTTTGCCATCTGCTGTCTTCACCATGTGCTTTATTTCTCTGGCCACGGTGCATTTGTGGTAGGAGTTTGGTCCTGACCAAGTGCCTTTGAGGAAATGTGCTTTTTAATTCTAAGTTCTTCTTTCTCTGCTAAGCGTGGGCCGTGCCAGCCTGCTAAAACCCAGCCCAGTTTCTCTGCCATTGTACAAGTCAGGCTGGCCCCTGAGACTTGGCAACCACAGGCTGGGGTCTGGTGTTTCTGTCAGGGCTGAAGTCCCAGGTGCTCTATTGAACTGTGGTTAAAGGCAGGACCAGACAGCTGAGCCTCAGCCCCACGATGGATTTGGAGTTAATGAGAACTGGTAGGCGAGTCCCTAGGGTGTATTTTTAAGGAAGGAATATTTATTTGGTCTGTGGCCATTGAATTAAGGCAAGAGGAAACTTTTCATGGTGAGGAGGGGAGGATCAGATCAAAGCTCAAAGCTTGGAGCTTATGTTGGCAGCAGGGGGGGTGCTCCAGAGCAAGTGGTTTCACGCTGGAATGGACCTGATTACCCATTAACCTGATCTGGTTCAGCTTTGCTGTCTCCTCTACCACATTTTGGTCAGATATGTCTCAGGTGTTGCCCTAACCCCATTGATTCTGGGAACAAATAAATCCTTAACCCCTCCCCAGAACTGTATTCCTGCTGCAGATGATGGGCACAGATGCTCAAAACCTCTCCAATACTGCTGTGAAAGGAGGAAATATGAAATTCAGACCACTCCACCACAAGATCCAAGTCACCTTTCCACCTCCAGTCCCGTGTGTTTGGGATTCAGTTGGCCCGGGCACCCTCTTTCCACAGCAGCCCCTCGCTCTGCTGGCAGTGAGGGGTTTTTTGTACTTTCCCCCCCAGCACTTGTGGATTTTTGGGGTTCCTAAAGCGGGGGTCGCTGGTTTGACAGCCTTCAAACCTCCCGACTTCCCACCCCCCCTGCTGGGGGAGCGGCTGGATTGGGTGGCACGGAGGGAACATCCCCGCAGATCCGGGAGCCCCCGCTCGCAGCGCCGCAGCCGGGGGAGGGTTAACAGGCTTTAACAAGCTCCGAGCCTCCGAGCTCTGCGTGTCCTCGGCGCTGAGATGAGCTCCGGCACGGGGGGCTCTGCTCGCTGTGCCGCCTCTCGCCGCGACCCCGCATCCCCCCGGAGCGTCCCCGCATCCCCGGCAGCGCATCCTCCTCCCCGCCATGGGATGCCCCGCTCGCCGCGGCTGCTGAATGGATGAATGGATGAAGAAATGAATGAATGAATGAGCGTCCCTGCCAGCAGAGCCAGGTAAGAGCCGCGCTCCTGCTCCCATCCGCCGCCAGAACCCCGGCGGCTGGCTCTGGTGGGCAGGCAGGCGGGTAAATGAGCGCTGCTCCGCCCGCACGGAGCAAAAAGTGCAAAGCTTTGGGGACCGTCCCCTGCGGAGGGGGCAGAGGGAGCCGTGCCGCGCGTTTGGAGCGCTGAAGTTGCTGCGAGCCGCTGGTAAAGCTATTAACATGGACTGAGGAACAGGCTGTGATGGGGGACATCCGCTGTTGTGGGGTTTTTGGGGGGGGATGAGAAATTCTGTGAGTTTTCGCGCTGTTCATCCCACAGCCTTTCAGTGCCTCAGACAGGGCTCCGGGAATCAGAGCATTAAAATCCTCCAAAGCAAGGATGGGCACGGGAAGGATGGGCTGTTCAGATAACTCGTGTGCACCTCCTGGATATTGCAAACCACTTGTACAGCCACACAATTCTAAAGCCAAACCTTTCCCATCTTGATTCTGTGGGGGATTTCCTCTAATTTTCTTTTCTTGAACAGCTCTTCTGTCTGTCAGTAAGTATTCCTAGCTTTCCCATTGAAGTGCTTGCCTTGGCAATAACAGCCTAGATGGCAGTTAGCAGGCTTAGGTTAGTCCAGACCTCTCATCTGAGTTCTCAGAACAGCTTTTGCCACAAATTAGGATCGGTGGGACCACGCTTTTTACAGCCAGTTGTCTGTGTGCTTTCAGAATGAACTCGAATATCTTACATAATTCACACAAATGTGTGTGTTTGAGGGGAGGCATTACTTGGAGCAACAAACACTTGCCAAAAATCCTTGGCTGGAGTGTGAGCTGGGCTAGCCCAGGGTTCTGGCCACGCACTGATGGTTCTGTGAGCACACTGGGCTCCAAATGCACACCCAGCCAATCTCATTAACAGTGATCCTTCTCAGGAGCAGGCATTAGGCCTTGAATAAAAGATGACACTCTTAATCTTGGGGTTTTAGCCAGCTGTGATTCTCTGGATGCTTGACAAAAAACATTTCTAAATTATTAGCACTGTGCTGTAAATGAATAGAGTGGATGCAGGAACTGCAGACTTCCTAAAGCTGCTGGGATGTGAAAACAAATGTCAAACTGAAAGAAAAAAGCAGGACTTGAGGTCTAGGGAACATTCCCTATTTTTTCCTGCTTAGTCTTCTCCACAGCTCCGTGTCCTGTTGCTCAGAGCAATTGCAAGCATGTAAATGGAACGCAAGAACAGCTTGTCTGCCATTTATCTAAACCCCAAATTCTGTCTAATTTGATATCTAATCCTCTGTTCCTGTGTGCATATTACCTGAGAACACACTGAGGCAAAGAGAGAAAAAGAAATTTCAGGTCAATATGGAGATATCAGGTGCTGTTACCATCATCTGCTTTTGACCTTTTCCACATAAGAAGCCTGAAACAATTGGGTAAATGTTAAATAAAAGCTTCATTCCATGTATTTAAGAATCACCTTGGATCTTCATCTGGCTTTATCTGGATTAGATGACCTCTGAATATTTATTGTTTTTCCTTTTACAGCCTGTATTTTGTGAATATTAATTCGAGGCTGGAGTTTGCTCTTGGAAAACCCAAAGTTTGAGCCTTGAAGCTCCTGTTTGCCTTTTCCCCTCCCTAAGCACAGAAGCAGCAGAATTGAATAATTCAATTTTTGGCCTATCCTGAAAAGGACCCGGTCTCTACACCTCAGAGCACCGACTTTCTTTTGTGAATGGGGACATTAAAATTCACCTGGCAATTTATCAGCTCCTTGCTAGGAAGGCAGAGGGCTCCTGGAGGGGGCACAAATGGAGCTCTTGAGGGTTCTGTGTGCGCCAAGGAGTCAGGGGAAGGGAGGGGGAACTCCTGGGAGAGAGGGTGGAGGAGGAAAATGATGTAAAAATGTGTGGATGTGGCAGCAGAGGGGACAGGAGCCTGGAAGGGATGGAAAAAGTTGAATTTCTTGGGGAATGTGTGGGGTTTGCAGTACCCAGCTGCACAGCCCTCCAAACACCACCCTGTGCTGTTGGCTTAGAGAGTCTTTGCTCGTTTTAATTTCACACAAAATAAAGAGGATTCTGCTTATTCAGGTGAGAAGCAGGAGTGGTTTTGGACCCCTGATCAGGACCAGGATAACTTACAAATGATTTCTAGAGTGAAGAGATCTTTTGGAAAGGCTTTAGAAAGCAGAAAGCACAGGAATGATTCCCTGGTGTCTTCATAAAATCCTGATTTTTGAAGGAGACCCTCAGGAAGAGAAGGAAACAAAGTGCAACACCTGAGAGAGAATAATCTTATTTTCTGTGTGTTTTCTAAACTTCCTTCAAAGCTTCCATTTATAAAAGACACCTTGCAGCTGAACTGCCTGTGAATAATGTGGTTTTTAGCCCGTGACATGCACATGTCAGAGGGGAATTTAAGCAATGAGTTTGAGCTTGATCTGTTTTACAGAGAACGTGTCTGTTGCTCTTTAATAACATGAATGACTTAGAAGTGTGTGAATCAACACAGCTATAACTATTCACACTCCATTGGGGGGTTTCTTGGTGGGATTTTTTTTGGTGGGATTTTTCTTTATTGTGGTTTTTTTTTTCTTTTGTTTCAAACCAACTTTTTCTGTTGCACCAAATTTGATTTATGCCATAAGGGCTGAGGTTGCTGGAGTTGTGGGCCCTTGGTTAAGGAAAAAAATCTTCAATTGGTTTGAGGGATGAGCAGAAATATGGAACGGCAACAGGAAAAAGCACAGTAGAAGGGGGAAAGGGAAAGGGAAGGGAGAAAGCCCAGCCATCCCATAAGGAATTACCACATTTCCAGTGTTTTTATGTTATGTTTTATTTTTTGAGCCAAAAAGTAAAATTGCTGATTAAAACACCATGCTTTCCAAGTTTTTATACCCTCCTGATCCTGTATTTTAGTGCTCAGCTGCCCTGTGCACTTTGCCTGTCCCAAAGGGTTGAGGTGCACAAATTTATTCCAATTCTGCCCTGGAAGCAGAGCTGGAGTTGCAGAATGCAATAAACATCCACGGTAATGAAATGCAAATCGGGAACTCTCCTGTGCTTCCATGCTCTGATAAATCTGATAAATCACTGGGGATGCAGGTGCAGGGGGAAGTCAAAAACATTTGGGTTTAGTCCTGGAGTCTTTGAAATAAATGATTTCCTTACAGGAGGGTCCAATGAACTCGAGTGGGTCGGGTGTGCACCCACTGGGCACACGTGGAGAACTCTCCCTTTCACACCCACAGATTAACAAGTGTTTATTTGTAGTTATTTGAGCAGTTTATTTGAATCTCTGGCCTTGGTCTCAAAAGCCTGGGGTTTGTCTGCTGTCTGTCCAGGAAAAGCAGGATCTACCCTGCTGGTAGAGGGTGAGAGCTGTATTTTAAGCTTTTATTTAGAGATGAAATGACTGTTTTGAGAGCCAAAAAGGCCACTTGGAGGCTGGAGCTCTGTGCCTGCTCCACTGCAGGCTCCTGCAGTGACAGGAAATGGGTCACTCAGGGTCAGGCAAGTACTTGATGGTCGTGCTGGTGTTGATTTCGGGGCCATCAGAGTGTCTAAATCGTGCTGAGTGACCGGGGCTGTGCCTGTGGCTGCCAGCACCGGCCGGGAGGATGCTGGAATGCTAAACACAGACAGAGGGGAATGTTCTGCAGCTGTGCTGGGAGCCAGACTGGCACTACAGCCTTTGCTTTCTCCTGGTCTCCTCCAGACTTCTTCAATTTGCCTATTTCAGACACAATCTCATTGCAGCTAAGCCAATGACAGTCTGTAAGACCTGAACCCCACACCCTTTTCCTTTCCTTTGGATGATTTGAGACCTCTGGCTGTACCATCCCCATGTCTGGTTGTGGGATTTGGCTTGAAACCTTGATGGGAACCCCCACGGTGGTCCTGTTGCCTGTGCAAGAGCTTGCTGATGTTCCTTTTCAGGGAATTATTCTGTCACAGTTTCTTACCAGCCCTGGGTTTGTGGGTATTTCCCTGCTGCTGTGGGGTGCCACCCTGATGTGTCAGAGGGTTCCCCTGAGGTGCTGTATGATCCAGCTCTGGAATTCTAGCCCCAAAAATGGGGGTGGTCTGTCCCATGTGGTGTTTCCTGCCTGCAAACCAAGGGGAGGTGTTGTGTTTTTCAGCCCATCCAGTTCCTGTGGAGGCACAGTTTTATTTCTGTTATCAGCTTTGTGCTGTTTCCAGCACTGCTCACACCTGCCCACGCCTTTCTGCATCCTCTTCCCAGCCTCCCCTCCTCCCCTGGGTGCTTGGCAGGGTGGGCACGAAGGAATTGGGCTTTTATAGAGGCTGCTGATACAGTCCAAACCAGAGGGAAATGGAGTGACAATTGCAAGGGATGGAAAATGTCGCACTTTGGGCCACGTGGCTGCTGCTGACAAGGAAAACTTGGAGGTGGAAAAGCTGGAAATCTCAGATCTGCTCCCAGATGAGGCAGGAGGGACAAATGGGGATGCCCATGCTGGGTTCTGGTTTTGTGCTGTGGTGTTTTAGGCTCTTCTCTGACCTACCCCCAAATTCTCAGCAGTTGCCCTGAGTTTTTCCAGCACCTCTTCCTTGTGAAGCAAACACGCTGCTGTTCACGTCCTGTGCCTGCTGTTCGGGGAGGAAGAGGGGCTGGAGCTGCTATTTGGAGGTGATTAGGACCCCCTTCATCCCTTCTGTGTGCCAGGAGAAGCTAATGAGGGAAAGCAGGCTGCTGTCCCTGCCCGTGCTGTGACACTCATCGCTGTGACACCAAGGGAGCCCCGAGCTGCAGGACCTCGCTGCCCCTGCCCCTGCAGCAAGGAGGGAACCCATCCAGCAGGGAACGGCTCCCTGATGTGACAGGCTGGCTTTCCAAGCTAATTGCACAGAAAAGGAAGGAGGATCCTCCCCACGCTCTGCGTGTGTTCAGCTGAGCTGAGCAGCTGGGCAGGACCCAGAGCTGTTGGTGTTGTTTGGGGGATCTCTGCTTTGGGTAGGACAGCAGGGCTGGGCAGGGAAGTGAAACCCAAGGCTCAGTGTGGGCTGGAGTGCTGACTGTGAGATTTGTGCAGCTCTCTCGCTCACATTTCCATTCCTAACTAGGTCATTTACAGCCACCATGCCTGGCTGGCAGGCCTGTGACTGCACACAACCACAGGTTTGCCCTATTCTAGTTCTTTGTCGGTGAATAGGAGTTTATTTGGAGTAGCTGTTGTGAGAATCTGCAGCTGGGGGGTCAGGAAGGAGGGACTTGGCATAAGGAAGGTTATGTGATGCAGGTTATGTGATGACACCCCAGGAAAAACTCACTCCTGGAACTGTGTGTTGCTCTCTGTTACACTTTTAATTAACTCCGTGGCAGGGAAAATGGACAAATAGCCTCAAACATTAACAGATAATCTGTGTTGAAATAAAAGATTAATCAAGGAGCTGCTCTGGTGCGCTGCTGTGAGGGAGGTGGAACAGCACAGTCCAGTAATGACTTACTCCTTGCCTGAGGCCACAGTCCCAGGAGGGAGCACTGTTGGGTTAATATCCTTTTTGTACCCAGATGATTAAAGATCTCTCAGCTCCCAGGATTTGCTGGCAGAGCGTTTGTAAGCACCAGGAAGGGGGGGATGTGAGCGAGGAGTGCTGGTTGCACCTGAAGCTCCTCGGAGCACTCCTGCAAGGCACCCTCTGGGGGCTCACCCTGCAGTTTCCAGAAACTTCCCCAGCACAATTAATTTTGGCAAGGAAGGCTTCAAGTTCAATCAAGTGATGGGTCTAAAAGTGGCTGCCTCTAAAGGAGGATCTGAATTTCAAGGTGCATGGAGTGGGTGCTCTTCCTGTGGGTATAAATGTCTACGGAAACAACTCGTTCTAATCTGATGTTGTCATGCCCATGATTGAAGGGTACAATCCCCCTTTTTAGTCCCATGATATCCTTAGGGATATATTTGGATGGCTTCTGCCAAGGCCAGTGCCTTGTCCCCCAAGTGTGGATAACATTCTGGAACGTGGGAACCTGGCAAAGTTGCATCCCGGTGGATTTTGTGACGCAGCCTGGGCTTTGTGAGGACTTGTGTCAGGGATTGTGGCCTTGGAGCAGTGACTGGGAGAACTGAAATGATAATAGTGTGGGTTTGGTAGAGTTGGGGCAGATCTGGCACTGTGGGGCTGGAGAGGAGATGCTCAGGGCATTTGTGAAGCCAACAATAGGAACTCTGTGCCCAGAAAATGCTTCCAGCAGAGGAACAATCAGCCTGGAGTTGGGGGTTGCTCTGAAAATGCCTTTTGTTGAATGCAGCTCTAAGGGAATAAGAAACTTGTTCCTCCAAGGTGATTTCTTCCTCGTGTGCCAAGAGCTTTCAGCAATGTGTTTATGGCAAACAAAATAAGAAACTCACCCCAGCTATTTTTCCTCCCCTGGCCCCTGCCTGTCTGCTGCTTTAGTCCCTGTCCCTTCGCTGTCCCCCCTCTGAAGTCGAGCACACCTTTCCTCACACTTGGAACGGGTTTGGTCTGCATTTGCCTGCCAGGTGCAAACCCATTTTGTGGTACCAGTTTTAGTCCTGAAACCTGAAATTCTGGAGAGGAATGTGACAGCTCTGTGAGGCCTGGATCAGCACGTCCTAGAACTTATGGTCCTGATGCTTTTTTATGCTTTCTCCCTTTTACAGGTGAGGAAATTGGTGGAGAGAGCAATTAATTTGTGTAATTTCACGTTAAGGTGTCCAGAGTCTGCTCTCTTTGGGGCATGTGCCCTTCTTTTTGTGGATTCTCTTGGGATTTCCCTTGTGGGGTGCTTAAGAAGCTCACAAATGCATTAATTTAGTAATTCTTACCTGCTTTAGAGAGAGCTCTGAGATTTCAGTCAAGAGGGAACAGAAATTGGATTTGCTGTAACCCCATCCTGAATCTTCAGAGCATAAATACTGGTAACTACTGAGGGCCTAACTTAACTAAAGAGCAGGAGATTAGTGGGATTAGCAGAGATAAAAATGAAAAGCTTGGTGACAGCAGCATGCTCAAACCCCCCAAGCCAAGGCAGGCAGGTTTGCCACCAGCCCTGCTGGAGGGAAGCTTTTGGGACGTGGTTTCACAACCATGGCAGGTCTGTGATCACACTCAGGACTGGGGGACCTGTGCTAGAAAAAAGCTCTGGGAACAGAGCACCTGGAAAAGTTGGAAAAGCAGGATGGAGAAAATCAGCAGCTTGTTCATGTGAGTGTTTGCTGTTCTCCGTGGTTGTGGTAGGACTGGTCCGGCCCTAATGAAAATGAGGGGACTAATGGCTTCTTTCCATAATCAGTTCCACCCTTTGTGGTGGGAAGTGGATACTGAATAATCTGTTTCTGATCACCAGGCTGGGAATTGCAAACTTTTATCTGGATACAGGTTTAACAAAACAGCTTTAATCCTTAATTATATCTCACACAACTCGCCCACCTCCTCACCCTCCGTTTGAGCCGTGTCGTGACTGAAAGAAACATCCACACAACTGTCTTGCTTCATTTTTATTCTGTTTTTCCTCACTTCCCTCCCTGGAGACCTCTTCAGACAACTCCATTGGCTGGGTGCTGTTTTATTCCACGAGTCACTGCAGCTGTCACCAGCCCAGATGTACACACATAAACCTTTTATTCTAACCTCATTTATCAATTTCTCCTTGGCTCTTCCTGGTTTCTCTTTCTTCTGCCATTATTCTTTTCCCTTCTAATATTTAACTTCTCCTGCCTCTGGGGTGCCCAATAATTAATTAGGATGTCACACTTTGGTTTCTGAGTCTTATGACTGGCAAGGTAAAATCAATAGACTGAAACCAAGTTCCTCAGGCCAAGGTAATTTTTGAAGCCAAGGTCTTTGGTTCTGCCACATTTTCAAGCTGGTGGCAAATTTGGCCAGTTTCTTGTCACTTTTAACAGCAGAACCAGTGGTCAAATCCGAGATCTTTTCCCTTGACTTTCATTTGAGTCTCTGCCTTTTCTTTTACAGGGTAGGGGAACCAATATGGAACATTTCCCTTTAATCTCATCTGAACTGAACATCTGCTGTTCCTTGCCTTTGCCAGGGAAAGCTTTGGGGATCCAGGCTAGAGGGAGAAGGGGGAAATCTGATTATTTAGCCTTAGAGCAGCCTAAGTGTGGGAAGAATTCTCCCCTGTGCCACAAGGAGGGGAAAGTTAAAGAAATGACTGGTGTGTACAGAGGCTCTGGGCTACCCTGGCAGTCTGAGAGAGGCTTCTAATTTTATTTTAATGAGACCTTGGGGTACAAAGGGAACTGGAGCTGATCTCTCACTTAACAAAGCTGGAGGAGAGCAAAACAGGCCTGTATCCCTAAAGCTTTTATCTCCAAACTTGTGTGAGGCAGTGCTGCTCTGGACTGGGGAGGTTTCAGCCTCTGCCCTGACAGATCACCTTGCACTCGGGGGTTTTGTCTGCTTTTGAGCCATCTGTGGCATCTCAGATCTGGAAATGCTCCGTCCCCATCTGCACCAAGCGCTGTCCCCGAGCTGAGGAGCTCTCAGAGAGCTCAGGGGTCTCTGTGCTCCTTTCCAAACCCTCAGAGAGCTCAGGGGTCTCTCTGCTCCCTTTCCCAAACCCTCAGAGAGCTCAGGGGTCTCTCTGCTCCCTCCCCAAACCCTCAGAGAGCTCAGGGGTCTCT
>VYXG01002342.1:375194-397461 GCA_013397235.1 Lanius ludovicianus
AAAAAAAAAGCTGCTCTGAGTAACAGCTTGGGGTGTTCAAATCCAAATGTGCTGCTTCCAAAATGTCATGAAATGTGTGTGTAGCATTTGACTGTCTGTGTGCCATCTGTGTGTTTGCTGGGAGAGCTCTGAAGAACTTGCTAATCATTATTGTGTGTTGTTCCTTTCTTTAGCACCCCTGGACCCTCAGCAGAATTCCTGAGGTGATTTTTTATTATTCTTAGGGGGTTAATTCAGCTGATTATTCTTTACTGGAACTCTGCTCTGAGGAGGAAATGAGGTCAGGAACTCCTACACCTCCTCGAGTGTTTTGGATTAAGGAATGAGGCCATTACAAAAAGCAAAAGGTCCTGAAAAGGTGCTCAGGTTTTACAGCTGAGCAACAAAAGATGCAAGTTCATTGTAGCAGTTTGATGTGCTGAACCACCACATTCAGCATCAGCATCAGAGAGAAATTGAAATAATGAAGTGACTGAAGGAGAGGAATGAGGAGATGACCCAAGGTGGGAGTCAGGAGAAGGTGGTTTAGAGCAGAACAAATAAACACCCCAATAGTCTGTCAGGGTGGTTCAGGGTTGGAAATGCAGCCCTGAAGGGTGGCTGGGGTGGAATCCTGGTTGTCACTGCAAACCCATGGGCAATGTCCCCCTGCCTGGGGTTCTGAGCTGCCACCTCCGTGGTGAAAATGGCATTTAATGGTAAGGGTGCAATTAAATTAAATTCCAGTTAAAAATGGAACACGTGGAACTGCAGTGCTAGCCCAAGGAACAAACTGATGTATTTGGAATAAAAGAGGGGATTTCCCATTAGAATTGGGTGAGTCCCAGCTGCCAAAGCATTGGCTGGGAGATGAGGCTGTGGAATAAAAATCCTGTGCTTTTGAGACTGGGAGGAAAAAAGGATTTTGTACTTGTGTTTCTTTCCAAAAGAAATCCTGGAAGGTGTTACCTGACAACAGCACCCTGCTTGTCCTACACACTGAACTTCACCTTTGTGAAGATTTGCATTTATGTTGAAAAGACATCTTAAATTTTCAGAAATAGATGGGCATAAATACCTGGGAGAGGAGCATCCTGCTGAGGATTGGGGCAGAGTAAGCAGTGCTTTAATTGTCTTAATTTCTTCTCTGTTTAAAGCCACTTCATGGCTTTGCATTTTACAAGTTCTGGGAAAACGGGAAAAGGGTTTGGTGAGCAAAGTTCAGGCGAGCTGGAGAATCTGAAACATCTCACTGGGGAAAATGTTTCTTTAACTCCTGTAATTGTGTCAAGGAGAGAAGCACAACAGCCCAAGACTGGGGAAAGTTTTCCAGCCTCCCCTGGAGGACACCCATCTCTCTGCTGCCTGTTTGTGCAGCCCCTGTGGCTCTGTGCTTGGCAGGCCAAGATAAGCAGGGCTTGTTTGTGCTGGGGAGATGTGAGAGGGGCTCTTGGAGCAGCGCAGGTACCTCCTGCAGCTGCTCACAGCAGGGCTGCTTTGGGAGGTGTTTGCTCAGCATTGATTTGTTTGACTGCAGGATTTATTCCTGGTGATGACTCCTCATCAAAGCTCTTTGTCTCAAGGAAGCCAAATGCTCCACGAATTAACGCCTGGAAGATGTCAAATCCCGAGTCTAGTTCTTGCTGTAACAATGCTGGTCTTTAATCTAAAGCTCAGCTTTGATTCCCTTCACAAGTGTGTGGTGAAAACCAGTGCTGAGTTGCCCACTGAACAAAATCCTGGAGTTTTGATGGCTCTGTTCCAGTGACATGATAATTTGCCTTTTCAGTTGGTGATGCCTTTCCCCCCCCATGGGTTTCCTTTAACTTTCTGCAGCAGAGAATGCAGAATTTTCCAGCTGTAAATAACAAACCTGGCTGGAGAGATGGGTTAAAAAACTGGATCTGCTCATGAGACAAGTAAGGCTGTCCCTGAGCCTTGGAGGGAGGGGAATTTTATAAATAAAATGTTCTCTGAGTTAGGTTTTGGCAAGCAGTGGGGGGAATGTGAAACCAAGCTGGGCAGGAAGAGGTTGGAGAGTTGTGTGGTGTAAGATTGCAAAAACATGGAATAGCAGGGGTTGGAAAGCTGGGGGCAGGGCAGGAAGTTTTGTGTGCCCTGGAATTCTGGTCCTGTGACAGAGAAGCTTTGCCTCACATTAACTTCATGGAAAATGGGAGCAGCTCCCGTGGAGCCTGTGTGGCTGGGAGCTGAGTTGTGTGGTTTCCCAATATTCCCCAAGCTCAGGGTTGTGTCCTCCAGCTGAAAGGGCTCATGTGAATCCCCAAGTCAGTGTTTGGAGAAAACATCCTTTTCAGGGAAATATAACCTGAGAGAGAGAATGGGAAAAGAATGGAGAGAAAAGACTGGGATTATAACACGTGTCTGTACCTCTTATAACCACACAAAATGTTCCTTAGTGATAAAGCAGCCAAATTCTGCAAAAGCTCTTTTTCTTTTTTTCTTTCTGGAAGAATTTTTGAGGCACTCCCATATCTGTTTGGATGTTTCCTGTGCTTTCCTTACCCTCATCAAAGCTTCATGAATGAAGCAGGCACTGGCTGGGATGAGCTGGGGAGGGGAGCTGCAGATAACCAGCTGCTCTGATAGTTTCAATAAACAGCATTCAATAATTTGTCTGGGGTTAGGGAACTTGCAAGTGCTGATTAAGGATTAGATTTGACTCATTTGCTGGAGGCTCCTGATCTATTTAAATGCTTATTTCACCATGAGAGAGCAGCATATGTTTACCTCAGAGAGCCGTTGAGGGAGCTCGGGGTAACAACATCAGACTGAGATGCTGAGGGTGGCTTTCTCTTGGCCTCAGTGACTTCAACACAATCCAACAATAACATGCATTGTTGTGGTTTAATCTCCTGGTTTATGCAGCAAATGGGAATTTCCAGAAGGTTTCTGTTCCAGAGCCTGCATTTCCAACGCTGCCTTAGAGGATAAATCCCACGTTTTTCCTGACAGGCTGATCTGGTGATATTTGTAGACAAGTGGGATGAAAACTTACCAGGAATATCTCAATGTCTTTTCAGAGCAGGCTGGTGTGTTTGTAAGGCTGAAACCAGTCAGGGCTGGGGTGTGAATTGACAGACTGGTCCCAGGCCCAGCCTTTCTTTAGCTTGGACCACCTTTGAGCTGTGCCCGGCTGCTCCCAGGTTTGGGGGCAGGGTGGGGGATATCTGGGCCATGTGGGCAGGTGTCTGTGGGGTATTTTAGCCACCTGGGCAGGAGTTTGTGCACCTCCAGAGCCTGTGGGCATGGCACTCACTGGCCAAAACGGATCCTCAGCGTGCCAGGAGCTCCTGTGCCACCAACCCTGCACGCCCGCCGTGGATCAGGCAGTGCCAGCTCTCCTGGCTTGCAGGGCTGGTGCTTTGCATATTTTAGATGATGATCATCTCGTGCCTTCCCACACAAACCTCCTCCCTTCACTTCCTCTGACAGCCAGGGCTGGTTTCCATGGAGCTGCTTCATCCATACCTTTAGGAAACCTTTTTTTTTCTGTTCCCCTATAGACATAATTTGAGGTTTCTATGGCAACGTGTCGGGAGGGAAGGGCCGTGATGGCTTCAGAAAGGCTGGAGTGATCCCTGGCACCCCCCGTGTGTGGCTGTGTGCTCCTGACACACACGATGGCACTGTTCCCTGCCCTATTACTTATTCTGGAGCCTGTCTAATATGGTAGGGGAAAAAAAAACCCCGAGGGACTGCCTGGCTTAATAAAGCTCAAGCTCTGAAAGTCACAGTTCAAAAAAGAAAAAAAGAAAAGGATTTTTATAAGATTTGAGCTTAGCTGTGCCACTTGTGAAGCCATAAAGATGTTTGAGATGAAAAAGGACTGGTGTAATAAACTTCATTCAGAGGCAGTGAATGTTCTAGAAGAACAAGGGTTCCTGGAGATGAGCTTTGGGTTTTAATATTTCAAGAGCTTTGGAAGAAATATATCAAGCCTAAATTATTTCAATTATTTAAACTGATTGTATATCTAGAGAAAAAGAGTTTAAAAGAAAAATTTCCAATGTTTTTGGGAGAAGGAAGAAAGTAAAATATTCACTGTAAATTCTGCAAAGGCCAGGACCAAGAGAATTGTGTAATTTCAGCAGAAGCAGGAAGTGGAGTTGGTTTGTGTTGGAAGCAGAGCAGAGATCAGGAAATGACTGGAGCTGAAATGGCAGAGTCTGAGCTGAGCCTCTGGGAGTGGTGGTGGGGTTGATCTGGAAAATCTGGAAATCTGGTGGAAAATCTGCACTGGAGCTGATTACAAAAGGACACTACACATTTTTGAGAGAAAATGTGAGGGCACGTCCTAAACTCCCTGAACCAGAGCGTGGCCACCTTCCTTCCCCCAACACCCAGCTGCCTGAACTTTAATTTGAACTGACTGGGGAAGAATTCGTGTATTTAACAAAAAAACTGATCTCTGTGTCCCTGAAGACAAAGAGTCAAGAACAGCCACGTTCATGTTCCCACATCCTCCACATTTCCAGGGATGTTTCACTTGTTCTGATGGAGGGGATGGGAGCTTTGGATGCTGGCAGGGATTTCTGAATCACATCCTGTGACTTTAATCTTGAAAGATCCTTTGAAGAGCTCTAGAAAAGGAAAAGGGCGTAGAAACTCTCCCAAGGAAATGAGTCCCGGCTGTGTCACTCCAGCGATTTGGGATTGTGTTGCAGTGAAGTGAGAGGAAAATGGGAAGGCTCTGCTAATGACTCATCAATAGAGGGTAAATTCTGTCAAGTTCTGTGCATTTGGCTGAAGTGCTGAATTCATTGGAGTGTCTGGAGGTGGATCATCAACTGCTGCATTAAAGAAATGATGTGAACCTTGGAAAATGTGAGCCTTGAGCTTCCTGCTGGAAAACTGCAGCTCTTTGTGTTCTGTCACTCGCCTGTTCTGGAGCTGGAGGTGACTAACGTGGAGTGTGGCCCTGGAAGGGATCAGCTCCACGCTCAGGAGCATCTCTGCAGTCTCCTGATTGCTGACAGCCGCTCCACACTGGGAGCTTCACTTCTTGGGTGCATTTCCATTTTCCTCACGTGAAGAAACTGGTGTGGAAGCCAAATTCCTGCTGCATCCCCACTGATCCTTACGGGGAGGTGGGGAGAAAACCCCTTCAAGTTCTTGCACATCCTGTCAGGCTGCTGATCCCTCCCGGGGTGAGAAAGGCCGTGAGGAATTACTGTTTGCTCCTGGGAAGTCGTGTGTTCAGGGTTCTCTGTGTCAGAGGAGCTCCTCTCACGTCTCTTTGTCGTCTGTCCCCAAAGCAGCTGCTGCAGACTGGTGGGAAGCACCCCTGGGGGACACCTGGGGATGTCACCAGGACATGCCTGAGACCCTCCTGGCAGCTGCAGGAGGAGCAGTTGGTGTTGCAGTTGCTTTCTGGGCTTGCTGAAATGCCAGGGCAAGCTCCTGAATTTCCTGCATTTTCAGCCAGATCAGGGCTGGAGTTGTTATAAATGTGAATTTCGTTGCTCACAGCCTTGTTTGCTGCCCCTGGCTCTGAAACCGCTCCTGGGATGGTGCTGGGAAGGGAACCAGGGAATCTCCTGATCCTCCTGCTTTGTCCCGCAGCATTTCCCATCATCTTGAGATCCTCCCATTCCCCCCCTCCCTCTGTTCTGTCCATCCTGGGCGTGCCTCCCCTCCAGCGTTCCCGCAGCTCCCAAAGGGGACGGGACAAACCCGGTGCTTTTTGGCAGAGGTTTCCCCCATGGGGATGGCCAAAGGTGACTGCCCAGGTTCTCTGCTGAGTGTTTAACCCCCTAAGTGCTGCACCACCACATGCACTCCATGCTGGCTGTGGGAGGTGTGTGCTCTACTGGGCATTTATTTTGTAAATACGGCAATTTTAGTTCAAAAACAACAACAAAAAAATCAACTACCAGGAAAGAGAAAAGTGTGAGTAGAGGGTGTGCAGCAGTGCTTGTGGATTGTAACTTGAGGGTTTTTTTTTTTCCTATGGAACAACAGCAGTTTCCTAGATGTGTTTGTGAAGGGAGCGGAAATAAATGTGGAGTTTGCTGCTGGAATTGGAGTGTCAGTGCTAAACAGGGAAAGAATTGCTGTGTTATGGAGGTCAGGTTTGTGAAACACTGGCTCCTGGACAGGGATGTGCAGAGGAAATGATGGATGTGGTTGTGCAGATTGTAAATATCAGAATTATACGAATTACAAGGATGTCAGGGGCTTTTTTATCCTCAGAAATAAGCTCAGTGGTGAGTGCTTCTTGTGACAGATGGAATTGCTCAGAATAAAATGTGAAGGGATCTCAAGAATGTGAGTTCATCTAAGCCTGTTGCTTCAATTGATATTCACATCTTTTAGCTCATTAGCGACCTATTAGAGTGAAATAATGGATCTTTTTTCCTTTCTTTTATATGTATCTTAGGTTTAGTTTCATCCTGGATTTCTGCAGTTATTGACCTGGGAGACAAATGTGATTTTTCTGCACTGCTTAGAGACCTGAGAGGCAGAGCTGTGCATAAACTCTGTGCTTTAGGTGGTTCTCAATGGCTACAAGCAGGTCACACCTGAATAACAAACCTGAATTTGAGATACCCAAACTGTGCCCTGGGAATGGGGCAGATCAGTGTCACAGCTCCCTCTGGAACGGAGCCTGTGCTGCTTCCAGGTGTCCTCACAGCTCTGGGGTCAGCTCTGGTGGTGGGGAGGGAGCTGAGATGCACTGGCTGAGCCCCCCTGGTAACCCCCAAACAGCTCCAACGCCTTTCCAGGAGTTCTCTGCCACACTGAGAGGGAACGCTGCAATGCTGAGCTCCGACTTCACCTCTCCATTTGTTTCCCTCCTCTGTTGATTCCCTTATTTGAGAGTGTTTTGGGGTTTTCTTTCCTAAAAAAAGCTCCTCTGAGACAGGAAATTTGTGCTTTTCTATTCTTCTGGTCTCAACTCTTTGGCACAGAGAACACGATCCGTGGGGGCACCTGCTGAGAAACTGCTCCTACCAGGCTGCCCTCAGTAAATCCCCAACTGCTGCAGCTGCCCTGGAGTTTGCTGTGGGATGGAGGTTCCCTGGAGTTTGCTGTGGGAAAGCCCAGGGATGGAGGTTCCCTGGAGTTTGCTGTGGGATGGAGGTTCCCTGGAGTTTGCTGTGGGAAAGCCCAGGGGATGGAGGTTCCCTGGAGTTTGCTGTGGGATGGAGGTTCCCTGGAGTTTGCTGTGGGAAAGCCCAGGGGATGGAGGTTCCCTGGAGTTTGCTGTGGGATGGAGGTTCCCTGGAGTTTGCTGTGGGAAAGCCCAGGGGATGGAGGTTCCCTGGAGTTTGCTGTGGGATGGAGGTTCCCTGGAGTTTGCTGTGGGAAAGCCCAGGGGATGGAGGTTCCCTGGAGTTTGCTGTGGGATGGAGGTTCCCTGGAGTTTGCTGTGGGAAAGCCCAGGGGATGGAGGTTCCCTGGAGTTTGCTGTGGGATGGAGGTTCCCTGGAGTTTGCTGTGGGAAAGCCCAGGGGATGGAGGTTCCCTGGAGTTTGCTGTGGGATGGAGGTTCCCTGGAGTTTGCTGTGGGAAAGCCCAGGGGATGGAGGTTCCCTGGAGTTTGCTGTGGGATGGAGGTTCCCTGGAGTTTGCTGTGGGAAAGCCCAGGGGATGGAGGTTCCCTGGAGTTTGCTGTGGGATGGAGGTTCCCTGGAGTTTGCTGTGGGAAAGCCCAGGGGATGGAGGTTCCCTGGAGTTTGCTGTGGGAAAGCCCAGGGATGGAGGTTCCCCAGTCCCAGGGCAGTGCTGGCTCGGTGTTCCCAGCACCAGGCTGCCTTTGCTGGATTCCCTGGAGCTGAGAATCTCAGCTCCCCACGAATTCCTGCTGCAGACATTCGAGGCTGACAGATGATGATTATTTTTATTTGTGTGACAGGAACCTTCTGGATGTCTGGAGCAGATGCTGTTGAATCCTCACTTCTTGAGGGTGGGGAAGAGCCTCAGCCTGCTCATCCATCTGTCTGGGCTTCTGCCTCCTCATTAGGTGCTCTGAATTTGGGAATAAATGGGCAGATTGTTGGGATCTGAGCTGCTTGGGCATGCATTTTCATGTTTTAGGCACACAGCTCTTTGTATATTTGATTGGTCTGCCCGTTCCTAAGCTTGGAAAAATCCAGTAACAACCCCTGCACAGCACTGAATTCCACTGAGCACAAGGACTCGTAAAAGCAATTAGTAATTAGTCTCATCCCTGTCTGGGTTCCAGCTGGGATCAAGTTCTGTCCTAAAACCAGGACAATCCCAAAAACTCGGTGTGGAAGTGAAAATTCCACTGAAATTTGGTGAAAGTCTGTAAAACTCAGGGATTATCTGAGCTATGACTGCGGGATTTGTGTGTGTCTGTGAGCACACACAGATCTCTTTCCATCTCCCATTTTTTTTTAGGTAAAATCTGGTAAAATTACTAATTACTTTTACCATTTAATGAGTTAATAATTACCTGTGCTGTACTGGAGGGGGCAGTTTAATTCACCATCTGCAAACTCTCACTGGGATAATAATAATAATAATAATAATTAATAATAATAATAATAATAATAATAATAATATGGTCCAAGCACATTCCTGAAGCTCAAGAGCTGCTTCCCAACATGGATAAAGCCTGGGATAAACACATTTAAGGTGACTGCAGAGACAATTTCACACCTCTATATGAAGATCAAAGATGCAACAGGGCCAGTCTCTTAGGGATGAAATTTAGGATTATTCTCTTGGAAGATCAACAGGTGCCCCAAAATGGGCAGATTTGCTGCTTTCTTGGCACACAAATTAATATTTAAATGAAAAGTTTTACCATCAAGAGCTGCACTGAGCAATTGGAAGTCACCCTGCTCTCAGTACCACTGTAACTATGCCTAATTATGAATCCCACTGTTTATTTCAGACCCAAATCAGCCACTTAGATCAGCTCCATGCCTTAGATTTAATTATTGGTTGTTATTGACATCAGGCACGCTGATGTGTGAGGTAATTGCCAGATCCCAGGGTATTAAAAAAGACATTTATCTGATGCCTCACTGAGCTTCCACGGGCTGGGGCTTCTTCTTTCTGTTTAATATGAGCTTTTTTTATTACAGCTTTGCAAAGGTGCCATTGTGCAGCTTAGCCTGAGGTGATGAGAGGCCCAGGAAGATAATTTTTAGAAAATAATCCTGTAAATGTCATTGTTTGCTCAGATCCAATAATGGCTGGCTGGGAAGAAGTGGGAGTGAAAGAGCAAAAATGAATGGCAGATGTATTTATAACTAATGAAAAGGTCCTGCAAGGAGCTCAGCATTCATTCCTGCAGAGGTTCTTGACTCAGATGCTGAGTCTGGGCTGAATAATTTTGGACCTAAGAGTCAGAACTTGGGAAACCTGAATTCATGGTTCAAAGATTGCATCCCTTCCTGCTTTCCAACTCTGTTCCAAATGGAGTGACATCGTTTGGAACTGGCTTTTAACCCCACCCCTCTCCTCACTGGAGCTGCAATCTGAGCCTGAGATGATGTTCTGCTTGTGGCTTATTAGTTCAGACTTGAAAACAGCTTTATGGAGAAGTTAAACAATGGAAGAACCAAACACGAGAAACTCTTAAATAAGACAAATTCAAATGAGAGGTGTCTGGGAAGGAGTCTTCTTCCACACAGGCATCCACACTCCTTCCCTGTGCCCTCTGTGCCTCCTGCTCCCGGCACAATTCTGGAACGAGCAGTGGTTCAAATTTGGAACACCCAGAAACGTCTGTGCTCTGAGAAAGGAGCCCTTGGCTTTGAAATTCAACAGGCTGGGCCCAATCAATGAGAGATGTGGCCACTTTGGGAAGCTCTGAGCCAGTTAATAATCAGCCAAAGATGACTGGGGCAGTTGGCTGCGAGGTTTTTTGGGGCTAAAGAGATGATTTTTGTGTATGGCTGGTGAATTTATGGGAGAAAACAGCACTGGCCAGCAGGGAAGCACCTGGCAATGTTTGGTGGCAGCTCCACCAGACTCCTGAAATGTTAAATGTTAAATAGCTGTGTCTGACAGGAGGGCAGAGACAAGGAGCCCTTTCAGAGAAAACTGGAGCCACTTCTGGCCCTGTCCCAGTGGGCCCTGCTGGCCCCGGGGTCCTTGGAGCTGTTTGGGTTCTGCCACCCCTGGGCTGGGGTTTGGGGAGGCAGGAATGGGAACCCCATTTTAATGCTTCTGCTTTTAGGGGTTCAGGACCTGTCCCTGGGTGAAGGTGGGAACCCAGATCACAGGTTAGAGGGTGAAGCAAATGTGAATTTAATACCATGGAGTCACAGAATATTCTGAGGGGGAAGGGACCCACAAGGATCCAGCTCTTAAAGGGATTGACCCCACAACTTTGGTGTTTTTAGCACCAGGCTCTGACCAACTGAGCCAACCCCAGGGATGCCCCTTTGCAAAAATTACTGACAAATAAAAGCCCTTTTTGAGGTGGAGGAAGGGAAAAGCACAACCTCTGTAGCAGGTATTTGGTGCTGGGACATGTGGCTAATTTTGATTATTTTTAAGATTATCTGCTTTTCTTCTCTTCACTGCTAGCATCACCTTGCACTCATCATGGCCCTGGGTTTAGGATGGAATTTGAGTATAAATTCGTGTCTTTACATTTGGGAACTCACTCGTGCCTGGAATTCATGGCAAACACTCAGCAGTGGCCGTGCAGTTTGGTAGGAGCTGTAAATGAAAAAAAAAGCAGAGACAAACAAACAGCAGAGGTGCAATATTGAAGCAGCCAGATTTATGTTGAATTTGGGAATATTTTCCTGTTGCCTGCAAATTGAGTTATGGTTCACAAGGGGTAGGAGAGAAATTGCCATGATGGATATGACAGAATTGGAGAATTAGGAGAATAAAAGCTCAGCAAACACTGGTGGCACCCCCCTGCCCAAATTTAATAAAGAAAAAAGGAACAGTGAGATTGTCAGACACATGAATTATTTATCTTCAGCAAAACAGATTTTCTAGCTCACAGGCAGCTGGATCCCCATGTCTGCCTCAGCTCTGATCAGGAAGGAAAAGCAATAAGGAATTACTTATTTTCCTGTTTTCCACCTTGAAATGGATGCCTGTTTTGCACTTTTTGGTGACAGGAGGTGGAATTTTCAGCTCCCAGAGCTCAGCTGAACTCTGGAAGTCTCCTGGACTGTACATTCCGAGAGACTTTTGAGATCACCACGTGCCTTATGCTTTCTTAAATTAAACTTGCACAGCTCCAATACATCAGGCAGCTCTTAATCTCAATGTTATCTGGAAGGAAATGGAGACAAAATGTGAAATGGCTTTCTCTGAAGGACAAATGAGTGCAGTGCAGGAGCCCTGACATCCAGGCCCGCAGCAGCAGTGTAACCAAACCTCACTCCTGGCTTTAAGGGAAAAGAAAGCCTTTTTTTTGGGGTAGTTTTCCTCAGAAGTGATGCTGTTTGCAAACCTGGATTGCTGAGAGATTATTTACAGGGTGGGTTAGGTGATTGTGGGGTTCCCTGTGTGCTGATAGACAAAACCTCTTGGTGCTACTCAAAACAACCATTTCTGGGTACAAATCTTGGTGTATAAAAATAGGAATTACTGTTCAAGGTTACTTAAATACGCAACCAGCTGGAGAAGCATCACCTGTGGGCTTCTGCTGCTACTTGTATGTTAAAAGGGAAGGAAAGGGGGGAAAAAGTCTTTTAGTTGATGGTTATTAGTGGTGTTTGTGCCTCTGGGGATACTTGGAATTGAGTCCTCCTTCAGTGTGAGCTTCCCCAGAGCTCCTGACTCTGACCTCAGCTGAGATTCTCTGCAGTTTGACCTTGTTTTCCCCAAGAGCCTCACAGGAACAGAATAATGATAATTTTGGGGGGAAAAAAGCAGTTTTCTGGTGGCACAACCTGACGGCTCCAAGCTATTCCATTAAATGCTGCCCACTCTCTAAAACAATATCCTCAGCAACTGCGTGGATCTGGGTCAGTGAGAGGCTCTGCCCCTGAAGCTGTGTGTGTTTAGTGTTTATTTTCAACCTGTGCTACCAGGGGAACCCACCCCGGGCATCTTTGGCAAAGGAAAATGCAGGAACGAATCGCTGCTGGGAAGATGCAGCCAGGAGAGTGGTGTTTGTTTGGGCAAGAGCTGTGGTTCCTTTTAAAATATTCAGGATCTGCTGCGTTTATCTGGTGTTTCACACCCGCAGGTGCACGCTCAGGTTAAAATTCCTGCCCTGGGGATTGAATCCAGTGAATTCTGGTTGTACCTGATAAATGTGGGATTTGCTTTGTGACGGAGCTTTGTGTTCTCAGCGTGCAGAGCTCTTTTTCACTCATTTAGGGTAACCTCTGCCTGCCTGGAGATAGTTAATCACCTCTGGTTAGATGCTGCAGGGGAGGTAATGCCTTATAAACACCGTTAGGTGAGCTTTTTATGCCATCCAGAACCACGGGTGTGAGTTTTCTGTGCATATTTCATGCTTCAAACACGCTTTGGGGCACGTCCTACACACGGAGAGAGAGATTTGTCTGTGTTGTGTGAACACTGAACGTGTGCTGGGGGTGGGGAGCTGCACTGGGACGGCTTCAGTTCCACCACACAGGTGCAGGATTAGGGCTGTGAATGGCACAGGCAGCTGGAGGAGAAGGGTTTTCAGTTGTCCACCAAGTATTTTTTCAAATGGCTCCTGGAGAGATGGTGAGGATCACTGACAGTTGTCCTCAGGCATTTGCCTAATTGGAGGCACAGGCTCCTGCAGCTCTGCTGCTGCAGTTGTGGAGGGCTGAGGTGATGGACAGGAATGGTATTTATAAATTTATACATATTTAGTATAAGATTAGTTTACCAATCATAGGAAAGAACCTTTTCTGTCCCTCTGTCACTTTAGTGGCTTTTGGGAGTTCAGAGATGGTTTTGGTGGATTCCATTTGCCCTTGTGCAGAATAAAACTTAAATCTTTTCCTGGCAGATTCTTCTTTCCTTGGTATTTCTGCAGGACAAAGATGTGTTCTTTCTCTTGAAATTCCACAAAGGAAGATGATGATACTTGTTTCAGGATTGGTTTTGTCTTAAATATGAGACAGAAAGCAGAAATACTCCAGAACACTCCACTTCCAGCCATGCTCTTGGTAAAATTCATGACTCAGATGTAACAGTGATTTATTCTCTTCAGGCTCAGCTGTAGAGTCCTGTTTCCTGGATCTGGGTTTCCTGGATTTGTGTTTCCTGGATCTGAAATTCTTGGATCTGGGTTTCCTGGATCTGGAATTCCTGGATTTGTGTTTCCTGGATCTGGGTTTCCTGGATCATCCAGGGCAGCAGCAGGGAAGGCACAGCCGGGAACAAGTCCCCGCTCTAAGCCAGACATGAGTGTTAATTGGAGTCAGGCCATCCTAAAAGGCCAATCCAGCACTTGCTAGAGCACCTGGTGGGTTTTGTTCTGAGCTGAAACAAAGGCCCGTGTGGGGAGCAGATCAACATCATCCCTGTTTGTGGGATGCAGGAACTGAAATTCCACTCTCACCGGTGCTGATCAGGGAAAGCCCTTCCAGACCGGCTGCTCCTCGTACCAGTAATTCACTGCATCTCCTTCAGTGAGAAATGACATCTTGTGAGAGCCTCAATCGCTTGCCTGGAGGATGTTCTGTAAGAAAACCCCCCTTGTTCTTTAACTTGGCAAGTATTGGTTTTGTCCGGGTGCTGAATGGAAGCTGTGCCTGCCTGGGTTCAAACCGGCTGGGCTGGGCTGGGCTGGGCTGGGCTGGTGGAGCAGGGATTGTGGCTGGAGAGGGGAAATGCATCGTTCAGAGACCTTCTGCACTCCCAGCTTGTCCTCCCCTGCTGTGGGCACTGATCCATCAGGTCAGTGCTGTGCAGGGAGAGCAATTCCACGGAATTCCTTCACACGCTGCAGACTCCCAGGCTCCTACGGAAATTCGTTCTAATGGATCACCCTCTGTCCTGGGATGGACTGAATTTAACTGATCCTACATCCCCTCTTAGATTTAGGAGAAGAAATGAGCTTCTCTCGCTGATGCTCAAGCAGAACCACTCGTTCAGCGCGAACAGGCAGTGCCAAATAATTCCTTTCACTTCTGAAATGTGAAGAGAACTCAGACTGTCAAACAGGTTCTGAAACCTGTGTCCTGCTGCTGCCTCCTGATGGATTATCATTGCCAAGTCATGACACTGATTGGATTTGTATTGCTTGCTATCTTTGGCTCTGCTGTCCCCTTGAATTTGGAGAGAGAACACTGCCTGAAGAAATTAACTGTGAGAGTACTGTGCTAATGCTGAGAAATTACTCCGTGTGCTGTGCTGCTGGAATCACATCTGACAGCTCCTGCAATTCTGGGGGGGATCTGAAGCATCTGGGGCCTGCTGCTGTGCGTGAGGTGGGGCCTGAAATGCCTGGTGAAGGTGGTGCTCTGTAAGCAACAATTCACGGCTTGGCGTCCTTAATGGTTGTGGCTGACACGGGAATTGTTTCTTGTGAAAGAGAAGGCACAAATAGGTATTAATCTCCAGTTAATGCCTTTTATAAATACCCAATATCTATATGGATCAACCCCCAGAGAAAGCCCCTTGCCCCATCTTTTCAAGTGTTGTTAAAATGGGCAGAAACCAATATGTGATAGAATAAATATTCATCAAGTTCTGGCCCTCACAGCAGAGATGGGACACAAATTGTTATCCTCAAGGCTGGTGGTGGCACTGCTGGGATCCCAGCAGGAGCTGAGAGCTGCTGCTCCCCGTTTTTGGGATGGGTGACCTCCTGGGATGCACTTGGCATGTGTGGGCTGTGCTTTGCACTGGGAATACAGGGATGTGCACACCTGGTTATAATTCAGAAACCAATTATTATTGGCTAAAAACCAGGTAAATTTAAGCTCTATACCAGAAAAAAAAAAAAGATGCAATTTATCCACAAGCTTGATTTTCCCACTGACTGGAGTTTTAATTGAAATATTGCACCGAGGAGGGAAAAATTGAGGTGAGCATGAGCCAGAGGGATGTGTGAAGCTCTCTTTGTCCCAGACGGGCAGGGGTATTTCTTGCCGGTGAAATTTGTGCCCTCTGCCTTGGAACAGAGCTGGGGCTCCAGAGAACCCGTGCAGGGATCGGGTGTCACAACCGAAGGGGCAGGGCCTGCCCAGGGGACAGCAGCTGCTGGCAGGGAGGGCACCCTGTAAAGGGGCAGAGCTGGAGGGCACTGAAATGAGAATTCACTCAACACACGCTGCTTCTCATCTGTTAAATGGTGATAGAACTCGTCTAATTTAATGTGCAAAGAGCAAAATGTGGCTGAAGTCCTTGTGTGAGATCCGGCTCCAAAGATAACATCGCTGCTCTTGCAGAAGGATGTTAGAATGTGAAAATGAATGTGGATAAATAGATTCGGTTTTCATTTAAAAATCACAAAATTACCCCAGATTTTTCACAAAAAAAAAAAAAATCCCCAACAGCCACCACCAAAAAACCCCAACCAAGCAACCAAACAAAAACCAGAAAAACCCTCACAAAAAAAAAAAACCAAACAAAACAAAAACAACAAATGAACAAACAAAAACAAAAAACCCCAAACAAACAAAAAACTCCCTGCATGTTTTCAAACTTCAGAAAATCAGAGTTTTGACCTAGCAGGGTCATGCTGGAGTTGCAGGTCCCTCCTGCAGAAACTGCCACTCTCAGCTGTGTGCACAGGAAGGGAAATAAGTTAAACACGATGCTGAACTATGGGCAAAAAGGGAATTCTGCTTGAATTCCTCCAAGGCTGTGAGTGCTCCAATCTCCCTGCCTGGCCTGGCAGAGCTTCTGCAGCCAGATGAGAAGCTGAGCGACTTGGTTCAACTTCTGAAGAAGCTGTAATGTGTTTCCTGTGCTTAAAAATATCTGCTTTTAATTAGTGAAATGGTTTTTTTACCATGTACTCTCAGTGCCAGCTACGCCTCTGTATTCATCTCCCATTTTGCTGGCCCTTAAACACACGGGAAAGCCCTTTTGGAAAGGTCTGCCAACGAATCTGGGCTGGCACCACGTTCTTCCTTCAGGGAAGGATTTAGATTTTTTTACAGAATTTTTCTTTCCTAATTGCTTCATTTGCAATCCCTCTTCTGAGGGCGCTGGAGAACCCAGAGCACTTGAGGAAGAGAAAGGCTGTTGATCAACCTGAAGCACCGACAACCATTTGGTGCTGGAATAAATCCGTCATTAGATGGATCATTAAACTGCAGGAAGAGTCATTAACCGAGGCTCGGGGAGGTGATGCTGCCGGGGCTGCGACAGAAATAGTCCTTGCTCAGGCTGGAATCTCTCACTCTGGGTCAGGTGTTGGAGCTGGCTCTCCTGGCAGAGCTGCTCTCTTTCCCCGGAGCCTCAGGCAGGTGCCCGGCATCCCCTCTCCGGGATAAAAATGTGCCGGGAATGTCGGAGTGCAGATGGGTTACTCATCCCTGGAGTGCCTGGAGTTAAAGGGGACAGTGCTGGGGCCTCACTCCAAGGGGAAGCGTTCCCGGGGCACTGAGAATTATTTCCTTTTTCACATATAAAGTGTTATAAATAAGGGACCAGATTATTGACCTAACAATTANACTCCTTGGCCAGCTTTTGAGTTTCTTTAGGTAGTCACCCTAATGTAAAGGTCTACTGGAGCCACTGCCCCGAAGACAGCGAGCTAGCACCATCGCCTTCCTATACACCTTTGTATACAGCCACTCCTCGTGAGGAACGCTTGAAGGCCCGGCTCTGTCACAGGGAGTGACAGAGCTGAAGTTCCTCCTCCTCCAAGCCGAAGTGGGGGCAACGAAGCTGGCCGGAGCCTCCACCCGAGCTGATCATTTTTAATAAAGGCTTAAAAAGGACCATCAGTCCTGCCGATTTTTATTTCATAAAGGAGGTGGGAAAAGGTCTTTTCTCGAAGTGAGTTCCACTAAACTTCAGTGAGGGTGAAGGTGAAGAATTTGTGTTGACAGAGGCAACAAAAATCAGCCTGGCGACAGCTCCAGCCTTTCCTTGCATAATGAATTGATTACCAAACGCTGCCCTGGCCCAGAGCAGCGTGGACGAGTCTCTTGTGGATTAATTAGATAATTGCTGTGGGCATTCTCGGGGTTTGCTGTGGCCGCTGTGCTGAAGGATCAGGGCAGACTGCGAGCTTTGACCCTCATTTGTACTTGTTGCTGCAATTAAATGAGGCTCTTGTGCAGCTGATGAAAGATTCCAGGGGAGATCTCACTCATTAATGCATGGAACAAACCTGACAATCTCCAAAGGGCTGCTCAGCCCTTCCCCCAGAGGAGGGAGGTGGATTTTGTGAAGGTTCACATTCTCTTGGTTAAAATTCAGGAGTGATGCTGGGGGGGGGCTTGATTCCCCAGGTACTCCTGAGAAGAAGGGGGAATGTAATTTTTGGAGTTATGAGGTAGCCAGTCATGCTTCTGACTATGTGGTGGTGAGGTGGAAATCATGGCAAGATGTGGCTCAGGTTCAGGTTTCCCCAGAGGAGGGAGGAAAGGGATCTGCCCCTGAGGCAGAGAAGATGCAAAGCTACCCCAGCTGCTTTTGAAATATTGGCATTTTGTCTGAATTGTGGATTTTTGTTTCTTGGACTTAAAAAGACAACAACAAACCACATTTATTTGAGTTTCCCTTTTTCAGTGGGTGTTTGTGGAAGGTATTCTGCTTGTGTGCGTGCACCTGGTGCATGGATACCAAGGTGACAGATTCTCCAGAAATCCATCTGAAGAGCTGTCAGGCTATTAACTTACAGAATGAGCAAGAAGGACAGTACAGAAATTAAATATAGCACTTGAGCACTTAAACTGCCCTGTCATTTGATTGAAATGTTTCCTTCCCCCTTGTTCCTGCTGTTATAAATCTTCCTTTTTAGACACATTATCTCTGTCCTAGATTGAAGTTTCTGATGTTCAGAGTTCCTGTGAAGTTTATTTTCAAACAAAACCGAGGCAGTCCATGCAAGAGTAACTATTTTGATTTGGGTTGACAAATATTTTCTAACCTGAAGCTAATATTTTTAAAGGTTTAGGCTGTTGAACAATGAAAACTAAAGCTGTGTCAGGTTGCTTTCGAGATGTTTTTGTGTTATTTTTTTTTGAGAGAGAGCCCACTTGAAATTCACAAAGCTGAATTTTGCTCACTGCCTTAGAGGATTTTAATTTTATAACCCTTTTTTCCACATGGAAATAGGGCAATAGGGCCTCACACAGGAGCAGTCAGCGAAATTCAGAGGATCCTGACGGAGAATCTGTCACAACCTTTCTCCCGATTCGATTTCGTCACCAGAATGTTGCAATCCGTGTCCTGTGGCTGATGCTCCGAGCGCCTTTCCCTCGGCAGAGCTCTCGGTGTGCGATGCCCGAGAACTCTCCCAAAGGCAGCGCCTTTGTCCCGGGGTGAAATCTCTTCTGCAGTGTCGCTGTCCTTGTGTCGTGTCTCTGTCGGTTCTGCACCCCACACCCTCCATCCCCCACGGGCATTTTGGAAGCAGCATCGCCCCATGAGAACCCTTTTAAATCAGCTTTCCCTCGAGTGGAACTGAGCTAAAAGCCCGACCAGTTCTGGTGCCACCTGCTGCTGCTGCTGCTTTTTCCCTCAATCCCCCTCCTCCTCCGGCTTCTCTGTGAGCAGTCCACGGGGACCAAAAAAAAAAAAGATAATTTATTGTGGAGGAAGGCCGAAAGTCCAAGTTCGCTCGCTGCCTCCTCTCGCCGTGGGCTGGCTGAGCAGGAAGGTGGGACAAAAGGGACAACCCTGCCCAATGGGCTCCTCCGGGAGGCTCTTCCCCCTCCTTCCCTTTGCCATTCGGCGGATTGGTGGCAGCAGCATATTCGGTAACACAAGCGCTGTCTCTCGGGATTAGGAGCGCGGTTACACTTGCGGCAGCTGCCCGTGTGTCTCAGCCGCTACAGAAACAGAACATGCTGCTCCTGCTCCTCTTTTTCCTGATTTTTATGTAGCATTGTTCCCCCCTCCCTCTGTTTCTCTCTCTGCCCTCCCCACAGCTCCACGCCGCTCCTCTCCATGCTTGGCTCGTCTCTCGAGAAGAACCACGGCCGAGTTTTTCCTAGAGCAGCCCCGGGAGACTTTTCCTTTCCTGAGCCAACAGAAGGCAAAGGGGGAACTGGGGAGGGGAGCTGAAGCCCGGGCAAGCCCTTGCTGGCAAGCCTGGTGTCAGCGCGAAACCTGCTTCGAGAGGGACCAGGCAGGGGAGGGACTTTTTGTCGAGGAGAGAAGGAGGAAAGAAACTTGAAACTGTCTTCCCTTGTGGTATGTCTGTGTCCAGGACATCCCCTCCCCACCCCGCTGGTTGTTAAATGAGAGCACGTGAAGAACATGAGGTTTCCTGCTTGAGAGGGAGCGCAGTGCTGGAGAGAGAGGGAGGAGGAAGGCGAGTTGGGGCTTTGTGGTGTAGTTTACACCGAGATCAGAGCTAGAGTGCCTGGGGGTGGGAGCTGAAGGAGAAAGGGCGTCTGATGCCAGCTGCCAATATGACAGAAACCCTGCAGCTCCCGGCGCTGCGAGTCCCCGAGCAGCAGCTGCTGGAGGGCGGCTGCGCCTGGTCCAGCTCGTCCACCCCGACCCTGCGCAGGAAGCGCTTCAAGATGAGGCGGATGAAGAACGTGCAGGAGCAGAGCCTGGAGGCCGTCAGGTGCCAGGATTCTCCTTCCTCCAGCAAGGAATACCTGCAGCTCCCATCCATTGAGATCACCCCCTCCAGTGACGAGGACACCCCCTGGTCCAACTGCTCCACTCCCAGTGCCTCCCCGCGCCGCAAGCGCTTCCTCCTTCGGAAGTGGCTGCGCGTCCGAGAGAAGAAGGAGTGCAGTGAGAGCAGGTAGGTTTTCTGGCCGCTCCCCTTCCCTGCTCCCAAGGTGATGCTGTCCAAAATAGGCAGGAAGGGTCTGTTGTTCCCCTGGATGTGCTTCTCCCTGGACTTTGTCCTCGCCTGTTGGCTGGAATGTGTCACGGTGTTGGTTGGATGTGCTGGTGCCAGAGCAAATGGCCCGATGTTCTCTGGGAACGGCAGGGCAAGGGTGTGTCCTTGCTCATGGTCCTCCAGGTGACACAGAGCCTGTGGGTGAGAAGATTTAACTTCACTGAGGTGTCCTGAGGAGACCCTGAGAGAGAGGAGTGACCTCTCTGCTGGCATTACCTGTACAGGAGTGATGGTGCCAAAGCCTTGCCAGTGCTTTTAGGTGATGCTCATTCCCACCACTGAGACTTTCCTTGATATCCTTAGTTCACTACTGGGACAAGGAGAGGACAAGAGAGAGAAACCAAGTAGCCCAGTGGGTCTGTGTGTCAAGGTGTCTGGGCTCGGTCCTTGCCAGCTTTCCAGACCTGAAAGTCACACAGTCCTTTGGCTGAAAAGGGCACAAATCATTCCCAAAGACCTCCAAGAGCCTGTCAACACCGGGAATTAATGCCCAGGCATTGTATTGTGTGAGATAAAGCTGCACCTTATGTAACCCTCTGCAGGGCACACCGCATGCAGTGGAATTAACCCTTCCTTTAGCAGGGCACTGGCACAATCTGCCTTTCCTGAAGGCCCCAAATACACAAGACACTTAAAGATTTTTCCAAGAAATGACTACTTTATAAATCCTTAGGCTGTCTTAGTGTGGGCCAAGTTTTCTTCCACTCTTTGCAGCTCCCATGTAGCTGATCTGTGAGGTTATGTTTAAAGGATGTGCTGCACTTCCAGAAAAAGAGAAACCTTTAGCATTTCTGCACCCACCAATCCACACTGACTCACTGCCTGCTGTGGTGCTTGAGTGTTTACAGGGCAGAGCTTTTAATATCCACTCTGATGGTGTGATAATTCTTCTTGCATCAGGTCCCTTTCGCAAGGTCAGTCTGTCAGCTTATTAATTTTTAAAGAACTTTCATCAATGAATGCATGCCATTGAGGAGCTGATAATCCCTCTCAGCAAGTTAACATTGAAAAATATCTCTTGGTTGAGAAATATTTCTGATTTTTACACAGCTGTGGTGGTACAAGTAGGGATTCAGGCACAGCATACAAAATGGGAAAGATAAGGCATGAGGCGCATGCTGAAGTGTCAGAATCTTGAAGTTAAGGTCTGAAGTTCAGAGAATGAAGGATTCAATCCTTCAGCTGAAGGACTTAGTTTGGATTTATTGATGGTGAAGGTGTTTCAGGCAGGCCAAGACACGTTTCTTTTGGTGTGAAGGCAGAAGAAAGAAAGTTTCCTTGTAGACATGTTATTTACACAGTCATGCTGACAACTTTGTGCTTATTCATCTCCTGGAGATTTCCTGGTGATGATTTCGAAGCAGTGACTGGAAAAAAGGTGAAGTGGTGGATGGATCAGGTGGCATTGGCATGCCAAAGCCATCGTGGCACCTCCCCTCTTCATGTGCAGCAGGCTCCAGATCTACCCCTTCTGCCATGGGAAACAGGGAGTTTCCAAATGGAACTTCTCCCTTCCTAGCCCAGATGGAAAAGCCCGGTTTGCTGGGCACTGTGCTGAGCCTGTGGGCTGGGGGAGTGCAGAGATCATCCCTGGGCTTTCACCCCTTAGCAGAAAACAGCACAGAGGAAGCAGAATCTGTGGGGAGTCGGCCATGGAAAGGGTGATAAACCCTGAGGGGTTTTGGGGCAATAATTTGAAAGAGACATGTGGTAAACTTTGCTGTGCCCTGAGTGAAATCAAACCTTTTTTAGGGCAAGAAGCTGTTTTCCTACAAACCAGAGATTTCCTGTTTTCTTCTCCTGCTTTGGACTGGTCAGAGAGAGCACCTGCTCTGTCCTCTTGTGCCACTGCTGGTGGTGATGGATGTCACTCGTGTGCCATGCATTTCTGTAGGGGCAGCAGGGACAGCTGTGCTGAAGGGGTTTGTGCACCAAACCCTGGCTTGGGGTTCAGACAGGGACGGTGCTTGGCCTGTGCCGGTGTCACAGGGATTCCCAGCGTGTGCCATCCTGTCCTAGGAGTGCAGGTATCCTATGGGAGAGGATATTCCGACTCCCAAATCCCACCTGGTAAAGGGAGCAGCCACCATTTTGCTCCCAGTTGCTCCATTTCTCTGGCTGACTTGCTGTCAAGCTGCTGGAATTTCCTTTTTGGAGCCTGGTGACTTTTCTCCCCGTTCTGTGGCCAGGTACCTGTTTGGTGGCAGGGTTTTCCCAGGAAAGCTGGCAGCTGAGAGGGAGCAGGCACTGCTCCTGCTGAGCTGCTCCTCGCTGTGCCCCCATGGCCCCGAGCAGAGCCCCCATGGCCCCGAGCAGAGCCCCCCATGGCCCCCAGCAGAGCCCCCCATGGCCCCCAGCAGAGCCCCCATGGCC
>VYXG01002342.1:397774-423819 GCA_013397235.1 Lanius ludovicianus
AGCAGAGCCCCCATGGCCCCGAGCAGAGCCCCCCATGGCCCCGAGCAGAGCCCCCATGGCCCCCAGCAGAGCCCCCATGGCCCCCAGCAGAGCCATAGCTCTGTGACCATTAGCATACAGCGAGCATCCAAGTGAATAAACAAACTCAGCACTCGCTCCAGGTCTGCTTCTCTCATCCGGAACCCCCAGCGTGCTGGGTAGTTTTTAACAGCCTGGATGACTGCGAGGGGTGTTTACCCGCTGGTTCTCTAAAGGCTGAGGGAGCAGGAGGGAGGCTGCTCCTTTCCTTCCATGAAACCCCAGGGATGGCTGTGAGAGCCTTTCCTGCCCCTGACCCAGCTCTGTTCAAGGTGAGAGGGCAGGAAGGCAGTTCCTGGGGGTAGGACTGTCCCTGGAACGTGTCCTTGCTCAAAAGAATGATGAGCCAGACCTCGAGGCTGGTGTGCAGATGATAAATAGGATGATTTTCTATAAGGGGTGCAGACAACTTCTCCTCTGCCCTCACCCCTCCTTTGCCAGCCAGGCAGTGAATTTATTTACCTGCACACAGGTGCACAATTTTTTATTAAGACACAATGATGTTGCTTTCCTCAGAGGCAATCTGCTGGCATTTTGCTGTGCATGCAGCCTGCATCCATTATTGATGTGGGCATAAGGGAGTTTGTTATTATAAATTTATTATTTACCTCTACAAGCCACCCTTGCTTGTCATTTCAGGACCTGCATGTGATTTTTGGGCAAGAACTGCTGAGTAGATAATTCAGGCTTAAATTTAAGGACAACTCTCCCTTTGGCCTAAGATCAGGATTGTTTAAAGATGAAATGTTGGTGCTCCAAAAGATGCAAAACTTGTGGATTTTGTTGGATCAGTGGGGAGCAGCTTTTGACAGTTCTATAGATGAATTTACCCAGGTTGGTTTTCTGCTGGGAACTGGCACTCACTGTGGGCTCACCCAAAACGAAAGACTTGTCTGACTCCTAAAATGCCTCTAAGACATTAAAAATGAAGTATATTATTGGAAGAATTCCATCCCAGCTCAGAGGAGTGTCTGTGCTGAGGAGCTGGAGGTTTCTTGAGCTGCCAGCTACGCAACTGTGGAGGTTTTTCAGATGAAATCCTGATAACTTATCTCTTAGTGTGGGACAAATGAGGGGAGAGTCTCCAGCATTGCTCAGCACTGGGCTCTGAGGCTGCTTCCCTTCACATTCTGTGGTGGAAAGAGGTAAAAATTCTATTTTTTTTCCTGAAAAACCTTTCTCTTGGTCACTCCAGTGAGATAAATCAGTTACCAGTGAACTACTGATTTGTAGGAACTTGAGCTAAAAATCTTATTTACAAATAGGTGACTTAGATATTTTGAATTGGCTTATAAAGGTTAAGGAGCCTTTAATTTCAAGTAGTCCATAATGCTTTTGCTTTCCTTAATTAAATTGAAATTCAATCTAAGTATTTCTAGGAATAAATTAATGGTCATTTCCCTTTTTCTGACTCCAACATGTGTGAAAAATATTGTGGTATTTTCTAGAGGAAAAAAAACCTGAGTGATGTGATTTTTTTCTTTCCACCCTGAGAAAGTGCAGATTGTGAAAAGTAAAAAATCCGAAAGATGAAAGGCTACAGAGCCTCTCCCATTATGGAGAAGTGACCTGAGCCTTTAATATCATGGAGGTGTTTACTGGTGAAGGGGAGCAGCCCTGTGGGGTGAGGGTTGGGTCATTCCGAGAAGCTGCAAAATGAGCCAAACTCGTTGCTTTTGCAGTTCTCAGCTTTTCAGGCTTTGCTTTCCACGTTCAGCAGTGGCTCTGAGGGGAGGAAGTGGAGCTGCTGCCTCTCCCCAGCACAGCAACAGCTGGGCAGTGGCTGCGTGCTGGGCTTGCTCCTTTCTGCTGAAATTCTCATTAAAATCCTATTTGTGGGAGGAACTGATGGCTCCACTGGGGTTTCATCATGGAGGAGGCAAATGCTTTTTCCCCCCACGTTCTGCTGGTAGCTGAGCTGGTTAATTGAGGTTTTTTGGGAGGACAAGTGTGACATGGGGAAAGCTGTGCATCTCTGAGGGAAGCAGCTGCTGTTCTCTGCTTTTGGTGGCTTTGGAAAGCCCATGAGCACAAACTTCCCTTTGTGTGGTGTCTCTTCTAATCTGAAATGTGAGACGGCTTGGTAGCAACTCAGTATTGATGTAACTTCTTGCTTTTTGAACCTGCAAGTTCAAATGAGGCCTAAAGTGCTCCCAAAAAAGTGATTTTTCCCCCCAGCTGCTGCCTGCCTGTCTCCTGGGAGTGCTGGTGTGCTGATTGCTGTGACTGTGGATCTTTTGCCATTTGTTTATGGAAACCTGTGCCAAGTGACTGTGAATTCCACCAGCCCCGGTATTTTTGTTGGCTGAACCTCACTGCCTTTGTGCAGTAGTTTGTGGTTTTCTTTTAAAATATTTGCTTTGCAGTATTTGTGTGGTTTAGGGTGACCAGTCACCTGAGAGTATCAAAGCTGACTGATTTACAGACAGCCCGGGACTGAAATGTGGTTGATCTTATCTGGTCAGCAAATATTTGCTGTTGGGCCATCGGAGATCTGTGCCTGCCAATGGAATTTAACAATTAATTCCCATGTTCCTTTTCCCCGTGGTTGGCCACGGATTCCATTCCCATTCAAGGCATCTGTTGTTTGGAAAATAAGAAGTTGGTGAAGGGGCCTGTCTGGAGGTTGGGGTTTTCCTTTGTGAAATGAATGAGGAGTGAGAGGAGAGAACTTGGCCATCCTGCCCCTTTAAAGCCTTCCCAAGTGCAAGAGAAATATTTAAATATTTAAGGCACAACAACAACAACAACTTGAAATCTCCTGACTCGAAGTGTGTGTGCTCAGAACACCTGGGGTTAGTCAGTAGAAAAATGGGTTTTCTTGTACTTGGGTTACCTGGGTAAACTCTTGGTGGGGGAGTGCTGGAAGGAGAATCTTCCAAGATTTAATTGTTAAAAGACCTGGTTAATCTGTGTTTGAGATTTTTCTTCGTTTTCTGAAGTAATAAGTGATGGGTTTGCATGAGAATCAAGGGAAAACCACAGGGCATAAACCTTGAAGTATTTTTATGGGCTAAGAAGCCCTAAGAATGAGAAGGGCACGCTGGGCTTGTGCACCCAAAGGTTTAAACCTTGTCCAAATTCAAGTTTATCACTGCTGAGCTTTGGAATGAGCCTGTTTTGCTGATTTCCTGAGAGGTTTATGCAGCTTTTGGCCTTCTCTGTGGAGACAAAACTCTGTCTGAAGACTCCTTTCCATGTTATCCCTCAGTACAAATCACACCTTTCTTATTCTTACTTCACAACACAATTAAATTGTCATTTTAGCGTTCCAAAGGAACACTTAATAGCAGGTTATCCTAAAATGGACTGAAAACCATCATCAAACAACAGGCTCTGCATTTCAACCACTCTGAGCATTTTAGTGAATTTAACAGCTTTCCTGCCCAATAACCAGAAGGTTGAAATTATTTTATTTTATTTTATTTTATGTGAAAAGCTCACAAAGCACTCTTGAAGTGAACAGCTCCTGCTAGAGACACAAGTGGGTAAAAAGTGATTTCTCTGAGTTTTTAATTGCTCATAATCTCGAGCTAAGGTGTTGTATTTCAATGAGCTGCAATACCTGGGTTCTGTTAAATTTTAAACCTTCATTTGAAATGTGAACTTTAATAGGTGGATGAGCAGGAAGAGGTCTAAGGTTCATCCTGGCTGTCCCAAAGGGAATTTTCCCATGGTATTCCCAGCATTGCTGGACTGGGATAGACTGGGAATTCTCCTTGGGTAAGTTTGGTTCCATCTGCCCCATCTGATTGAGGTGGCAGAGTGTGGTGGGAGGGATTTCTGTGCAGAAGGAAGAAATTACAGTAAGAGAAATGCAATGCTTCCTCTTATCAAAAGGGGGAAATTCCCTGGACAGAGGAGGGTAAGTGTGGTTTCCTCTGTGCTCTTTCCCAGTTCACTGGGCCATAATCAATCTCAGAAGTGCAAGAAAAATGTTTCTTTGCTTTCAGGAATGTACCATTCTTACCCAGCTGTCGATTTACAGCTGGAACCAACACAGAATTCTTATTCCCTTCTTGCAGGAGATTTGTGCTTTCCTGTGCCCAGCCTCCAAGGCTCATTTCTGTATTGGTTTTCTGAGGATTTTTGTAACTATTGGTCACTAATGAGCTTTTTCTGAAAGCTTCAGCCTGCTCTCCTCTCTCTCAGGACAGTAACAGTGTTCTGTCTCATGCTCTGAAGGGGCAGAAATAGGGGACAATGCCAGGTGATGTCTCCCAAATGCTAAATGTGTCCCCAGGACAGGTGTGGGGTTCTCAGAAAGGTCATTTTCCATAAAGAGGAGCCCTTAAAGGCCTCAGAGAAGCAGCTGGTCAAAATGAAGGTGGTTGAGGAAAATGTTGAATGAAATTAAGATTCATTGGCTTTTTATTCTTTGCAGAAAACTGCGAATTTTTTGGCAAAAACTCCTGTCAGAAGGGGAAGAGAAAACCCATCCCTTTATCTTTTTTTTTTTTAATTACCAAGTACACTCCATGGAAATGTGCTATTTGCAGTTTGGGTACTGTTTTCCCCAAAACAGGTGTGACTGAATAAGAGAATTGTTGCTCTGTAGGATGAAAAGATGTCAATTTTTTGTCTCACGTTTATATTTCTGTGCCTCTGGACAGTGTGCAGTGCAGGTGTGTGTGCAGTGCAGCAGCAGCTGTGACTGCAGGTGTGTCATACAGACCTGAACTGGTTTTATTCAACAATTTAGATCCTTCCACCAGAGAAACTGATCCCAGTCTGAGTTCCCAGACAGGTTTGTGCTGCTGGTTTACCTCGATTTCAGAGCCACTGATGCCCAGGCAGATTAAATCTCGCCCAGGAGCACCTCCAGCCTTACCTGGAGGCAGAATCAGCTCTACCGATGCTCAGCAGGAGAGCTCTTGCAAGGAAATGAGGCTGTAGCAGGAACCCTGAGGAGCCCCTGGAGCTGCCAGGGGGGACACCACAGGCTGAGTGTGCAGGGAATACAAATATTGCCCACAAAACACCCATTTCAGGGGGCACAGTGACATCTTGTGGGCTCAGCCCGCAAGTCTCACCAGAAATTCTCCACTGGCCACTTCAAAAGTTGGATTTAACTTCTCTTTTCTGCTTCTGCCTGGGCCTGGGGCGGGTACAAACACGCAGCAGTTTGGTGTTGGAGTGTTGGACTGTAAGAAGCGATGAGAGGATGTCCAGGTGATGTGCAAGGTCACTCGTTCCTTCTGGAAAGTTCCCAGGAATGTGCCACTGAGATGAAGAGCCTTCAGACCCTCGTGCCAGCTGTGAATCAGATGCAAACTTAAAGCCTCCCTTTGTCTTTTCAACCCCCAAATGGGGAGTGTGAACCTTGTGTTTTCCTCCATCTGGATTTAAAGCTGAGTGTTCCACAGGCCACAAAGATCTGTTTTCTGTGATCTGGATTTAAGCTGAGTGTTCCAGAGGAGGTTCCCCAGCTCTGTCTGTGTTTTTTGTGATCTGGATTTAAAGCTGAGTGTTCCAGAGGAGGTTCCCCAGCTCTGTCTGTGTTTTTTGTGATCTGGATTTAAAGCTGAGTGTTCCAGAGGAGGTTCCCCAGCTCTGTCTGTGTTTTTTGTGATCTGGATTTAAAGCTGAGTGTTCCAGAGGAGGTTCCCCAGCTCTGTCTGTGTTTTTTGTGATCTGGATTTAAAGCTGAGTGTTCCAGAGGAGGTTCCCCAGCTCTGTCTGTGTTTTTTGTGATCTGGATTTAAAGCTGAGTGTTCCAGAGGAGGTTCCCCAGCTCTGTCTGTGTTTTTTGTGATCTGGATTTAAAGCTGAGTGTTCCAGAGGAGGTTCCCCAGCTCTGTCTGTGTTTTTTGTGATCTGGATTTAAAGCTGAGTGTTCCAGAGGAGGTTCCCCAGCTCTGTCTGTGTTTTTTGTGATCTGGATTTAAAGCTGAGTGTTCCAGAGGAGGTTCCCCAGCTCTGTCTGTGTTTTTTGTGATCTGGATTTAAAGCTGAGTGTTCCAGAGGAGGTTCCCCAGCTCTGTCTGTGTTTTTTGTGATCTGGATTTAAAGCTGAGTGTTCCAGAGGAGGTTCCCCAGCTCTGTCTGTGTTTTTTGTGATCTGGATTTAAAGCTGAGTGTTCCCAGGAGGTTCCCCAGCTCTGTTTTCTGTGATCTGGATTTAAGCTGAGTGTTCCCAGGAGGTTCCCCAGCCCTAACTGTCCCTGTCTCGTGTTGCAGCAGCCAGCAGAGCAGCCAGCAGAGCAGCCACGACGATGACTCTGCGCGGTTCCTGAGCCCCTCCGTGTGTGAGGACAGGTGAGTCTGAGGACAGGTGAGTCTGAGGACAGGTGAGTCTGTGCCTGAGCTCTGCTGGGACCACTCCATGGAATGGCACCTGCTGAGCTGGTCGAGGTCCTGATTTGTTTTCCTTGTGTTTCTCAGAGCTGTTTAACAAGAAATGTGATTTAAATTGGTCATATTGATGTCTAAAAAGCTGCATTTTCCATCACCTTTCACGTGGGACAATGCATCCAGCCCCTGAAGTTGCCTGAATTTTCTTTTGAGGCTCATTCCCCAAACTCCAGCTGCTGCAGCAGCTTCATTAGACTTGCTGTGTGTTGGTGATGAGCACCTCTGATCCTTCAAAACACACAAATGGAGTTTCCTATGTCGATCCTGCCCTCAGCAAAGACACCACTGAGCTTGGTTTTATTCACTTTTGAAGTGCTGTGACCCTCCTGAAGTCCAGGACGTGTGTGCAGCAGCTGGGTGAGAACTGCTGTGAAGTTCCAGAGGAAACTTTCCTTTGGGTTGATTAATGGCTGCTTCACATTGCAGCACTGGCACAAAAGCTGTTGAAAACCAATTTTTGTTGTTTATTTTGGTGCATGATTTATGAATGTTGCTTTGCTCAGAGCCACGTGATGAGGAGTTTTGCTGTATCTTGGAGGTCAACTTTTGAGCCTGAATCTGCTGAGTTTTCTTGTACTGGGCATGAACTGTGAGTCCTGAGTTGTCCCTGCCTTTGTGTCCTGGGGCAGATCCTGCAGGGCTGTTTCCCTACAAATATCCCTGGATGCAGCTGGATTTGGGGTTCTGGGATTCTCTGTGGGTTAAGATGCATTTTACTCACTGATCTTGTGATTTACAGGGGGTTACAGTGAGTTCTTGGCTCAGAATCAGCACTTGGGATTTGTATCTCACCTTTCCGTCTCTATTTCACTTCTCCATCTCCCCATGGCTGTGGAGTCCAGACTAATTAATCGAACATCCCTAATTGACTGACTGGTGACTGCAGCCAGGAAATAAAGAGTGGGACAGCAAAGCAGGGGGGTTATGAGGGCCTCACCTCTGTGTGATGTGCTGTTATTCCATTTGAGTTGGAATTTAGGATTTGTTAATAAATTTCTGGGTGTAGCAGCAGGGGATCATTTGGAAGTGCTGCCTGTTTCAGATTCATTTGAAAGGGAGCACTTAGGTTGGTGATAACAGTATTCTCCTGGCTGGAAGGGGCAGATTTCAGCAGCAGTCAGATCTCAAAACTATTTATACAGAGCCAAGGTGATGCTGAGCCTACTGACCTCTTATATTTGGGACCAGTAACACTCCTGCTGCCTAAATTTAATTATAATTAACTTCTGTTTTCATGGATCCTAAAATTATCCATGTGAGGCATAGTAAATTGCCTTTTCTGCTGGTTTTTTCCTCATTTGCTGATGTAATTCCCTCAGGATCCACTAGTACACTCCTCCTTTGGGTATTGGTGGTTCATGCTCATCAAACTTCACCAAAAAATAACTCAAACACACCTTTTAATGTAAGCTGGACATGAATTAGTGAGGAGGCTGACAGAGCCTTTGGGAGCTTGCTGTCTGCTATAAATAACACAGCTGAAAGTTGTTTCTGAGGCATCTTCAATCTTTTAGACCCCCAGAAACTGAATGAGGAGGAATTGGATTTTTTTTTTTTGTTGCTTTTACCGTGGTATTTTTTTTGACCAGTAGCAAAAGGTCCTCCAAGCACAGATTTGGACCTCTGAGCTCCTGTTCTGAAGAACTCCAAGGCAGTTCTGGTCACCTGTCAATTAACCATTGTACCTCAGCTCCTTAAAAATCCCCCTAAAATCCCCACAGCCGCCCAGGATTTCATCAGTCCTGCAGGGTGTGAGCAGAAAGGAGGGCAGGGAGCCACGTGCTGTGCCCTGGAAGGTGCACCTTGCCTTGGCACTCTGCCCCTGGCATCCCAGAGGAGGGCAGGAGCACAAAGAGCCCAGGCTGCTCTGGGCAGCTCAGAGCAGGGAACGAGCTGCTCCCGCCTCAGGACAGCTGGGACAGTGCTGAAAGAAGCCAAAAGCAAAGGGCTGCTGAGTTGCTGAGTTGATTCAGAGGTGAAAAAAAATGAAGAACAGGCAGCTGGGGATGGTTGGGATCCTCCCAGGCACCATCTTCACCCAAGGTGCTGCTGGTGGGGTTCCCATCGCAGCGAGGGATTTCCAGGGGCCGTGCTCCATCTCCTGCAGGTTTTAGGAGAAGACTGAACACTCTGCTCTGCTCTGGCTGCTTTTGGGGCTCTCTGGCAGTCCTGTCTCCAGAGGTGTGAGTGCTGCTCTTGCCTGCTGGGTTGGGAAGTGCTGCCATGGTCCAGAACCCCTACCCTGGCAAGGGGTCCTGTGGCACAGTGGTGAGGCAGGTCTGCCACCCCTGTGTCTCTTCCCTGAGGAAAAAGCTCTCCCTCTGCAAATCCATGTAAGTTATCCTGTCTCTGCCGTGCCTGGGTTATGCTGAGAGGGAGTTAAACTTCATCTTGGGGCGAAAAATGTCCTTTATGGGTATTTTTAGAAGGAAGAATTTAGTGGGATGTGCTGCAAAGAGGTTTTGTGTGAATTTAGGGCTCTGTTCTTTGCTTGCTGATTGCCTGGGTGAGTCTGGGTGAGTCACTTCATGTTGCTATTTATGAAACCAGGAGAATTCCTTTTTTACCTCACAGGAAAACAGAGGTGGTGAATTAAGTCTGAGCTGCTCAGATGCTGAAACAGCGCAACTGTGAAAGTACAAATTCAGGCAGAGCTGAGCTAGAGGGCCCAAATACTTGTGCTTGACTTAACTCCAAGGGTAGGTAAGGCTGGGATGGAGCCATAGGTTTGGATGTGTGCACATGGGACACCCCATAATCACTGAAAGGAGACAAAGTTGTGCATGAATTACCTTGAATTTTCACCAAATTAACCCCAAATTCACGAGCCTGTCCCTGCTTGATCCAAGGACTTGTTCTTTGTCGTGGCACCAGGGCACCCATCAGGTTTAAGGGTGCAAAGTGTGTTTTAATTTAAAGTTGAGCTACTGAACCAGAGGAGAAATCAGTCCTTAGACTCAGCCTAAGGAGGAGACAAACTGTTGAAGAGAGGAAAAACACAAGGTTGGAAATGGAACAGAGGGAAGTGAGTGGGAGTTTACAAGAGACAATAAAAAAATTATTTATACAAAAGACCAAATAAAATTATTTACATTTACACTGCTGTAAGTTCAAATTATTTATATAGAGATCATATCTAATGGAGGAAATGGGAGAGCACAGTTAATTTTAAGATCTGTCTTTGATATTTCCTGCATCTTATCTCAGTTCCTTAACGTCCTGATTCTGCAATTCCAGGGCTGCAGGGCTTGCTGTTGCTCTGAGCAATCTAATAAAGATTTCTCAAATAATGGATCAAAATTCACAAGAGAGCTTTCAGGGGAATTAGAGAAAAGCTTGCACAGAGACAAGATGAAGAAATTCTGTTGGCTGCTTGAGTTTTCCCAGGAAGTTGTAGGAAGAGCAGAAAAGAGATGAAAGTTTGAAACTGGATAAATTCCATATTATTTATGTCCTTGGGGCTTGCTTGTGCTGCATGTTCCTCCCTGTGTCCTTCTCCTTTTGGCACAACATTCCGAGCCCCTGTGCCTGCAAAGATCCAGCACAGCCCCTTGGTTGGAAGGGTCCTGATCCACTCAGATCCCTGAGGAGCTTTTATCCCTCACAGACAGAGGGATCATCCTCAGGGAAGTGCTTACAAGTGTTCTGGACAAGGCTTGGAGGCTGCTGAGCTCTCTCAGGGTCCCTCCCCACAACCCTGATGCTTTTGCAGTAACTCAAAAGTGAGTTTGGATTTGGATCTAGCTCCAAACTCTGAGTCAGTTTGACTTAAATAGTTTAACCAGAATGCTTCAAGTTTGGGGTTTTTTTTTGTAAGAAAGATGGTTAATATTTAGATTATGTCCCTTTTTTGCCCCCCTCACCTCTGGCTGACAAGAGCAGCTTAAGCTCAGCTCTGTTCCCCTTGGGTTGCCAGCCTGGCCGCTGGCAGTCAGTGAATGAAAACACCACGTGCTCTCTGTTCCTCAGATGCCATCACTGTTCGGTTTTGGGTTTTTACTGAAAGTTCTGTCTCTGCTGGGCTGGTTTTAGCCAAGATTAGCTCAGCCCTGCTGTGCTTTGGCTGTCGCTGAGCGCCGGGGAGGCCTGACGGAGCTCGCCCGGCTGCGTCACTCACTCGTGATGCTCAGCAACACGAGGAGGAGGTGCAGAGGTGTTTTAATGCCCCTCTTTCTCCCTCTCTGAGACACTGGGCAGGCTCCTTCCCTTCCTGTTCCCGAGAGCAGAACTTGCAGTTGTGTAACTGCATTTCTCCTCCAGGCCTGAAGCAATGCTCACCCCGTGAGCTCCCGCCAACGCTGGGATTCTGGAATATTGTGGTGGAGAAGTGTGGATACAAAAATGCTGCTAGCAAGAAAAATCCTTGCCATTTTTCTAGTCCTGTGGGAGATTTTTCTCTCTCACAGAAGGCGTGAGTAAGTTCTGTAAACTTGTAGAACGCCTGTGACCTTGTAAAGCTTTGTTTATAGTACAATAGAAAATATTTTGATAATAGATGTTTTAGGATTTTAGCCAATGACCCCAAGGGGTGGATGGTACTTTGACCAATTAGGTTATGATGTAAAGGTCTCTGATATAGTGGGAAATAATGAATAAAGTCAGTCTTAGAGCATCATTCCTGCCTGCTGGTTTTCCCTCTCTCCTCCTCTCCCACCCGCTACCCTTGTGAACAGCCTCCACAGAGAAGTGGCAGAGGAGAGGCCAGGATGCTTTCTGAGAGCTGTAGCTTGGTGTGAGTGACCCAAAGGTATTTCCCTGAGTTTCCTGGTGTAGCTCACCCCCTTGGCAGTGCCCAGGTTTTGCTCACACCTCTGCCAGCGAGCCCCGCAGTGAGGCAGTGCCCGTGGTGCAGGGTGCTTCACACTCCAGCTTTGCTCCCACACCCACTCAGGGCTTGTTTCCCAAGTGCTGTGAGGTGCCAACTGGCTGTGGAGAGCAGGGCTGCTGGTTGAGGGGATTAATTCAGATTTGTTCTGCTCGCTCCTCCTTCCGCCCGGGACCGAGCGCAGAGAAGGAGCCCATTCTCAGAGGGGATGTGTGGCCACTCAGCCTGTTTGAGGCCCTCTGAGATTGTCTGAAAATGGTCCAGTTGTTGCCCACATGAAGGGCAGGACCAGGAAAGAAAGACAAGGCCATTGTGAGCTCCTGTTGAAGCACTGAAACTTCAGTTCTGCCCTAAAATTAACCATCAGAGAGGCTCACAGAGCTTAACTGGTTCCAGCTTTCCCCAGCCAGAGCTGGGGGTGTCAAAGATGCACAGAAGGGAGGGTTTGTTGGGCAGCCTGCAGTTAATTCTGTTTGTGTGGCCAGGTTTCTGCAGGGAGTGGCTGCTCTGGGATTTGCATTGCAGGTTTGGCTTTGAATCTCAAGGCCAGAGTTTCCCACCTCATCTCATGGGGATGCCTTTTGAAGCTGGGGGGTGTGGGATGCATTTAGGGGCTTATATAGGGGCTATAGCTGTCCTTCCAATCTTACTGCCTGCACCCAAACCTGAAGGATTTGGGGATTTTAGCTGTGCTAGCCATGTCTTGGTAACAGAATGAATGGATGCTGGAAGTGAGTGCAAGGTTCCCTCAGAAAAAGCAGAGTGTGGGCAACACCTCTTTGTCTGCCTGTCACAGAAACCCACCTTCCTTCGTGCTGGGAACGTTTCAGCTGGGGTGTCATCAGAAAGAGAGATGTGAGTCATGCCATGAGTGTGCCTGGTGCTCCTGCTGCACAGAAGAGCTCTGGAAGGGCATTTATCCCTTGCTTCCACCCTGTGTGGGGTGACTGCTGAGTGCAGGGCAGCGAAACACAGGAGGTGTTGTAGTAAAATGGGGTGGGATGGCGTGCAGCTCTTCAGGAACCCTTTTTCTAACCTCTTTTCCTTGGGAATCGTTGCAAATCCAGTTTGCTGTTGGTACAAAAGTATTTTATTAATATTATTTGCATGTGGAATTTCCTAGGGGGTGTTCTAGGGCCTGGTGTGCTGTTTAAGGGGAAGCAAAAAGCGATTTAAGATGCACAGAACTCGATCTGTGGGTCTAACCAATAGAGAAGACAATTAATAGGTGAGAATGCATGTAAATAGAACATGTCCTGTAGCTTCTTTGTGACATGTGCAGCCAAAACCCAGTTTAAAAGGGAAGTTTCCCATTTCAGAAGACTTCCTGTCAGGTGGAAATGTGTATCCACTCAGTAAAAGTCTAAAATATGATGTCAGACATCCCAGCTGGGCTGTGGAGTGTCTCTTCTTGTGCTGAAGAGTCGAGTTAGCAGATGGAGCTGCTACTTGTGGTGTCTGTGAGGAGTAATTGCCATCTTCCCCTTTTTACAGGGGTTTTTTAACTCAAAGCACTGGGGTGAGAAGGGCGTCTCAAGGTAGGAGCCCCTTGGGTTGCTACAGCTTTAATCTGCTTCTCTTTTTAATAAAATCTCAAAGATTTCAAGCTTCACCTAATCTTGGGGGTGAGATGGAGCAGAATCTCCTCATTTTTAGGGACTTGTTTGATGTGCAGTGGGCAGAGAACAGATAAATGCACAGGTGGGGAGAAACAGTGCAGGGATAAGAGAGTTCAAACCCACCTGTGGAGCCAATAAATCAGCAGACAGGATTGGCAAATGCTGGAGGGCAGAAGCAGAAGGTTTATTTTTTACAGCATATCTTCTTTTGTTCAATTTTTGGAGAATGCAGGTCCTCAATAAACCAGAGTTTTGCTGCTCACAGCCCTGGCTTAGGGGGATGCTGATCCTTCTGCCTAAACAGCTGGAGGAGAAATTGCTCTTGAGCCATGCTGGTGCTGCCTCAGCTTCCCCTGGGACTCTGGCAGGTTGTGAGTGGTGGAAAGGGATCTGGGAATAGCTTCCTTCAGCTGGAATGCCTGTGCTGCTGTCCTTACAGAGACTTTGGAGGCCTTTGGTTACAGCCATCAGCTGTTTCTGAAATGCAGCTGCTCACTGCAGGGCATTTCTTCTTAATTCTCTGTAGGAACAGAACAATTCCCCTGGTCTGAACTGGGAATTCGAGTTGTTTTGCAGTGGTTTGGTGAAGGATCCTCCTGCTCTTGTGTTGCAGAGATTGCTCTCTGTGAGCCCCTGAACACATCAGCTCTGTCCCAGCTTTGCAGTCAGCACACACACGCTTCATCGTGGCCTGCCCCAGGCTTCTGGTGCTGCAAATCTTTGGAATATGAAAAGATTTGCAGTGGTTACCTTGGGAAATAAGTGCATCTTTGCTCTTCACAGCCAGCTGTCAAAAATGGGGAGGTACCAACCCTTCAGAAGGAGCCTGGAACATCCTTTTACAGATTCTACCTCTGCAAGGCATGCCCTGGCTTCCTCCTGAGCTGAACATCCACATTTTTCACCAGGTCTTTTCTCCCCTATTTCAGGAGACCTGGGAAAAGCTGTGATAGTGGTAGTGGACAGTCTGGTTGGTAAATTCTGGCCTTGAGAATTTCTTTCTAGTAATCATCACCCTCCAACTCTCTTTGTTTCAACAGGGAATTCATTCTCTCAGCTTTCTGCATCTTAACCCCACAGCAGCAGTGCATCTGGCAAAAGCCTTCAAGGCAGCTGCTCCTTTAAAATCGAATTGCCTGTGATGGGAGAAATCTGAGAGCAGAGAAGAGAGCCCAGTGCCTCCTGCGCAGCTCTGTGGAGCTCTCTCCACAGCTCTGCCCTCTCATCAGCCTCATCACTGCTGCTTCTTCTGGGGCCAGCCTGCAGTGGCCACAACAGCCCCCAAAAGCCATCCCAGGGCTGCCTCCATGGCAGCACTGCGTCCTTCCACGCTGGATTCCGAGGTCACGGCTCTGTGCTGCTTTTCCCCCTGCCCCACTGTGCGTGTGTAACCCAGCTGGGATTTTAACTCTTTGAATCCAGCAGCGTTTCCTCCCCTGCTGCTCGAGGGAGAGACTCCCCCCTTCCTGCCGATGACTGTAACCGTGTGAGTGCTGCTGACCTCTGCCTTTCTTCTTCCCCTCTGCCCTCTGCCTGCCCTCCCCAGCCATTCCCTCCCTGGCCTGTGCAGGGGATTCCTTGTGCATTTTGGTGGTGAGGTGGCGGTGAGTGTGTAACAAGGTCGGGCACTGGGATGGCACCAGCCACGCTCTGTCCTTGAGCCCCTCTGCTTTTTTCCCCTCTTCTCCTCCAACTTTAACCCAATCCTCCTCCTTAAGCTTTCTCTGCTGCCTGCTTTCCTTTCCCTGGGGAGTGCCCAGTCCCAAACCTTTGCTGTGTGCTGGATCTCCTGAACCCTTCCTGCTGTTTCAGTGCCAAGCCATGGGCAGGTGGGCCTGGCTGGGGGGAGGTGGGTCTGGCAAAGCTTCCAGCACTGTAAGAGTTCATTATTTCTTTACTCTGGAAAAGGATCTTTGCTCCAGGTTTAGACTTCTTTACACAAGCTCGGGCTCTGTGCAGCACATGCCACCCATCAGTGTCCTGAGAAACCAGGGCAGATTCTGGGTTCCCCGAGGGAGTTGTGGCTCTGTGGGGTGTGACACTGTGGGGAAGGAGCAGCCTCTGCACTGCATTCCTGGTGCCAGCCCTTGTTCTGCCCTGTTGTTGACGCCGCTGTCACTGGGAGAGCCCCTGAACGTGCAAGAGGGGCTGAGGGAGGTTCTCAGTGCTGATCTGAAATATTCAAGCTGTGTTCTTTGACCACTGTTTTAGCTCTTTCTTCTGTCTCAGGTTTCAGAAATGAAGGATTCAGGATCTTTCTCCTCCTCTGCAGTCATCCCTCTAGTGGTTTTTATTCTTAAAGCAAAAAAAAAATCATAGTGTGTGTTTTTCACCCCTTTATCTGAAACTGGGGGTTATTTTTTTATAGGATACTGCATGAGATACCCCATAGATCCAGATGGGAACAGAAGGTTTGGTTTCCCCAGTGTCTCCATGGATGACCCCTCAGGCAGTGCCAGCCCAAGGACTGCAGGTTGTTGGACTGCATATAAAGATTTTTCTTGATGGATTGGAAAGACTTAAGTTCCAACAGGTCTAAGGGCATTTAAAAGCACTCTGATTTTGGCAGTCTGCATGTTCAGCATTATGCTGAGTGAAACTCTTGTCCTGTCCAGGTGTTGGGCTGTGGTGTGGTGGGAATTATATCAGGCCATGAGATATTTCAGAATCTCCTTCTCTAAGTGCAGAAACGATCCGGCCACAATATTTCTGCCCAGGGTAGTGACCTCTTGCTGCCTTCTCACAGTGGCTGCAAGTTCTTGGCAATGAAGGCAAAAATTAGGGAATGACTTTCATTTGAATTCACTGGAAAATGAGAAGGGCAATTTCTCTGTAAGCATGCCCTGAGTCACGGAGTTCTCTTACCCAACTTTTCAGAGTGACTGAGCCTTTGCCGGGCTGGGAGAGGTCATTGCACCACCTTGGGCTAAAGGAAGCTTGAGTTCAAACAGGCAGGACAATGAGGGGAGGGAAAGTGCCCAAAGACTGTGTGAAAGCCAGATTTTTTTATTATAATATTGCTCAAGAAAGCAGCAGTTACAATCTGAATCATCCCAGCGCCTCTGCCCTCCTGATGCTGCCCCTCATTCTCCTGATGCAAATATTCCTCCTATCCCCAAGTCTCTCTAGAGAATTCTATTTCTCCTGTTGACGGAGGGGTTTTTTTCTCCATTCTGTAATTCCAAGCAGCTGAAGGTGCTGTGCTGCTGTTCCAGCTTCCTCACAGGACCCAAGCCCCGCGTTGCTGCCCAGGACAGAGGCTGCACTCACAGCTCAGGAATGGCTCTCGGGCACTCCCTGCTCTGGCCATGGGACTACAGCTCCCATCATGCCCACAGAGAGAAATGCATATTTTTTTTTTCTGGAAATGAAGCCTCATGTGACTTCCCAGCTGCTGCAGCACAGAGGGAGTCCCTGCTGAGGTTTTTTTTTTTCCCAGGGAAATGGAGGTGTGCCCTGGCTGGCAGATGCTGTGATGGCATCTGCTCTGCCCTGTAACGCTGCAGATCACTGCTGACTTCGGGAAGGACTCAGGATTGTACCCACCTGCCACATTTTCCCGGGGATCTGTACACCTGTAATCGAGGTGCATACCAACGAAGCTCTCTCCTCCTTACACCCTGACATTCTCTGTAGCAGTTCTTTCTCTCTCCCCGTAACATTTCCTGATTTGTTTCTAATTTCCCCTCCCACTGGTTCTGTCACTAACAGGCTTTGTTTTGCATGCATTTCACTCACCCACAGAGGGGTTTATTTTTTTTTGCTGCTTCCCTAACTCCTGCAGCCTTTCCCTTTTTTACCATATGGGAGAATCAGTGTGGCTGAAGTGGTGCCTCACAGGCAGCCTGTGGAATTCTCTGCCTGCAGGTCATGCACCTTTCCTGGCAAATTAATCTGTCTGAGCCTCCTCAGCCCTTTGCTTGCACTGCGTGGGCACTTGAAGAAGGGAATTTTTTAGTCACTGGGAGTCTTGGAGAGGTGAAGTGAGGCTGCTCTGGTGAGGGTGAAGCCACACAGAGGATGCCCTGCTGGCTGTGAGTTGTGACTATTTGAAGGGGCAGGTAATGCTTAGAAAAAGCAATGTTTTCTAATTTTGAAGATACCCTTTTGGAGGCAATTATGAGCTGGAACCCCGGGCTAACACGACCATGGCTGTGGCTATTTATAGAGCCTCGAATTCCTACCCAGAGCTCAGGCATTTCACAGTGGGCTGTTCCCTTCCGAACACTGGACTTCCTCGGGAGATGTTTCCTGTTTGCTTTAAAGTTCAGGAGCTGCTGCAACTACAGAGAGACTCTGCTGTAGAGAGGCTGAAACTTGGAAATTCAACTTTTTCTGAGTTGCAAAATTATGATTCTTTAGCTCAGGATTTGCTGAAAGTCCTTCATGAAGCTGTTGTGGGGTTTTTTTTCCCCTCCCATGCTGCTGTGAACTTGGACAAAATCACAGAAGTAGAAATGTCAGGGACATCAGTGGCTTCATGAAAGGATTGGGGAGCAGATTGTCCAGTGTGTGTGGAAGTGCTGTTTGTGCATCTGTGTGTCTACACTGGATGTCTTAGGAGGTTGAAATAAGTGTTCAGAGGAGGGGCTTTATGTCCCTGATAAGGTTGTATTTCATGGAATCAGGGAATGGTTTGGGATGGAAGGGATCTTAAACTCATCCAATTCCACCTCTGCCATGGGCAGGGACACCTTCCACTGTCCCAGGCTGCTCCAAGCCCCGTCCAACCTGGCCTTGGGCACTTCCAGGGATCCAGGGGCAGCCACAGCCAGGGCCTCCCCACCGTCACAGGCAAGAATTCCTTCCCCATATCCCATCTAAACCTCCTCTCTTCCAGAGGATTTGTGTGTTCCGAGTACAGAGGTGCAGTGTGCCAGCTCTAGTTTGTGCAAGCATGCATGAAGGCGTCACAGCACAAACACATGGCAAAGCAGACATTTTCTGTGTGCCCAGACAGGAGCACTGCCCGTGCTGACGGCCCTCTTTGGGGGTGGCTGCTGATGGCTGCCTGCTCCCAGCCTGCTGACCCTCGGCACTTCTGCAGGACAGAAGTGTTCTGTTTCCATCCAGGCTGATGGCAGGGCTGTAAAATATTAAATATACTGGCCCCCCGTGGGTCTGCTCGCTGGGGATGAGTGTGAATCGCCTGTGCCCGAGGGGAGCAGCAGCGCTGTGGTTTTGCAGAGGCTGAGCTGCCCTTCGGTGCGTTTCAATTTATTTGCCGGTCTCTGCGTGCTCCTGCTGTGCGCCTGAGCACCGGGGGATGAATAAGCACTTTCAGGCAGTGATGTTCCTCGCCCTCAGAGGCTCTTAATTTGACTGAGCTCTGCAGTGTTTTCCCTGCCTCCCTCGCAGCCAGCTTTGCTCACGTCTGCCCGGTGCCAGGGCGCTCTGGGGAGCTGCGAGCAGCGTTCCTGCGCTGGCTGGGTTGGCTCACAGGCTCCAGACTGATTTACTGGAGCAAAGTAGGCCAGGAGGGACCGGCAGAGAGAAGCTGGGGGATGAATGGGGCGGCATGAAGTCACCGTGCTCCGCCAATCCGGGCAGGGCCACGCACAGCTACGGATGCCTCTTGATGCTGGATGCCGAGCTCACCTTTAGCTGGGTGCTTTGATGCCTCCAGCCCGAGCTGAGCACCAACAAAGAGTTACTAGGTCAGGCCCAGTGGTTTGTGAGGGTTCTGTGAGGTGAGTGTGCTCAGGGGGATGCAGCCGAGGGGTCTCCAGCTGGCGCTCCGCCCGTGTCTGTGCACGGTCTCTGCTATGGCTCTTCTGCACCATCGCTGCTTCACCCGCCTGCCTGTCCCCCCTCACTCTTGTCTTTCCTCCCCCTCGTGTCCGAGCACTCCTGCCGTTCCTGTGTGCTGCCCAGAACCCACCTGCTTCCTGCCTTTCCTCCCGACTCCTGGAATGCCCTCTCGGGGGTGGCACTGTCCCTGCCAGCTGCCTGGCTCCCCGGCCCCTGCGGCAGCTCAGCCCCGAAAGGAAGATGGGAGGAGGAGGAGGAGGAGGAAGAGGAGGAGGGTCCTCTCTGTCCCTCAGCGTCCTGCTCGGCCCTGAGGTGGTGGCAGGGGGGAGGAGTTGGGGGCATGGCAGCGACTCAGGTCTTGTGCCAGGCTCCAGACAAGTTGCTAGCCTGGGGCCATCTGCTTGAGATGCTTTTTCTGCCCTTCTCTGGGGGGCAGAAGGGAGAGCTTGGGGCTAACCCCTAAGTGACTTTCATTGTTCTCATCCTCCTGTCAAGTTGTTTGCCTGTTGTTCTTCACCCTCTTTTGACTTTCCCTTTCTCTCCCCTCCCTCCCTCCCTCCCTTCTCCCCCATGCTCTTGTTCACTGCTAGGCCAAGCAGAAAGCATGGAGACGTCTGATATGGCGACAGCAAAGGTAGGATGGAAATGCTGCCGGCCTCACTGTGCGTAAGTGGTTTCGCTTGGCACCTTCTTACTCTGTCTCTCGACCTTTTTACTGTCCCTTGCCCACCCTCCGTGCTGCTGGGAGAGCCAGTGCTGGGCTGAGGATGGGGTTTAACCCTGGGAGGATGTTACAGAGTGGCCACAGTCCTGAGGTTGGAGGAAATCCTGGAGTGTTGGTGCTGGAGGTCGAGGGTGGGAGGGAGGGAAACTGGGGGGCTTGTGGTCCCTCCCTGGCATCAAAGGTGGGAAGAGGGATGCTGGCAGGGCCTGCTCGGCTGCTGAATGAGGGAGTGACACTAGATGGTGCTTTAGGGGCAGCTTTCCACTCCCAAGGATGGCTCTGTGAGGAGAAATTCTTTCTGGCAGCCTCTTTTTTTTTTTTTTGGAAAGGATCTCGGGGGAGTGTCAAGTGAGAAAGCAGTTCGGGTTTATGGATGCCTCCGCCCTTTTCTGTGAGGCTTCTCTGTTGCCTGTGCCACTTGCTCTCGCCAAGCTGGGGGTTCTGCTTTCCTGTGGGCTCGGGAAATTTGGGAGTGGAGCTGGGTGCAGCCAGATGGGTTCATGAGGTGGATGTGGTGGGAAGCTTGGGAAGCACCAGGCTGTCACCTCAGAATGGCTCAGCATCATGGCACGGTGTCTCCAGAGCCAGAGGTTTGTTTTCCTGGCCACGGAAGGGACTCTCCTTGGGATCAGAGTGGGGTTAAAGTGCAGGAAATGTGTCTGCAAAACGTGTCTGGTGCTGTGTCACAAAGTGAGGAAGCTCAGCATGGCTGGAGAGAGCCACGGCCTGCAGAGAGTGGGGATGGCACTCAGAGTTACCATTCCCGGGTTTTGAGGCTGCTCTGCAGCATCCTCGAGCATGGCAATGTGGCCTGCTGTGTTCCAGGGAGAAATTCCTTCCTGGGCTTAGAAATCCATGGCTAGCCCTCCTGAGGTGTTCACAGACCGAAGGGCTCCTGGCTCAGCTGCAATCCAAGCTGAGTTTTCCCTGTCACATTTATTCCAGCTGTAATGCTCCAGCCTTTTCAATTCCACTTCCCAGAAGCCTGGATGATGCTGGGGAAGGTTTTGCCCTGGGACTGGGATGATGCTGATGCAGGCTTTGAGTTTTTAAGCATTTATCAATAAATTGTGTGATGTGCTTCTGGATGAATGTTGCTTTATAAAGGTGAACTCACCATTTTATTGGATGAAACCACTTCAAGCTGTAAGGCTTGAAAAAGAAAAATCCCACTGAGGATGCTGAAGGGTCTGTAGCATTTCAGCTGGAGTTGTGGTGGCATTCTGGGGAGCTCAGTCTTTTCTGGGTTGAAAAACAGACCTTTTCCATGACAGAAACAACAGAGTCACTTGACAATTGTTTTTCTCTGTACCTGTTTTATATAGTTTTTTTTTTGTTTTAACTAAAGGGAAATGTGACCTACAGTGTTAAAGCACCATCTTAGTATGAATGTACTGAAAAAAAAATCTAATTATCTTTTTGGAGAAATGGAAAACTGAGTCAAGTTTGAACCTTCTGAAACAGATACAACATGGGAATTAGTTATGTAGATATTCCTGGAACGTGCACAGGTTTATTTGGACTTAACCTTGGCGAATGCTGATGTTTAGCCCCCAGTTGTTTATTTAAATCCCCAGAGTTGTTTTCTTTGCTGACTTTGAGTCAGTAACTCCTGTTACGAGTTTGGAGCATTAAAGGGACGCTGCTCACTTTGCTCCATTCCTGCTGGGATCAGTCTGGAAGAACTTCTGAGGAGGTTTAAGAGGTTTATCTTCTCTTGCTGGAATGCTGCAGAAGTGGCCCTGGGCTGGGATATCAGGGTGTTCTGTCACAGCTGCTCTCCATTGTGTCACACTGCTGCTTCCTTTGCTGCTGAGGCACCTTCCAGGCTGTCCCAAGAACTGGCATTTCCTGCCATGCCAGAGAATGGCCCCTATTTAGCTCTTTAAAAAGAAATAAAGGAAAAGTGCAATTTTAATCCATCTTTCATCCTCATCTTGGGGCTTTTCAGAACTGCTGGTGGTCTTGGAGCACTGCTCTGGGGGACTTTGCTTTGGGACAGTGGCACGGGGCTGTGCCACCTCCAGCTTTGCTTGCCCTGCTCAAAGGGAACCCCCCGGATTGCTCCATCCCTGCTCGTGCTGAGTGCTGGGGAAAAGCAATTAAACTCTTGGAGAAGGGGGGGAAAATCAGGTCAGTGTGGAGCTTCTTAGGAAAGCAGAGTCACTTCCCAGGGGAAATGAAGATGATAAAATCAGTGAGCTCCTTTCACCCCTGGCCCTGCAAGGTGCTGCTTCTCTGCCCTGCAGACACACACGTGGAAATCCTCCAAATTTTGGGGTGTTGTGGGAGATGTTGAAGCTGATTTACTTGTTCCATCTTGAGGGAAGTTCCTCTCCTGAGCTGTGAGGGGACGGTGAGGGAAGGCAGCCCAGGTGCCTTTTCACAGCATCACAGAGATTTTTGGAGATGATTTCCTTGGCTTTGAGCAGGTAGGGCTGGGCTGGGATTGCTTGGAGAAGTGACAGAACAGCTGTGTGTGAATAAAATAGTGCTAAATATTAAACATTACTGCATGACTGCTACTTTCTGTGGTTGTCTCTGTGCTTCCAGCTTCCCCCCAGGCCCTGACTGGGGCCGTGGCAAAATCAAGTGCAAAAATTGCCTTTTTTTTCCCCAACACCAAGCCCTAATTCCTGTCCCTTTGTGCAGATGTTGGTGCCTCTGCAGAGGCCATGTAAAGCCCTGTTTTATCTGGACAGCAGCATCCAGTATTTCTTTCATCCAAGTAGGGGGTCAGGAAAAAAAAAATCAACTCAGTTTTTGTGTATTCCAGACCTGACTTTTAAAATTCATGAGGCCTTAACAGTTTGTACTCACAGGTCAGGAAAACATCCGGTCTTTTTTTTTGTTTGTTTGTTTGTTTGGGTTTTTTTGCTGCTCCTGATCTCCACGTTTTTCTTCAGTTTGAGAAAGTTCTGCCTGGTTTTTGCTTTCTTGCTGTTTTTAGTGTTTAGTGTGTGTGCTGCTGCTTGACTTCCTCCTTCTGACTGGTGATGGAAGCAACCAGGAGCCCCAAGGGAGGTTTTATTAATGGAATTCTTGATCTCGACCAGGAATACTCAAAATGTCACTGGCACTAGGCCAGGATCCAAATTATCTTAATTATTTTTGAAGTTTATGAGAATTTTTTCCTGGGAGAAAGGACAGAGATGAGGCAGGACAACACAACCACGTGAACTTGTCTTATTATTTATTGTTTGTGCTTAGTAAATTATGCAGCTAATTGAAAAATAAGCTTCCCTTCCCCAAACAACCCAAATGGTATTCCAATAAAATCATTGGATTTACAGCCTTTTGGGCTAGAGGGGTCTAACATCCTGTTGGTGAAAATATGTATTTATGGCTCTGTGAGGGCACCTGCACGTTTCAGAGCTGCTGTTCAACTCAGTTATTATGTTTATTTTCACAAAACATCAAAACAAACTCTAAGGAAACCCAGTGTTTATCCTTTGATGACTATTTTTAATTATTCACGTGGAAAAAGAATTTTTACCACAACACCAATGGCTTGGGAAAGCTCCTTTGAATGCAGAACAAGATCATGGAATATATTTGCCATAAAGCAATACATCGATGGTGCTTTTTACAGCCATTTTCTGAATCACAACCTGCAGTTCCACAGAGGAATGAGAAGCCAGAGGTTTGTAGGGCTTCCCTCTCTGAAACAGAGGCCAGAAATGGGTTTGGACCCCTCCAGCCACAGCTCTGACAGGTTTTCTTCCATTTTCCCCTTCAGTGGGATGGAGTAGGTAGATAATTAATCAGGAATTCAACTTGCTGAATACTGATAAGTACTGATAAGTATTCTTAGCACTGAGGAGGTGGCTGTGCATAGCCCATCCCTGCTTTTGGCTTGCCTTATTTAAATTTTAGTATCTTGTTTGTTTGTTTGTTTCCTTTTCCCCACTGGAATAGTGATGTGCAGAGGATGAGGAGAGAAGGGAAGGGCTTGTCCATGCAGCTGGCACAGCTGGATCAGCCAGGATGTGGGATTGGGGTTGGGAATCCCTGTGTGGGGGTGACCCACAGTCCTGCCAAGGCTCCTGCTGGGAGGATTTTGGCCAGCACATGGCAGAGGTGGCCAGCCAGACATTTAAACACCTTCCAAGCGATCTCTTCCCTTTGATAATTTCCCCAACCCCTCATGTTATTTGGATAGAAAAAAAAAAACCAAAAAGAAAAAGTGCATGACTGCTTATCTCTTAATACCTTTCTTGCCTGAGCTTTGATTTCCCAACATGTGACTCTGCAGCATTAGTCTGTCCTAGATTTGCCAAGCTTGCAGGTCTCCTGACCCATTTTACAGCATTTCTCATTTGCCTCCCTCCTTGACAACCTGCAGGCCACAGCTGAAAAGCTGCTCCAGGAGAAAAGCCCAGCCCAAAGCCCGGCCCAAACTGGTGTGAATTGGACTTAAGAAGGGCTGAGCAGGGGATTATGTGGGGTGAGATTTGAAGGTGTTTTTTCCATGCTGTTCATCATGTGGAGAGGCCTGTGCCCAACTTTGTGGTTGAATTACTGGGTTTTGTCTAGAAATAAAAAAAAAAGCATTGCAAATTTTTTTGGAGCAAATTCCCAAAGCCAGGATTTGGGATCTCCCCACCTGCCCTGGGGCTCTCCTGCAGAACTCCTCATTTCGGTGTTAATTCCCCAATTTTTCAAACTTCAGCCCAAGATCCTTTTTCATTTCACCTGCCCTGGAATGATCCAAGGCCTCCAAAGGTGACTTTCTGCTGAATTCAGAACTGGAACTTTGCTGCTGTTCCTCTCTTCAGGGTTTGGGAGAACCAGAAAAAAATGATTTGTTTTTTGTTATTGGGCACAGTAGGAAAAGCAAAGAACCACATTTGTTACTTCCCAGAGGGGATGTGGGGATCGGAATCCCAATGTTTCCTCAGACAAATATCACTGAAAGCTTTGCAAACCAGGACAGAGCTGTGGAACTGCCCCAAGCCCTGTCCCCTGAGCGGTGAACAGAACGAAGGTGGGGATTTTACAGGGCAAGGTTTTCTTGTCAGTTCACTCATAATTATCTGCAGCCGTGGAGATGGGGTGTGAGTGCAAAAAAAGAGACAAAATACCATTAAAAGCCCTTCAAGAGAATAGAATCTTTATTTACACACAGCTGCCTGCTCTCTTTACCACCCCTAAAACTGAAGAATTCCTGCAGGATTTATTATCCAGAGTGTTGTTATCCCAAACTAAATCCCTTCAGAGCTCTCTGAATGGAGTAAGAGTGTGGATTTCCATCCCTGGACACGCCCAGGCTTCACTTTTTGAAGTAATTTACAAAGAAATAATTAAATTATAAGTTATTTGAAACCCACTGCCCTGTTCCGTGCCAACCTGGGTGCAGGAGCAGCAGGCTGTGCTTGGATCCTGTGAGATGAAGAGAAGAATTCCAGGGAAAAGCCTCGGGCATTGCAGGAAGTGGCGGTGGTAATGCAATAATTGACACTTTTCCCCTCGGGCCAGCCCTTGCCCTGTGGGTGTGGGGTGCAGGGGCTCTCTGATAAGAGATGGTGCAACAGCAGCTCCCCGAGTGCCAGAGCTGCCAGGGGGTGACACGAGATAAGATCCCCCTCCCTCAGCTCCAGAGCAGGGACTTGGCCCCTGCCTCGCTGAAGGTTTTGGTTTTCCATTAGGAAATTCGGCTTTCTGTTAGGAAATTCAGTTTTCCTTTGGTTTCTGTAGTGGCTGTTCCTCTGTTGGGAGGAGGGAGGTGTTAATCCATCCCCCTGCACAGCCCTCAGGTGTGGGGACTCTTCCCTTGAGGAAGCTGCAGAGGGGATCTTTGTCAGGAGCTGTGGTGATAGGACAAGGAGAAATGGCTACAAATTCAAGGAGGGGAAATTCAGGTGAAGTATCCCAGCTTCCAGAGCATCACCAGAGGTGGAATTCTCTTTTCTGGCCTGAGCAATCAGCTCATCCCTGCTCTGGGACATTCAGGGAGTTGGAGCGGTGGTTTGGGAAATCCCCCCACCAAGCATCAACTACCGAATACTGCAGCACTGGGGGGAGGAGGAGAATACTGGGGGAAGGAGGAGAGAGAATACTGGGGGAAGGAGGAGAGAGAATACTGGGGGAAGGAGGAGAATACTGGGGAAGGAGGAGAGAGAATACCGGGGGAAGGAGGAGAGAGAATACTGGGGAAGGAGGAGAGAGAATACTGGGGGAAGGAGGAGAGAGAATACTGGGGGAAGGAGGAGAATACTGGGGCTTGCTCTGCCTCTTCCTCCAACTCCCCAACTTGGAGAGGACCCTGTGCTCGAGGAGAAAAGCAGACAAACCTCTTGTTGCAGAAAAAGGGAGCACAGCCCGTGTGTGTGAGGGACCTTCAAACCCCCATCTGTTCTTGCTGGCCCCACTAATGGATTTCACAAGTGGGGAAGTATGGCCAGGGCTGGGGGAGTCTGCAAGGGACACGGAGAGGGGCTTTTACAAGAGCATGGAGTGGCAGGGCGAGGGGCATGGCCTCACACTGACAGAGAGCAGGGTTAGATTAGATAACACAAAATATTCTTTACTGTGAGGGGCGTCAGGCACTGGAAGAGAGAAGTTGCGGCTGCCCCATGCCTGAGAGCATCCAAGGCCGGACAAGACGGCCTGGCAGGAGCAGTCCGTGCCCTGGGGGTTGTGACGAGCTGCCCCTGCCGGTGCCTTCCCACCCCTCCGGGCCTGCCCCGCAGCC
>VYXG01002342.1:424702-477700 GCA_013397235.1 Lanius ludovicianus
CGGGATGCGGCTGCGAGGGAGGCACCGGAGAGGCTCCGGCGGTGGATGCGGCGCTGGGCCGCTCTGTCCGGGCATCTCCGCATCAACGCTGTGATGCCCTGAGCCTCCCTGGGCTCCGGCTGCGTCTGCCTCCCCTGCTCCGCTGCCAGGCTGTGCATGAACCGCATCGCCTGCGCTCGGGGGCTCTTTGATCGCACAGGAAAATAAGCACGGGCAGCTTTTGCCGAAGAAAGGTGGGGGGAAAAAAAAGTGGTTTGGATGCTGCATGCGTGGAATAGCTCCTGCTCGGCTTGTCCTTTAAAGAGCGCTTTTGGGGATGTACCCCGCTGGCGTGGTGCTGTGAGAACATATTCGGGGGAACCGAGAGCTGCCAGCAAGGTACCCAAGTGCTCGTTAATTCTTTCATCGTTCCTGGATGTTTTGGGGGAGAACTCACCAGGTCTGGCTAAGTGGGCAGTGAAAGAAAACATTGTGTGGGTGAAAGGCAATTAGCAAAGCTGTGTGTGTGTGTGTCTAAAGTGTTCTCACGTAGATATTTTGTTGGTGAAGTTTGTATTTTACAGGGGTAGGTAAATATATATATGTGTAAAAGAGGATACAATTATTTATCTATATATAAAACGTAATATAAACTTGACCACCAAAGGCTTACATAGAATCCTGAGTATATCGAAACTATTTTAAATTTCCAATAGGTCAAAACCACTTAGTTGGAATAAACAGTCTTTGAATTATGATGATGAAATTGATTTAGCCAGAACTTTATCAGATGGGAACAGTTCCACAGTTAACAGTGGAATGTGACTTCGTAATTTGGGTTGAAGTGGATGACAAGAGCAATGGGAAAGCCTGTTTCTTTTCCTTAATCCCTTTTTTTTCTGGAATGGAAAAGGAAGTAATCATAGAAATAACAGCCTCCCTCTCAAGTGCGCTGGTTTGCATCAGGATGAATGTGGTGCTTTGAGATCCTCGCCTGTAAAGTGTGAGAAAACAGCAAAGTTATTTTGCATTTGTTATTTTACTTATTGTTGCTATTTCAATTTTATTTTTTTTCTGTGTGAAAAATAAAAGCACTACAGTATAGCACTAGGAACCGTCTTGTACTGGGCCCCAGGGGACAGACCCGAGCCAGGGATGATTCAATAGGTCATCTCTTTTTCTAATTTCTCTAATTCTGTCTTTTATTTAATTACACTGAGAGCCTTTGAATTTTCCCTGCGTGTACATGGCTATGTCTCACACAGACTGTACTAATGGTATGGATATTAGCATTTGAAAATATTACATGATTGCTTTTTTTTTTTTTTTTTTTTGAGTGGAAAAAAAAAGCCCCTCTATTGCAGTGCTCTGCTGCCTTCTGTGCTGTGCAGTTGGGCTGAGGAGTTGCATAATAGCCCAGCGTACTACCAGGAGGGCAGAGCATGTGCTGGGAGCGCAGGGATGCTGTGGATCTGCAGTGACACGGCCCCTGCTGCATCCCCGTCCCTGCCTCCCCACCACGGCCGGTCTGTTCATCGTGGAACTGGGCAGGTTTTGAGTTCCCAGTCCGTCACAGCGTTTCTGACAGCTCCTGTTGGAGCATCCTGGTGATTTGGTCGGGCCGGGAGCTAAGCGGGGAGGCTGCTGGAGGATTCGTGGAGACATAAGCAGATTACAGTGCTGGAGGAAGTGCTGGCCGGGCTTCAGTAGGTGACGCTCTTCCCTCTCTGCTCCTCGGGCTCCAGGCAGGGCCCCGGGGGCTCTGGGCACTCCCGGGCCCCTCTGTTCCCCTGGGACACCATAAAGGTCCCGATCAGTTCCCCTGGCTCTCCTGGGGACGCTTGGGAAGTGCTACCCAAGCCCTGCCTCTTCAGCTTCCCCCTTCATCTTCCTCCCAATCCCAAAATCAAATCTTCTGATTGCTTCCCTTATTTAATTATACAGCATTTTGGATCTCTGCAGCTGTCACTCTGTTCACCCCTAGGATATTCACAGGCAGTGTTGTTTATTTGGTTGTGCTGCAATATCCAGGCACAGGAGGGTGAGTTAGGGATGTTATTCCAGGTCCTGGTTTGCCCAAATAATGTGTGTTTGTCCCTGCTGGATTGATTGGAGGAGCACAGATTTAAGGACAGGATGAATGCAGACTTCTCTGAACTTGCTTGGGATATTTAATGGGGGCTGGACAGCCTTGATATGAAATGGGCTTATGGGTTTATTAGTATTTATATAAAGAAAAAACCTCCAGTGCAAGGGATGTGAACAAATGCTGTGGTGCAGGAGCAGCGATGCCTGCTCTGGGTGGCACTGCTGGGGTTAACCCAGATTTCCTCCTGGGGCCGTGCTCAGAGCGACACATGATTTCTGTCTGTACCAGGGAGGGACAGAGAGCTGTCAGCAGGGCCAGCCTGCTCTGACCCTTAGGAACAGGGCTTGCTTGTCCCTGTTTTCAGGCCCCACGTCCATCCCGTGCTGTCAGATCCCACCAAATCCCACCGGGAGTGTCATCAGAGAGCCCCTGGCCGCCTCTGGGCCTGCCCTGGCACAGGCCAGCACGCTGCTCCCTCACACCATGCCCTGCATTTCTTGCAGCACGCCACCTCATGCTGCCCAAAATGATCTCATCCCCGTCTGGTGACAGCTCCCGGCGTGGCCTGGGGGTTCTGCAGCACAGCCCAGGCCTGGTGGACACCTGGTGGACATCAGAGTGTGACAGTGGCATGATGCAAGGAGCTGCTGTACGTCACACCGCTCCAGCACAGCGTCCTGGTGGCAGCAGCGATGCTGCAGCCCCCCAGGATGCCATCAGGACAGATGACAACAGCGGTTTGGCTCACCTCGCTCTGGTGCCTTGGTTTAATCAGTTGGTTTTGTGGCACAGGGGAACGTTTTAATGCTGTTGCCATCTTTATGTTGTGACCTGGTATTGTGAGAGAGAGCTTTGCCTCCAGGCTGACATCACTGTTGTCTCATAGCTCCTCGGGGACTGTAATCAGCCAGGCCTCGAGCTTTAAATCTCAGAAAGCCAAAAACCACAGCAGGCTTTGCCCCCCCTTCCATCTCGGCTGTGCTGCTTGCCCTGCTCTTCCTTCTTAGGAGATTTGGGGAGTTCATGATCCAGCAGAGATGGAAACTAATTCAGATCTTTGATGAAAAATGAGAATCTAATGCCAGAAGAGCATTGCAGGGACAAAAACAAACTGGTAGCTGAACTGGATGTCCCATAAATGGGATACTGCATAAAACTCTGCTCGTCTGATTTTCCTTCCTTTGTGGTTCCTTCTGCAGTGCCTGTGCTGCTGTGTTGGTTGGAATAGTTCTGAGCTGCAGAACCTGCGATCTGGAACCTACAGAGAAAAGAAGGGCCAAGGGCTCCACTAAAAATAAACCTGTAATTCATTTTTCTGCTAGTGCCTGTGGGTGAGGAAAAAAAAAAAAATCCACCTCTCAATGTTCCAACACCCTGCTTATCTGAGGGAAGGATCTATTATGTAGTTGTGGGGGTGGGATGGGAGCTAGGTAGGGTTACAGAACAGCAGGGCTAAAATTAGAAGTTGTTTGATGTCAGGGAGTAGCGAAGATTGACTTCAGGCAGTTTCAGTTCTGCCTTCTGGAGGCTGCGGCTGCAGGGGCTCTTTGCACCCCCTGCCCTTCCCATGGCTCTGGAAATCGATGTCTCAGGGCGTGGAAGAGGGGAGGGAGGGGTTCCTGAGCTGTCACAGTCATCCTACCCATCTCTGCTCTTCAGCCTTGCGACTTCTTTGAAATGTGAAATAACAGGTTGGTGAGACAGGGACAGGAGGGATGGTTCTGTCCTCACTTCCAGACATTGAGTCTGTGACACGCAGAGGTGACAAACGTGGGCGTTTGGGATTCGTGCCTCTTTGATTACCCAGGGAAGTGATGAAGCTGCTTAAATCACTTCCAATTTCGTGTTGAAGCTGCAAAGACTTAAAGAACATCTGCGTGCAGCGACAGTGAACCTGGTTCTGTGGCACTGCAAATGAGCCCAAATGAAATTGGATTTCCAAATCAATTCTTCCTCAGTTTTTGGAGGAGCTTAGGAAACCGGTTCTGTTCAAGTTACATAATTGTGCTGCTGTGCCCCTTGTGCTGTTCGACCTTCACGTTACAGGTTCAAATGTTGCATTTTCAGACTTTTCTGGCTTTTTTGAGTCTTTTTGTGTCTACATCTTCCATTTATGCCTTTTAGGAAGAAATAGGTGCTGATAAACCTCTGCTAAAAACCACCAGAGATGACCCACATACATATAAATATGGCTCTGGTGTTTGGGAAGGGAGAGGCCTTAGCTCCTTAGGAATTCTGCAAATGGAATCAGAATGTTCCCGTTTGCTGGCGGTGCGGTAGGAAGAGCAAACCTCATTAGCAGGTCGCTCGTCTTCCCTTGCATCCAGAACATTCTGAACTGGCCACACATCCTGAACATTTTGTCCATAAAGTACAGGTTTTACCCTTTTTCAGCAGGAAGATGCCGTGCCAGGTGACTGGAAGAATGACTTGGAGCAGCGTTGTTTAGTAGCTGGTTCTGTGGCACACAGTTACTAAGGGGTTATTAGTATTTTTAGTATTATTGTGCTAATTTAGCTGCCCTTTGTGTTATTTTTTCTGGTGTTTTCCATAATGGGAAGCCCTGGGAAGCAGTGAGGAGCCTAATCTGAGTGCACTGAAGTCAAGGGAAAGCCTTGCACGCAATCCCCTTGGCCATGCTGCACTCGTGGGCACCAGGGCAGCCAGAAATAGAACCAGGATCAGCCCAGCACCAGTTTTTGTCCTGGGCTGCACAGTGCCCCGCTGGATTAATACCTGCAGTGGCAAGAGGGTGTGAAGTATGGCTTACATTTTAGTGAAAGTATGAAACTACAGTGGAAGGAGACCATTTGAAATAAAACCCAGTCATTTTTAAGGCCTTGATCTGATACTGGGTTTGCTGTGTGATAATAGATGGGCAAAAGTATCCCTTTAATGATTTTGTTTGTTATGTGGTTGGCTTTTGGCATCGATGCTTGATTTAAATTTGGATAAACATCTGTAAATTTATTCTCTAATGTATTTCTGCATATTGAAACCTCTCTGAGGACACAGAGAAGTTCTTTGACTTAGGCCACGAAGATGCTGCACTTGGCAGAGGGCACTGCCAGCACCCAGAATCTCTGCCCCAGATCTCTCCTCGGGCTGCAGATTATTTTGGCTAATTGAATCCTAATTGTTTGTTTTGCTGGGAAATTGTCTTTCCCTCTTATCGGATGGCAAGATCACCTTGCTGTCTGCCTCCAGTCCTTCAGCAGTCTCATAAATGTCAAGTGAAGGGCAAACTGCTTGGAATGGCTCCGGAATTCTGCAGCCTTTGCTCACTCAGGGCCTTGAGCTGAGGCGAATGAGGCAGCAGTGAGGCTCCTCCGGAGATTCTTTTCCTCACTGAAAAGCCTAGAAAGGGGGGAAATTCAGTCGAGAAGGGCTAAAATGTGGAGCTGAGCCTCTGGGTGCTGTCTGGCTGCTTCCAAAGGAAGGAAGGTGCTGGGCTGGGAGTCACCAGAGGTCCTGTTTGTGCCTGCATCTGTCATTGACCACTCACATCCTGGTGTTGCCTCTGCCCCGCTGTCCCTGCCTGCAAAATGAGACAAACCAGTCTCCCCTTCCCCCTCCCTCTCCCTGGAGCAGAGATTTTCATGGGACAAGTGCTGCAAGGAGGTGTTGGACAGTGTCCCACGTTTTTAAGTGTCTGATTCACCCCGTGTGTGTTGATAGTTGTGTTGGAAGCACTCACATAGCTGAAATTTCTGCTCGATTTCTGCTCAGCAAGTGGGCAGGGGCAAGGCCTGAAAGGGGCAGACATTGCCATCCAAACCCTTGTGGTGCTTCCTGCTGCAATCCCTGGGTCCTGCTCAAGGCCTCTTCTGCTTTTTCCAGCTGAAATTCCCCCTGGGAAGCAGAATCCTCTCAATTCTAAAGCAGTTCGTGGTATTTCTTTGGTTGATTGAGCAGCTGCTGTGTTTTTGCTTGAACCCTCCCCTGAATGTCTCTGGGTTCAGGCCTGGTTTAGAAAGTGCATCTTAATGCCATTATTATTTTAATTGATGCTTATTATGACTGGTAGCTACTAATTTCAGGATTTTGAGCCTGGTTGAAGTAAATGATAAGAAGTTGCAATACAGCACCAATAATATATCCAAGGATAGAATGTCCAACTTCAGGAAATGGAGACACCAAAAACAAAATGCTGCACAGAATTAATTTTCCTTCTAGGTGTCCTTGCAGAGCCACGTGCTGGATACAAGATGCTGGAATGTTCTCTGAGCTTCTCCTTTCCTAAAGTTTTCCTTTTGGCCAGATTTAGGTCTGTGCTGTTGATTATACTTTACATTTTCCAGTGGTTTATTACCCTGGAACCATTTTTCCAGGACAGAATGCTCTCTGTGGTCACAGCCAAGTGACCCAGGGGCAGATGCTCTGCTTTTTTTCCAACTAAAAAAAGATGCAAAATGCTGCCACTTTCCTTTGGCAATGTCACAGCCACTCCATGCATGTGGCAGAGGAGCAGAGAAGGAGGAATTTGTGGATTTTTTAGGGCCTATATTTTGAATGATTTTCAAACCACTTAGAATATCAGGTTTGGAAGAATGTGGTTTGGACCACAGCTAATTTCAGGCCTTGGAATTGGAAGGAGAAAAATGGAGGAGAAAATGAGTGGAATGAAAGAGACTTTGGTGGAAAAGGAGATGTATTTTGAGGTTTATTTTGAGGAGTAGCAAAGATTTGGTAACAGAAGAAATGTCCAGATGTGCACGTAAAATTAGAACAAATTAGCTGGAGGGGGAACACACGATTTTTTTGTCTTTAGTGCAAGAACAACTCCCTCTAATTAGAGCCATTCCCTTAATGAAATAGTGAGCAAATCCAGCTGTGTGTAAATGACAGGAGAAGGAGGTGGCCAGGCCTGAGGATTGCAGAAATCATTCACGGGGTCTCGGCCCTGGTGCAGTGAGGACACTCCAAGTGCTGGGAATTAAAAGGTTTGCCCTGGAGACAGAGGACTCTGAGAGAGCAGAGCTGTAATTTTGGTGTATTTCTGACCCCACAGGAGCAGAAATAAAGCAGCTCTGGAGATGTGACAGAGGGGCCCTTTGCTCCTGATGAGCTTGGCCCGTGGCTGTGCAGCCCTCGGAGCTGGAACGGGGCAGTTTCAGAGCTGTCAGAGGGATGTGCTGCTGCTGTGCTGCCCCTCAGCCTGATGAACATTTTGGGAGGAGGTTTGGGAGGCAGACCCGTGCTTAGCCTGCAGGCCACGGCAGAAGGATGTGTCTGGAGGCCAGAGCTTAGAGAACCTCAGCAATATTCAGTGCCTGCTCCAGGGCACTAAAGCTGCATCATTGCTTCAAATACCTGCTCTGTTATTTTTCCAGCAGGAAGAATGAGCTCCCCATGGATTCTTTTCTGTTTTAAAGGCAGCTGATAGCACAACTGATCTGGGAAATAGAACTGTTTCTAAAATTGTGTTGTTTTACAGTGAAAGAGGCTCTTGAAAACAGAGATTTGCTGTGCTGGGAGATTTTCATGCCCCACCTCTAGTGTGGAGGAAGAGATTCCATCCTAAATAGTCAAGATGGACAAAGGGTAGAAGAAAGGAAGTGGAATTAGCCTTGATTTGCAGATGAGGCACATGGAGATGAAAGGTGTTTTTCCTTGTAATGTGTTTATTAGTAACTGTAGTAATTCCCTACTGGAAGCTTGGCTTAGGAGAGCAAAAAAAATATTATAGTTTAAACAATTCTCTAAAAGGAGCAAACTACTGAATAGAGCCAGGATGAGAAATGCAAACATCCAGCCCTATCCCCTGCACTTCTCACAGGGGACTTGCCCAAAGCCACAATCTGAATCCCTGTGATTGTCCCAAGACATCCTGTGCCTTGCTCCTGTTTGGAGATGCCATAATTATCATGAGGACATCTGTTCTTTCAAGGATCACAGCCCAGATTAAGAACTCGAGATGATTTGGATGTCACTTTGCAAGGTTTCCCAAATGGAACTGAAAATCATGTGGATGTCTGTGCGTGTCTAGGAAGTTTTTGGGGATAAAAAACAAGTGAAAACAATAATTTTAAACTGTAACACTAAAACAGCTGTAACACCAATCGTTGCAAACCTCCAGAGTCCTGCATTGCTCCAAACTAGGGCTGCTACCTCTTAAAAAAAAAAAAAATATGGAAAGCAGAACTAGAGACTGAAAGAAAAATGTGATATTATTGAGGTATTGATCCATGCTCCTTCCAGTGGGGTGTCCTGTACAGGGAGTTGGACTTCAATATTCCTTGTGGGTCCCTTCCAGCTCAGGATATTCTGTGGTTCTATGATTCTGTTTTGTCTTTGTTACCTATTGTTGTTTATGAACGTGACAAGTGAATGAGTTTATTCCACTTCTCTCCTGCTCTTGGCTGTGAGGATTTGACTTCAGCCTCATTTCTTTCTCAAAACTTCATGTAATTCCATTGCTTGTTGTTAAAAAAACAAAACAACAACAACAAAACCAACCAAATCTTTTAATACAGCTTCTCTTTCTCTTCAATATTTACATTCTTCAAATATTTGTTGACCGCTCCACTTTGTTTCCCCTTCAAGTTTGTTTTCATAAATGAGCCTCATGAGTGCAGTGATGTTTTTATTGCTTTCCTTTGAAGTCATTGCTCTGTAAGAAAATCTTGCTGGTTGTTTGCCATCCTTCTAACGTGTTCCTGGTTGGGATTAGCTGATGGTACAGAGCAAATATTTCATCATTCCATGGGGTGGGATGGATCAGCTCCGACTCACATCAGTCCTCCGTGCTCCTCTATCATGTTGCAGGAGCATTTTTCATTTGCTCTGTGCTCTTCCCCTGTCCATCTGTGCCGCTTTCTTGCTTCCTAAATTCCTTAAATTGCTGGCCACGGCTTTGTTTCCTCTGTTACCCCTGCCTGGAGCAGACACAAACCCGAGCACAGCAGCAGGGTTGTGTTCCTGCTTCTCCCAGAAGGGAATCAGGCACAGCCTCTGTTTATTTTTCCCAAGACAGGTTTTAAGTGTGTTCGTATACATTTTCAAGATGTTACCTTCTGCATTGTGTAACCTCCGTGCAGGAGATGGCCTTTCCCAGAGCTTGTACCTGCAAATGCCCGAGTGTTGAAGGCAAATATTCCTCCTGTTGCTGCCTGCTGTTCTAGCAGGGAAATCGATGGCTTGTGGTGTCTGATAAGGTTTAGGAGGATGTGCAGCCCCTCCGGGTGAAGAGTCAGAGCTTTGTGGGAGCGAGGGAGTGGAATTTCGAGGTAATTGGGATGTTTATGTCCACGCTGACTGCTCTGCTCCTTTGTCGTCACAGAAGTGCTCCCTGGTGGTTTGCACCGCGGGGAGGACGGCGATATTTAATAAAGCTCTGCTTGGGATGCCAGGGCGGTGCAGCAGCTCAGAATATTTAATAAAGCTCTGCTTGGGATGCCAGGGCGGTGCAGCAGCTCAGAATATTTAATAAAGCTCTGCTTGGGATGCCAGGGCGGTGCAGCAGCTCAGAATATTGAATAAAGCTCCGCTTGGCATGCCAGGGCAGTGCAGCAGCGCAGAGAGGCTGTACCAGGGCGGCAGAACAGATGGGTAAGAGCAGGAGAAGAGCAGAAATCCTGGAATTTCTCCTCGGTGCCGGCAGCGAGGAGCATCCAGGGTTAAACCGGGTGATGTGGGACACCCTTAAAGCGGCAGTGGGAGCTTTTCTCCCCAGTGGGCAGCAGCCAGCTCGGATGCCAGAGCCGGGCAGCGCACTGCAAAGGCGGCTTTGTTCCAGCCATGCCAAGGCGTTATCAGAGCGAGGAATCTTTTTGTCAACTCCTTTGGCGGCCGTGAAATGCCCCGGAGCAGCAGCAGCGAGGTTCCCGGGCGGTTCCATGGTGTGCCCCGCGGCAGAAGCGCTGCGGGCTGCGGGGAGCTCGCCCAGGAGCGGGGAAGAGCCGCGGCCGCCTCCCGGGAAGGGCCATGGGCTAACAGGTGGCCATGGGATCGTGCAGCTCCTCGTTTTTCATCTCCCAGGCAGGCGGGGGACTCCTTCCTGTGCACGCAGGTTCCTTTGTGTGTGTGTGTGTGTGTGCGCTGGCAGGTCAGGCAGCTCAAAAGGAAAAAGGATGCTCTGACGCCGCTGGGATGGGGATGCAGTTGGATGGGGGGATGTCGGGGCGGAAGGGATGTGGGGGGAAAAGCTGGGGAAGACTTCAGGTGGAGAAATATTCTGTCTTCACTGAGCTGCTCTGTAGTGGTTTTGGTGAGTTTTGGGGTGATCCCAGCAGATTTCAGGAATATGGAAGAAAGGGCCAAGCAAAGTTAAGGAAGTCAGTGGGAGTGGGGATGAATCCAATTGGATTGGGATTGGAAATCAGGGGTGGCATAGGGCAAGTGTGAAGGTAGAGACTGGGGCAGGGCTTTGGAGGAGGCTGCAGGAGGCTGGCTTTGGGTGTGATAAATGGATTGGAACAGTTGGGAGGAATGGAGAAGCTGGAATAGCCATAAGAGAATAACACAATGCAGGAGCACACACTGCACCACCCAGTGCTGGAGAAAGAGACTGGACCCTGGGCCCTTTTAGGAAACTTTCCCTTCTCTTTATGAATGAGATCTGAGCTATTCCAGCTCAGCATGGCAGGGAATAGGGAGTAGAGGGCTGGTGCAGTGGGGCCTGTCTGTACCAGGAGGCCGCTGCAGCCCAGCCCCTGGCACAGCTCTGCTGGTGTTCATTCTGCTCTGCCCGATGGCAGCTATGGAAGCTTCAGCCAGATGCCAGGGAACTCTCCCTTTGTGCTGAGCCTGCATTGGAGCAGCACAACTGAGGGCTGCTGCTCAGCTGGTGGGAGCAGAGAGGGGTGATGTCTTGTATTCCCAGTAGCATCTCAAAAACTCCTTTGTTTGAGTTTGAGGTGAAATTTTGGTGCTGTTTGTCCCCTGGTGGCTCTCCCTGCAATGTCACTGGAAGTACAGTGGCATGGCATTTAACTCTGTCCTGGGGGAAGAAAAGAAGGATAAATAATGGAGGCACTACTGTAATGATTTCACAGGGACCTGTGATTAGTGTGAGCTCCTGTTTCTGTTATTTTTCTTTGTGTGTAGGGCAGGTCAACCTGTTTTGCCTTTCCCTTCATCCTCCCTCAAACTGGGAGCTGATCCTGCTGGGATGCACTCAGGCTCGTGTCTGCCTGATCTCCCCAGCCCTCAGCACGGTGCTATAACCCAGATAAATGCAGGAGTTCCTTTTATTAGTGCTCCATCTCAGACACATCTGTTGACGTTATTGATGTGCCTGTTAATCTTCATTTTCAAGTGCACCGACTGCTGGATCCATTATCTGTCAGTGCAGAGCGAGGGCTTCTGGGGTAAAGTGTGCGCCAGTGCAGGGGAACAGAACGTGGAATGGCTCCACAGGCAAAAAGAGATGGATTTAGTCCCAAGGGGAAGCTGACAGGGAACTTCAGATGTGTGAGTGCCTTTGTAATATATGATTAGAAATTGCAGACAGGGGATTTGTGGGTGGGCAGCTCAGCCAGCCTTTCCCACTGCCTCATTCCAAACTGGGGGCTTCCAGGTGGGATCTGCTACCTGTCTGTGATGCTGTGTGCTCTCCATTTATCCTGACATTTATGCTGCAGTGCCTGTCCATGTTGGGATGGGATTCTGTTGGCCTCAACCTAGAGGGCAAACCCAGCTCCCCCTGTGCTACTCTTCCTCCTCATTTTCAGAGGTCTCATTGATTTAAGGAAGGCCAGAGCTGCACTGAACATCCTCATGGGTATCACTGTTGGTGAAAGTGAGAGCTCAGGGATTTGGGGCAGTTCATGGCAGTGGCTGATGAGGAAACTGTCTAGACAGATTCTTGCCATGCTACAAATGCTTGTGCTGGCTGATGGAGGCTCCAGCTCCCACTCCAGCACTTGCTGATGCTGAACCTCCCCACAGCCTTTTTCCCTGCCCTCCATCACCGCACCTCTCCTGCTCCTGGCTCTCCCTGTTCTGATTGTCTGAGTGTGGTGTTGGGGACAACAGGTAGGGCTGTGTTTCCTGGGTGAGGTGGGACCTGCTGCTGGTGAACATCTTTAATTCTGTGTGGTTCCTTTTGTGCAATTAAGGAGAGCTAATTAGCTGCTTTTAGTGCAGTCTCCTTGCAGAGGTAGCTGACCTCTTGTTAATCCTGGATTAAGTTCTTAGTAAGAACTGCCTCTTTGTGTGTCCCAGTTAAGATGTTGACACTTTGTTCTCTCTCTCCCCTTGTTCTCCTCCCCCTCTTCCTCCCCATGCCTTTGAGCACATGATTCCATGCCTCCTCCAGCCCCCACTTCTGTAGGAATCCACGGACTCTGAAAATGCCATTGTCAGCTCAGAAAGAGTTTTGCTCGGTCTGGTACCTGTCTAGGAGCCCATTTTCCACAAGGGAGAAGGAAAAGTGCTTCCTGTTGCTTAACAGGGTGGGAATCCTGTAGGCTTTGAGGAGTATTACCCTTGGGCTGAGCAGGAGTTATAAAACAGGACCAATATCCCAGTCAGAGAACTCACCCTGTCCCGTGCTGTGCAGTCAGGAGTCCATCCATTCATTCCTGAAGAGGGTGAATAGCAGGAAAGCACCTACAGGTGCAAGGTATGAGCAAACCCCAAATTAAACATGGGCAAAATATTAATTACCACCCAGTTTCCCACTAATACTAATCCTGCTTGCGGTTGTTGAGTTTTCCCTCAGGACACGGTTTCTTGACATTTCTGATGTGTTTTTTCCAAAGACAGGGCTGGAAATACAGTGAAAGTGTAAAGTGTGTCCCCTGATTCTGTCCTGAGCTCAGCTGACAAGCAGAGATGTTGGGGAAGAGCTGACCCAGTGGCTTTAAGTTTTCAAACCAGATCGTATTAAAGCTGGACAAAGAATTATGGGGGGAAAGGAGAAACCCTACGTGTTTTCCAACCCAGGTGCTCATTGTTGCCTGACGTTTTGCAGACAGACTTTTAAAGGCTTCTTTCTGTTCTGCATCGCTGGTGTGGCTTACAGGGAGGGTAGGATTGCTCTGGCTGGCTGGAGAGCTGATCCCACCCCCACCTGATGCTCTGCAGGCCTGGACATTCAGGCCCTGCTCTGTGTCCCACGGATCTGTCGTCAGCCCCGGGCTTTAATTACTCGGCCAGTGCCTCATTTCCCCGGGGCTGGGAGATGCAAAATGCATGAGAGTGCTCGTGTTACAGGGCAGCAGCACAGCCCTGCAGGCACGGAAGGTGCACTTTGGGCAAAGGGAAGGTGCTGCCTGCCTGGACACTGAAGAGCCTGACAGATGTGCCCGAAGTTGGAGCATCCTTGGTGGGAGGGATCCCCAGATGTGACCCTGGTGCTCCTGTAGGGCTTGGTAGAGCTGTGGTGTCCAGGCTGAGGTGTGTGACCAGGTCATGCTCAGCTTGCAGACCCTCACATTGTCCTCCCCACATGAAATAAAGTCCTCATCTCCAGTCTTGAACACCGTCCAAGCGAACCCAGCTGACACAAAGTGCATTCTTGCAGCTCTTAAGCAAGACAGGAACTTGCAGCTTTATGTCCAGAAGAGCTTCCTTAAAGGCCCTAAAGATCTTCTCTCAGTGCAGTATTATCTAACTTTTATCAACATGACACAAGCTGCCTTCAGTGCCAGGGATGGTGCTGCAGAAAAGTAATAAGTATTTGTCCTTCCAAGAGTTTGGGGTGAAACTTTGCAGCTCTGATGAAGTTTGTGATGCATTTGAGGTGCTGTGTGGTTTTCCAAATTCCCCATAACTTTGCCCCTTGCATGCCACGCCAGATAAGCCTAAGAAGCTTTTCTCTAAGTAAGTCTTGCATTTTCACTACTGCTCTTACAGTGCTTTTGGGAGCAGGACTTCAGTTTGATTCATCTTCTCTCCTGACAGTCTGAAGGGTGGGTCAGGCTTAACCTCATGTCTATCCTGCCACTCCATGACCTGCTTTGAGCCTTTGTGTGTTGCGGATCTGAAGTAGCCATTGTATCGAATTTATCACAGCATTTGGGTCAGTGTAACTCTTGTTACTATTGAAAAATCGCAGCTTGTTCAAACCTTAATAGTCATTCAAACTAAATATATCAGAATTTGTAGAGGCTGAGAATGATGGTTTTAACAATTCTCTCACTTTCTCTCTGGAAGAGAAAAATGCACTGAAATATCCATAGGCTGTAAAACAAAATGGGACCATTCAGATATCTCATTCCAAGTCCTGTTGAATGCAAAGTGTGAGGCTTGAATTGATTCTGGTTCGAGGTACAGAACAGTGTTTGGGAGGACACAAACACTTGCATAATAATGTTTGCCACAGATGGATAATTGAGCCTTGAATTAGTTACAGTGGTTAGTTTTGTTTGCCTCCAAAAATAGGTTTCTCTTGTCTAGTCAGGATTGGTTCAGCTTCATCTTTCAGCACTTTCAGCTGATACCCAGTGGCATCAAAGCTGGATTCCAGGTGAGCATCTAAATCTTGGCATTCCTTGGCCTCCAGGCTGTGTTGGAACGATTCAGTGCCACTGCCTTTAGTGCTGGTAGCGCTTAACTGAGTTTATCCACATGATCCATCACTGAACCTGGACACAATCGTAGACAGGGAGTTTCAGTGGGAATCACACCACCCTTGGATGGGAGCTGCTGTGCCACTGGGTACCAGGAATGGGAGGATTTGCCTGTTACATGTCATTTCCTTGAGATAAATTTGTAAATTCTCCAGCTGGCAAACTTTGGGAACATTTGAAACAACAAAATTGACATCAGGCTGATGGATGCAGTGAATTTCTTAGAACAGTGGCACATGAGCAGGGAATTCATGTGCTCCTAGGTGTATTCTGTGAGTAAGACGAAGCTGGTGGTACTGTTGTATCCAGACAAAGCTGTGTGTGCTGATGGTGTTTTCAGTTTAAAATCCTGTCCAGCCTTTGAATTGCACTGGCCTGAGCCTGCTGGAGCACCTCCTGCTCCCACTGATTTTGACTGTGGTGAAATGATGGATAATCAGCCTTTTGGGAAGATGCTCTTCTGGGAATTAGCACTCAAAGCTGGGACTGAGTGTAAAGAGAAGGGAAAACGCTCAGCCCTGGGTATGGAAGGGGCAAAATGAAACAAAAGCAGGCAAAGGGCAGAGTGATGAGTATTTACAGCATTTAAAGAACAGCTCCTTGTGTTATCAGTGGGGAGCAGCGTGTCCCTGAGAGGGTCATTCATGGCATCCAGAATCACATAATTCAGTGTAATTCCATGCGTGGACACCTGTGCTCAAATCAGGGGTGTTGGTGTTATAACATTAGTACAGTTCCAGTTCAGTTCTGCACTGTTCCCTTGCACACACAAGGCCTGATTTCCTAGACTGGAAGGAAGAGTGATGGTTTTGGTCTCTTCCTTATCATCCTCCAGCCTACCTAATTTTTATTGTACTGAGAGGGGACTTATTGTCCCCTATTTATGGTGTTGAGAGGGACTGAAACCTTTCTCCGTCTGGAATAAAGATGTCCAGGAGCAGGTTTGGAGGGATACAGTGTCCTCAGAAGCAACAGCACGTACTGATGCTGCTGCCGAGCTGTAAACTTTGCTTGATAATGTTTCTTTAAAAACCCCAGGCCTGTTTACACATGGATAAGCACAGCCAAAAAAAAAAAAAAAAAAAACCAACAAAAAACCAACCAAATTAGCTTCCTAGACGGAGCCAGCTGAATTGAGCTGAGGTCACCTTAACTCCGAATGAGCGTTGTTTAATTCAGTTCAGATAATCCACGCTTAATTAGGCTTTAATTTTCCTGGCTGTTCTCGCTCGCACGCTTCCAAACTTTCTCCCGGCAAGTGCGTGTGCGCAGGGAGGGCGAACCCAACGTTTCCAACCCGCCGGCCTCTGTACCTCTCGCAGCGTTTGTTCAAACCCTCGGCACAGCGTGCGGGGGTCCCTTTTGTGCGCGGCTCTGCCGGGGGAGATGCGAGCGGGGCGGGCGGCAGGGGGGGCGGTGGGTGCATTATGTAAAGNCTCGGCGGCTCCGCCACCCCGCACGGCCGCTCGCCAGGCAGATTAAAGCTGGAGTCCATGTTGGTTGCTGCCGCCGCCGCTCCCCTCCGTTCGGGGGACTCGGAAGCAGACAGTGACATCATGGTGCGGAGATGCTTCGTTTCTCGTTTCCTTTCCACGGGCTGATCCCTTGTTTGGTTTGATTTGATTTGATTTTTTTTCTCCTTGCTCTCCCCCCATGCACGTGCCTTGCCTCTCCTGCAGGGCGGAATTGCTAAAACAGCCTTTTCGATTGTTCAAAACAATGGGCAAATCTGATGGGGTTTTTTTGTTTGTTTGTTTGTTTGTGTTCCTTTTTTTCTTTCTTTTTCCTTTTTTTTTTTTTTTTTAATTTTTTTCCCCCCAGCTTTTATTCCCCTCACCCCTCCTCGTTCCCCCTTCAGGCCCTGCTGTGTCCCCCATCCCCCATTCCCACGGGGACAGTTATTCCTGCCATAACATCTGGGTCCAGGGAAAGAGAGAGGCAGGAGGGGGTCGAAGTTGGATGCGTCACGGCGCTGCTGCAGGAATATGGTTGGATTTGTTTGCCCATGTGCTCCCTTGCCTCTGAAAGGGCTCGTGGTTCCTCTCTGCCTTCCTCTCCCGGTGTTTGTGTGTTTGCACTGATGGGGAGAGGCAGGATTTGGTTTGTGCCGCTTTTTCAGGCTGTGCTCCAGAGTCTGTACAGGTGGCTTTTTTTTTTTTTTTTTTTTAAACATTTTTTGGCAGGGGAGAAGAGTAGGAAGTGAGGATTCATTCTACTATGTCTGTTCATAGGCAGGGAGAATCTGCTGAATGCCCTAAAAAATTGCTTTTTCTTAGATTACTGGTGACTGCCATTGTCCTGTGCATCATGGAAATATGCTGCTTCAGAAAAGAGAATATATTCCTGTTCCCTTGCTTCATTAAATCACATGCATCTGCAGGAGAAGCTGAGAGATTTAGGATGGCGCTTGTGATTTTTGACTCAGTAGGATGGAAACTTCAGGTCAAATCTCAGGGATATATTTTCCAGCAGTGCAACAACTTGGAATCCCCAACATTCTCTTGGAGAAGCCCCCAGCTGCTCGTGCCACTGACAGCCAGCTGGATGAAGCAAGAGAGAAGCTGGTGAAGAGGGGGGACGAGCTTGAGGCAGGTGCTCAGGACAAGGGGCAGTTTGTGACTTTTGCACTGAGGGGGTCTGACCCTCTCTGTTTTTGACTTGGAGCTGGCTGGTGCTGCTGCAGGGATGGAGCAAAGCAGGGGGGATGCACGGAGGATGTCAGCCTGAGGGGCGTGAAATTGTTGCGTTGTTGTGTTCAGAAAGGTAAAGGGAGGAAACATCAAGGGCTGAACAAAGGAAATCGCTTTGATCCCAGCTTTGAAGATCACAACATCTTCCATTAACTTGTGAAGGCTGCTGCTGACGAGCCGTGGGAGGGAGTGGGAAGATGCAGAGCTCCAGCTTTGTCTCCTGAGATGAACAATATCCAATATCCCTGCCCGCCCCCACACTCTGAGGTGAGCTCAGAGCCCTCCTCAGGCACTCTTTTATCTGGGGTTTGTGAAACCCCTGCCACAGGGCTGGGCTGTGCCATGGATAAAGGCCATAAAGCCTTGCTGGAGGAACAGCAGGAGATGGGCAGCAGGGAAAAGTGCCTGAGCTCTTCTGGAGGGAATCTGGGAGTTGGATCACACCTACATCCCCCCCCAAAATGGGCTGGGTGTTTATCACCAGCTTTATTGTGTTATCTCCCTCTACCTCGAAATAAAGAATATGGCAGCAACACTTCATCCCCAAATCACTGAAAGGTTCTGATGTTAGCTTGGAAACGATGAGGATTGAAATAAACAGGCTCAGATTTATTTTAATTTTTATTTTTGTCCTTTGAGCCCTCAGGTTTTCAAAACTTTGCTCACATCAAAGGTGGTTTAACAATGTCTGTTGTTGTTATGTTTATTTTTTAAACAAGCCTTGTGAGCTCTGTTCTGCCCCGAGTTCCAGGCTTGGAGATGTTGATGGAAGCATCAGATATTGCAGTTCTTGCTGTTAATTACAAGAGCTGTTGACTTTGTTGTGGGGAGGGGAGGAAAACAAAGCTTGGATCTGTTCTACCTTGGGAAGTAGAGCTGTAGAGTGGGTGACCTGCAGGTAACTGTGGTGGGACTGTGTCTGTCACCTCCAGAGGGATGTGAAATTCTTCCTTTGTGCTGTTTCCCCTTTCTTGCTTCCTGGATTTCTTTGTATTTTCCATCATACTTGGTTTTATGTGGCTTGCCTTCCTTTGGAGCAGATGGAATGATAATATTTGTGGCTGATGGAGGGGTTTAGGGTGTGATTTATAACCCGTGGTGGTTCTCTGCACATTGATCATCCTTTCCAAGTCGTGACTAGTGCATTATTAGACTTTATTATTAAGATCTGCCTTGTCATATTTCGGAAACATTTTCCAACTTTTTCTTGGGATTTTTACAGTAACTCCAAGCAAGATGGGAGAGGTTGCTTCAAAGCCAGCCCAGGGGGAGTTTCTGTGAGAGATGAGGCCATTTGTCCATGGGTCTGTCTCCAGTGGTAACCAGGATCGGGTGACCCACGGGGACAATGACATGGTTAATAATGCATCTACCCAACCTCACACTGCTGGCTGTGGGCAGAAGGCAAATTCCTTCCTGATGCTTGCAGTGATTTGCTAATCCTCTCAGGCATAATAATTGCATTAATTTTATTTCATGAATATGTAAACACGTGATTGGATGTCATGGGAGGACAGCATTCTGCAAAGTGTCAAAATAGACTGAGTAAATCTTAAACAAGGCTGGACTTTTCTGCTAAAAACATGCAGAAGGCAGACTATTTTTATGATTCTTTTCAAAGCACTTGTCATGAAACACTCCTTGGTTTCTGCACAGCCCTGCAGGTGTCATTGCTTTTTTGACTTATTGCTTTCTCTTTTGTCTCTCTTGCTGGGAGATGTAATAGAAATATAACATTGTGTTATTGCTTGTAGAGCAGTGGCGGGCCCGGGGAATTGCTCCAGGATCTATGGAGGTTTTTCATTCTTGGATTATCAGTTTGACGGGAGTGTAGGTTGGTGATCAAAAGTTGTTACCATCTGCTTGCTGTTTGGGAGACTGCATAATGAGCTTCTGAATCTCCTCTTTTTCCACTGATGTCAGACAGTATGGCAGAAAAGTATCATTGTAGGCGTCTAATTAACCCCTCTAATAGCTGTTTCTGAGGAGAATTAACTCTTTTTAGTGCTACAGCCAGGCCTGAGGTGCCTTCTTGACCTTTTTGCTCATTTCCAGACTCTCAGCACAGTTCTGTGTTGTGCTCGAGGATCTCCTTGTCTAGGAAAGGGTAGGCACGGGCTTGACTTTGCACAGCCCATGAGTCCCAGACAGAGAGAGTTAAATATGTGCTTCAGTATGTGCATCTTTGCTGGTTTGGGGACATATTGCTCAGCACTTTCTGAATTAAGCTCAAATTGCTGAACAAACCCCAGTTTTGGGCCTGGTAGAGCTCATTACCAGGTCGGTGCTGCAGGGAGATGTGAGTAATTGCAGGATGACTCTTGGAAAGCAAATTCTTTTGAGAAGTGGGCAACACTTGGAGGCCTTTAGACTTTCCAGATCAGGACTTCCTTGGGGAAGTCAGAAGGGTTGAGAAATGCAGTTCAGGGAATGGTGTCACTGATATTTTTCTGGCCCCTGAGAAGCTGGTGGTGGCACAGTGAAGGTAGGGAGTACCTGAAGCTGCTGCTTGTTTAGCTGAGCTGCTCTAGTTGCAAAATTCTTTGGTGCTCTTCCTACTTCTGGCTGAATTCCAGTCCACATGCTGCAACTGTAAAAATGGCAATTCAGAACCATTTCCATCTCTGGAACCACTGCTGATGAACTTGGGGTCACTGATGTAGCTCTGCTGGGCTGCTTAACATTGAGTTTAGCAGGAGAAGGAGCAACAGGGATGTTAATCTGTGCCACAGGTGCTGTGACAATGCCCTTCTGGAGGTGGCTGCTGGCTCCTGGGGCACCTGTGATTTGGGAAAGAACTGCTGCAGCGTGCTTCTGTTAATCCCAGGGATGTCTGTGCTGCAGTGGCAGCAGGGTGGTGATTTCAGATCTGGTGGGATGGACAGACTTGTGTGTCACTTCGGGACTTGGGTGTCATTCACACAGAATTCATTTAACAGACTGCAGCAAAGTCAGGTTTCTTGTTGAGTTCTCCATGAAAGCGTTGCAAAGAGTTCCTGTATTCTGTGGAATCCCTTTCCCAAAAGTGACTGCTTGGTGAAGTTCTGTTCATCAGCTGGTGCAGATCTTTACAGGGAATGTTCTGTTTGAGGAGGAAATTTGGCCTTTCTGTGTCCTGCCTTGTGTCCCAGGGTAGGACCAGGGGCTTGTCCGTGCATTGCCAAATGTTCTTTGCCACCAGCTGAAGGAATGCTCGTGGAATCCCAGAATGGTTTGGCTTCGAAACGCCCTTAAACATCAGCTGTGCCATGGGCAGGGACACCTTCCACTATCCCAGCTTGCTCCAAGCCCCATCCTTGGACACTTCCAGGGCTGGGGCAGCCACAGCTTCCCTTGGCAGCCTGTGCCAGGGCCTCCCCACCCTCACCGGGAGCAATTTCTTCCATATATCCAACCTAAATTTCCCCTATCTCAGTCTGAACCTGTTATTCCTTGTCCTATCACTACAATTTCTGCTAAAAAGACCCTCTCCAGCTTCAAGATGCTGGCAGCCCACAGATTCTTTACTGCACTGCTGCGGATATTGATGCTTTTCCTCCACGTCTGAGCAGAGTTTGGCCCCTTCCCAACCACACCACGTTTGCTGATGGTATTTTTCCAGCCATAGGACAAAGTTTTTCCTTTAGGGACAGCAAGGGCATAAAGCAAGGAGACAAACTCAGCCTTCTGTGCTTTCAAATGCTCCGTGCAGGGTTTTCACCTTGGAGCAAAGGGGCTGCTGCTTAGGTGGGCTTGTTTGTGTTCTGTCCCTCACTTAATCTGTCTCATCTACTGAAGGCCACTCTGCAGGGGGATGTGAGGCCCTGAATGCACTCTGGGCAATTAGGTCTCTAAAGCATTATTTATTACAATTATTTTTTTTCAAAGTGGGTCAAGCCGTTTTGGCATTTCAGGCGTTGATTCCTGGTTCAATTGCAGGCCTTGGTCGCCATGGCAACTGCAGAAAGCGTTCGTCATGGCTGTGCCTTGGGCTGGATTCAAACTCCAGGGAATGAGCTGGGAGAGTTTTGAGGGGCTCAGGGCAGGGGCAGCCCTGTGCTTGCTGTGCCCAACCTTGCTGTCGTAGAGTTGAATTAACTGACTCTTCATTTTCTCTGTCTGTGGAGTCCTTCATGTGAGAAAAATTCAGCTTTTCCCAGTCATCAGAGAGTAGGAGGGGATTTCAGCCCTCCTGGGTTTGGTATTTGTGCCACTGACTTCAGGGAGAGCCAAAGAAGGAGCTCTGGGTGTTGTTTTCTCCCCGTCTCTACAAAGGTGACAATCCACACACACCTAACACGATATGTTTGGATGGATTTAGTTTATCAAACTGAAAAATGAGCTTAGAAGACAAAATCTGCCTGAGGTTGTGCTTGGCACAGCTGGCACCAAAAAGTGTGGCTGTGGCAGCATGAGCTGAGCCTGGGCAAACATGAAATTGCCAGCTCTAAGCAAGTCAGTGCTGATGCTGCTCCTGTGCAGCTGCAGCGCTGGGGTGCTGGGCTGTGACTCAGAAACCCACCTTGAGGAGCTTTGTAAGACCATGAAAAGACTAAAATAGCCCCAAACTTTCGGGCATTTTCATCCTGAGTTTCACCTGCATGTGATGGCAGCTGTACCCTGGTTTTGAGCTGCTCCTTCTGTGCTTTAATTGAGCAGAAGAAATTTCTCACAACTGCAAACTGAAAGCAAACTGAGCCTGGGCTGAATTTGACTTGGTCTTTACAGAGCTGCTCTAAGCTCAGTGTGAAACTGTGAACTCGCACGAACCAAAAGTGAGACCGAGGTTGTGTGTGGTAAGCTCAGGTTTTGTAGAGCTGTAGAGGAAAAATTGGTCTATCTGTTCAAAGAAATTTAGCCCAGTGATGTGCTAGTCAGGGACAGTGGCTTCAAATTCTTGCCTTGTGTTTTTGGGGACCTCTCACATAAACCAGCTTATGTTGCCTCAAGCACGCTATGGGCAAGCAGGACCAGCACAGCCTCAGAATTTTGAGGTTTTAACTAGAACTCTGCATTTTCTAGAGGCTGTGAAAATGGCAGTTCAAAACTATCTCCATCTCTGGAGCCGCTGCTGCTGAACTTGGAGTCACTGATGTAGCTCTGCTGGGCTGCTTAACATTGAGTTTAGCAGGAGAAGGAGCAACAGGAGCACAGCTAAGGTGAAACACCCATTTTAGCTGGATCTGCTGAAAGTCTGTGAAGGAACCTGGTGCTCTTTAACATTTCAGTACACTAAGAAATCCCTGATGATTTTACTTCATGATTTACCTAAACTGCTGCAGGCAGTGCTGCTGGGAGGATGGTCCAGATAATTCTTTTTGATTTGTCTTCTGCATCAATTATTATTTGGAGGGATTAAATCTTGAATATTGCTACAGTTGTTGCTGCACTGGTTTAGCATTCAGTATTCCTGTGCCCTGTCAAGGGAATGGGAGGGCACAGGACAAGGTGCTGGGACAATGTGACCCTTGGAGGATGTGCCAGTGCTCCTTGTGAGGATCCCCAGCCAAGGGGGAATTGCTCTGCTTGTCTTTGTCCTGGAGCTGCCGTGGGGTTTAGGTGATATTTGAACAGGTTTTTATTGTTCTGTATCTGTATTTCTCATCCTATTGAGTAGAAGTTGGTAACAGAGCAGAGTTTAATTTAATCCAACTTCCTGCCTGCAGAACATTTTGCAAACCCATTTTCCGAAGCCTGTTCATTATCTGTATGAACTTGCACACTTCATATTGGGGACAGCATCTTCTCCTGTGAAGCTCTGTGCTGCTGTTCCTGCCTGCTGCCAGCTCCTGGGAAATCTGATTCTGGCCCTGTTTGCATAAGCAGCTTGGCTGTGGCTGTTTAGGGAAAATTTCATCACTTGTGCGTTGACACAAGCAGTGAGCAAATAAAGGATAATTTATGAGACCAATTAATCCAAAATCAAACGAACCCAAACCTGGTAACTCCTGGAGGAGTGTGTTACGTTGTCTGCTCGTATCTAACTAATGCTCATGAAATGGTTTTGGCATCTTCAGAGGTAAGAGAAGAGAGGGATATGATTTTTATCTGGGAATTAATGAAACCTTAGGCATGTGTTCAACTCTTGTAGATTTTCAGGGAGGAAATGATCCATTTGGAGTACCTTGCTGTGCGTCATTGTGAGTGCTGGATGTAATTTGGCTTAAATGGGAGCCCTTAACAGTCTGATTTACCAACTTCTTTAATTCAGTCCCTTGAGTTGTAATTCCTCCATCCTTTTCCTGTTGCCTCTGCTGTCAGATGTGGCCTGTTTGGCATTGCTCATGAGATACCAGGGTACTGAAGAAGTTAGCACAGAGCCCATCCTTGGAGCAGCCCAGACTCCTCTGTAACCTGCTGACTTGAGCAGGACCAGCTGGAAAAGCGTTGAGGATGTCTGGACTGCTCAGAAATAGATTTGACTCCTGAAGGAAGTGAGTGACGGAGGGAAAAATGGGTGTAGCATGTGGTGTTTTGAAGAGTCTGTCAGGAAGGAGAGGCATCAAAAGAGAAGGAGCAGTAAGGAAATCTGAGTTTTCCTGTTCTGTATTAATAAGTATGTTACTGGCTTACTGATCGAGGTGCTGGGGCATTTGCTGAGGAAAGAGGATGAGAAGTTCCATTCCCCTCATAATTTCTGTAAAACTCTGAAAGGCCTTGCTTTTCCCATTGTAAAAGAGGAACTTAATGGTTTTGTTTTTTTTTTTTAATCACAAAGGCTTTTAGTTCATAGCAAACCTTTTTGTCATGCCCAGCTCTAACGGTGTGGGAAGGGATGGTTCTGTACAGGAAATGCTGCATTGAATGTCACCATGACTGCCCTCCCAGAGCGCCAGCGTTTCTGATGCTCTTTGATGGGGTGTTTTCTGAAAGGTGTGACCCCATTTTCATGCATCCTGTTGAGAAGAGCTGCACTAATAAAGGAGGGCAGAGTGAGGCTCTACTGAGAACTCGCTGCCACCTCCCTCGTTCTTGAGCACACGTTTAATTTTTCCAAGCTCCCATCATCATTTGAAACCCTGGGAGCCCAGGGGAGTGAACGAGTTCGTTCTCGTGGGCATTTCTCTGTGGTCTGAGGCATTGAAGGGTGGGTGGAGAAAGGCACTGCCAGCAGTTCCTCTGCCTCTGGTAAACGAGAACTGCCTGAATTCACTGGGGGCAGTGGGTGTGTGTGTTCAGGAAGCAGCTCTGCCTGCTGTGCTGTGGGGAGCTCTGTGGGTGCCCACGGCTCGGGGTGCAGCCGCTTTCGCTGTGAGGATGGCTCACCCCGCTGTGCTGTCCCCTTCCTCTCCCCCCTGCAGTACTGCCAGTAACTCCAACCGCAGCACGCCCGCCTGCTCCCCGATCCTGCGCAAACGCTCCCGCTCGCCCACGCCGCAGGACGCCCCGGGGGACGCCATGGTGGAGAAGGGCTCCGACCACTCCTCGGACAAATCGCCGTCCACGCCGGAGCAGGGTGTCCAGCGGAGCTGCTCCTCCCAGTCCGGCCGCAGTGGGGCCAAGAACTCTAAGGTGAGGAGCGAGCAGAGGGCTCTGGCCATGATGTTCAGAGTGCTGGGCTTGCACTACACTGGCTTTGTCCTCTGCCTTTTATTTCTCTGACTTCCCTCCCTCTTCCCCCATCACATTTCTGAAGGTTCTCCTAACTCGGAGTCCTTTGCCTGGGTCAGACTTCAGCACAGCCCTGAGTCAACTCATTGATTACAACTTGCTGCAGTCAAGGTCCTGTTCCTTGGGAGGCTCCGTGGTTTTGAGAAAGACCTTGAAAATCAGCTGTTGCAGTTACTTTTTATCACCTGGGTCATGAAGGGGCATGGAACAAATAACACTTTCCCTGTGAAAGGCCTGTGTATCTCCCCAGTCCTGCCCAAGCCCTCTGAGATGAGGTTCAGGTTGCACAGAATCAGTTTTCCAGCCCTTCCATGGCTGCAATGTTATGACTGGCTTGCCCAGGGTAGCTGATATTTTCCCCAGGAAGATTTTGTGTCTTTGGACCATATTAGAAACAGCCTTGTCTTTGCTGTGCAGGGGAAGAGGGTTTCAGGTTTGGCTCTAGGTTTTTGTGTGAGCGGTGGGACCTGGTAAAACACACACAGGAGCCTGGGGTACCGACAAACCTTTGGTTATAACCCTGGTATATCAGTGCTGTGTTATAAATCAGCTGTCAGGAGCACTTGTGTTTGCCCAGACTTTGGAAGTGAGACGTTTCAGCCTGAATAATTTCACAGGCATAACTCTGATGGCTTGTATAAAATGAACTGTTAGATCTTTGCCTGATTTATTCCTGGACTTGGTCACACACAAGGAGTCTTCATCCCCTCCCCTTTGTGGCCACTCAGCAGAGGGAGCAGCACTCAGTGGCCCACATTCTGATCTCTCATCACCACCACGGGGGGAGTCTGTGAGTTCCAAAGAGGGGGGAAAAGGGTTTTTCAAGCTTGAATCACTGACCTTCTAAGGTTGCCCTTGAGGTCAGCCTGGCTTCCTGTGCACACAGTGACCTACAAACCCCGTCCCAGGGCTGGGTGACACCCTCAGGACGGGGTTGCCAGCGCTGTGTTCCCGGAGGGAAGCTCCCAGTGGGATGGAGGCAGGCAGGATGCAGGGCACGCTGTGCTCGTAGCCACACTGGGGATGCTCACAGGGACATGGGCCCCTTGGGAAGGGGGAATCCCAGAGAGGAGTTGCCTCACCCTGGCCCACAAAATGCTGGGAATCAGGGTCATGGGAGTGAGATTTTTACCAATAGTGACTACTGAAGCTTAACTTTAATTCCTGGTGCTTCCACGAGGAAGGGGGCATACAATGCTCTCTGTTGGGTGTGTGGGTTTTCCTTCTCTTGATCTGCCAGGTAATTTTTCTTCTTTCCCTAATTTCTCTCTTTTCATTCCTGCATGCGTTCTCTCCGATTAAGTCACACAAGCGCCTCTCCAAAGTAAGCCTTCTTTTTTCTCTCCTGTCCCCCAATGTAGAGCTGTCTCATCACTCAGGAACCTTCCCCATGGTGCTGAGTGCTGACCCCAGTCAGGCATTCTCCTGCTGTGGCTGCGAGAATGTCAGCAAGAGCTCAGCCCCGTGCCTGTAGCTGGAAGCTGGTTTCACTGACATCACTGGGATCTCACTAATATTTGCTCACACAGAGTGAGAACTGGCCTGCTCATCACACTCCTTCAGCTGCTTCCAAGTCATTTTAGCCTTTAAGTTCTGCTTTCCCCTCTCCCTTGAAGTGAGCTGCTGTCTTTGCCAGGGAGAAATCCACTGGAGTTGAACAGAGCCACGATCCCTTCTCCTTCCTCTCTTCTTCCTCCATGATCACAGAAACAAGAGTTGTTCTCCATGACTTCTTCCCTGCTTTTCATGATGAATAGCATTTTTGTGGCCAGTGATTACTGCCCTTGCACACTCTCCTGTGTGATGTAAATATTAAAGATCGGTGATTTCAAATGAACCCAGCTTGAACCTGATAGAACAGACCTGTCCCAAATGAATTGTGAGAATTCATGGGCTCGCTCTGAGAGGTGATAAGTGGAAGATCCCTCTGTGGGTGCTTGGATTGGAGATAACATCATTTGGGATTTGATCTCACACCTCTGTGCTACCCCCAGAAGAGTGGAAAAGTCAGAAACGCAGGTGAGATGTTGGGAGAAAGTGCCAGGCTGTTGGCATTTCCACTTTATAAAAGCAGAATGGCTTGGATGGCTTCACAATCCACAAAATCCTTGTCTTGGCCTTTCCCCAGTGGATGCCTTAGGTTTCCTTCCAGGCAAGTTCTCAGACAGCAGTGCTGGCTCACTGTCTCCCCTTGGTCGTGGTCCTTGTGACCAGCCCGACCTTGCATGATTTGCTGGTGTCTGCTGGAAGCTTCTTTATGTCTCTTTTTAAGACAGATTGTCTTGTGCTTGGTATCTGTAGCTGGGATAACTGCAGAGGAGCTCTGTGGGACTAAAGTCTCAGGTGAGGTGTGAAAGAAGTGCTGTGGAAGGTCTGGAGTATCAGAGAGGCCTGACAGGATCGCTGGTGAGTAGAGGTGGCCAGGCTGTGGTAAGCTGCAGGCACAGAGGGTTTTAGGAGAGGGATTGGTGGGAAGAAGCCTGGAACAGAGTGGTGTCTGTGTAAAACGTGGGTGTGGAGGTGTGTGCAGCCAGCCCCTGCTTCCCTGAGAGGGAGAAACCCAACCCCAGCGAGGCAGCTGGAGGAACTGGAGGGAAGCAGAGCAGAGGGAAGGGGGTCCCCCAGCAGCCTGGCAGAGCCTCCTGCCCTGCTCACACACACAGAATATTCTGAGTTGGACCCACGAGGATCATCGAGTGTGCAGCCTGGAGCTCAGTTCCGGGCTCCACAAGCTGCTTCCTCTGGCACAAACGAAAAATTTCAGGCATTAAACCCCCTGCTTCTCCCCACACTGATGATTCTGTTGAATGCTCATACAGGGAGAGGTTAGGAACAAAGAACTCGAGGGCAAGGATTTTAAACTCTCCTTTCTCAGCCTCTTCTCCTCTCCCCACCCATCTCCTGCAGGAAGAATGGTTTGATTCCCCAACCTGTCTGGCTAATGAGGTGGAACAGCTTGAGCCCATGAGTTTGCTGCTGTGTTGGTACAATTGCTGACAGATCTGCTTGAGTCCCCTGCCCTCTTTTGTCTGTGTGTTCTGTGGTGCTGCAGCGCTGCCGTCAGAGGGAGCGCGTCACCAGGAGTTTTTAAGCACTGGAGTTCCATCCCGAGGGAATCTTTCCCAGAGCTTGCTTTGCCACCCTCACCCCACCAGTGTGCCATGGACCAAGGGCTGACTCAGCCTTAGGCTTTTGCTGCTTCTGGGACAGCTTTCCAAAGTCAGGGAAAACCCATCTTGCTGTTAGTAGCCAGTGATGAAATATGTATTTTTTAACTATTTTGCTCTTGCCCGAGGATAACAGTGATTTCCTGTAGATTCTTCCCAATGCCTGTAGCTAAAGGTGAGTGCTGAGGATTAATACCAAATTGGGGGGGAAACATAAATTTTGGTGTAGGTCCTGGGGATTGTAGAACAGTTTAGGTCAGGAGGGATCTCAGGAAGTCTCTCACTCAAGCCCCTGCTCAAAGCAGGGTTAAGTCAGCTTGGTCTAAACCCTCATCCAGCCACATTTTGCAGCCTTCCAAGGTTGGACATCCCACAGCCTCGTCAGGCCCCTGCTCCAGTGCTTAACCACTCTTGTGAACAGGCTTTTTCCTCCTCTCCACAAAGAATTTCCCTTACTGCAGCTTATGACTGTTGCCCCTTGTCCTTCCAGCGTGCCACGATGAGAAGAATTTGTCTGTGTCTTCTCATCCACCCCTCCCACTGGGTGGGACAAACCCCCTTTAGGTAGTAGGTAATGAAATTCTGATAATTTTGGGCTGGGGGGAGGGTTTGGGGAATAAATTCCATCAATTTCCTTGAGTTATGACCATTTAGAAGCCGAGTGGGCAGCGCAGCTTTTGGAAGTGCACAGAGCAGGAGAGAGGGCTCTGGGATCTGTTCTGGGCTCTGCCCTCAGCCTGGCTCTGTGCCCCTGCATCCTCGGGTGTAAAAGGGAGTTGGGAATACTCCTAGAGCTCTGTGGCATGTTACTCACTTGGCAAAAGGTTTCTGTTCCCCCGGGAGCAACAAGGAGTGAGTTGTGATGCTGCTGCAAGCGATGCTGAGAGGTAGAAACTCCTTTTGGATGGAGTTACCAGGGTGAAGTTTTAGTGTGACCCGAGTGCACTGCAGAGCTGGAACCTCCCCTAGCAGTGCACCAGATGGGAGGTCACTAAATCATGAATATTTAGAGGCAGCAATTCAAGTCTTGGAGAAAATATTCAATTTTTCACATTCCTCCAAAGTTCTTCCTGGGTGCAGCCCCCTCGTAACTGCGAGCTCTGCGTTGTCTCTGCAAACCAGTCCCATCTTCTCCGTGTCTGTGTGCAACCCTCTCCTTCTGTTACTTAGTTGTTTTCTCTTTTCAGTTCTAATGCTTATGGTTTCTTTTTCCAGTATGACAGACTTAACCTGCTCAAAGTAAGAATATGTTTTTCCTTTTTCTTTCTTTTTCCCCTCCCTTTTTTCCCCCCTCCTCTCCATTTTACTGTCTCTTGGTTTTCACAGTTCACCTCTCCCTGTATTCTGACTCTCAGTGAGTTAAAAAGAAATAGAAGAGAGATTTAAGGGCTGAGATTCTTTGGATTTTAGACAAGTCTGTTGAACTTGGTGGAAGCAAAAAATGAGGTTTGAATGTTGGTATAATTAAAGATGTTGGTAAAAATTACAGGTGGTCAGTATAATTATGGATGTCTGTATAATTTTTTTGTGTGGAAGAGCTCAAAAAAGAACCTGCAGAGCTTCTTCATGGAGGACCCTTGATGCAGAGGAATTCAGATGTGAGGAGGAAAAAAAAAGAATAGCTCCTGCAATGAATGCAGCAGAGGGGAGTGAGATCCTGTTGGGTTGTGCTGACACCACAGCATGGGCACCCTGATTTAGAAGCCACAGTGACAGCAGTGCCTCTGTTGTGTGTGTGCCAATTATAGTTTGATGGTGAGGGTTTTTTTTCCCCAGGAATTTCTGAGTTACGCCTTTTGCTCATTAAGGCAGACAGATGGCAAAACAAATCTGCAGGAAAATCACTCCATCTCGGGCCCTGTGCTCCTGAGGACAAGGTGCTGTGTGCATGGTTTAGATTAATTACCTTGGTTCTTTTTATAGTGTAGACTGGGTTGCATAAGGCTTTTTTCCACGTCCTACTTGCAGGGAGGGATGACTTCAACCTGATCCTTTATGAATGGAGGGTATGGCCAAGGATGGAAAAGAGTGGGAAGAAAGAGGAAATTCCTCTGGTTGGCTGATGAGCCATGCTCTGTGTGCAGTCCCTTCAGCTCATCTCCTTTCCCCAGGATTTGGGGAGAAAAATGGAGTGTTCCTCTTTCTAATGTCCAATTTTTGTATTTTAGCCCGTGGGCTGTGTTACTGTGGAGCTTTTCATTAGAGACCAGTGCAGAAAAACTGCGAGCTCTGCAATGGGTCCTACAGAAATGTTGGCCCCAAGAGTGGGATCCGGGTGCCAGTGGGGTTCTGTGGCTGGAGTGGCACCCAGGGAACTGCAGGCAGGGAGATCAGGGGAGGGAGCAGAGCAGCCCCTGTATCCTCACAGAAATCTCTGCTCCCTTCTGATCTCATTAACACTTCTCCTCCTTTCCTGTGGCAGAACATGCTGTGTGTCCTCGGTGGGCTGCCCCAGGGCAGGCAGTTTCTGTGTGAGCATGAGCTGAATTCCCAGTGAAACTCCCACAGCCTCTGGGGCAAGGCACAGAATGTTTCCCTTCCTCTTCCAAACTGGGTGCAAAGCCTGGAAAATTCTCCAAGGTCAGAAGGAAGATGGCTTCAGAGGAGGAAAGGCAGTGAAATATTGCTCTGTCCTTGTGTGCCATCCTCAGCTCCCACAGATGGCGTGTGGAAGTGGCTGGGAGAGGGGGACAGCACAGCTGGAGCTGCCCACCCTCGGTGGGAAAGGCACAGTGCCCCCAGGCTTCACTGCCCTGAGGTAAATCCCCCAAAAGGGGGGATTCCTGTGTACCCTGTCAGCTCTGCCCAGTGTCCTGCTGTTGGAAAGCCAGCCTGGACGGACTGGGAGCGGGAAGCTCATTTCTTCCTCTCCCTCTGCAGATAAATCTCACCTCCAGCTGCAAATGGCCAAGCGTGACTTTCCAAGCTGAGCCAGCTCTTTGGTGTGCTCCAGTGTGACATGTGGCCTGTCCTCCCAAACTGTCTGAAATGCCATGATAAGGACAAAAAAAAATCACACGTGTAGATGATGCAAAACACTGTGCACTGAAATGCTGAAAAAAAAAATAAAATCCCAGCCTTTTTTTCCCCCTTGCTTAGCTTTTCTAGTGATTTTCTACAGCACTTTTCCTGGCTCTGTGTGTGTGTGTCCCTTTTAAAATTGAAAATACTCTTGGAACATTTGCCTTTTGTGAGCAAAGCTGTGTCCCTGCCCTTAGCAGTGCTTCAAGAGCTGTTGGAGGCAGTTTGAGTTTTGCCACCTGGCCAGTGGAAGAATGAAGCCTGTAAAACACAGCTGGCAGTGATGATGATGATGATGATGATGATGATGAAGGTGGTGAGCTCCTCTGTTGCTGGCTGGCACTGCTGGTCTGCACACAAGGTGACAGCATGTCTGTGTGTGTGCATGTGGACAGGCACACCTTGGCCTGAGCTGTCTCCTGTTCCAGACTCCTGCTGCTGGATTTGTCCCTTGCTCCTGTAACTGGGGATAACTGTGTTAGGCCACACTGAAATCCATTGAAATCTTCTGTTTAATCCCACTTTCACTTCACTAATGATTCAAACCAGATTGGAGCTGCTTTCTCTGTCCCTCTTTCTTTGTGATCCTAAGATCTCTGTGCTAACTAATGCTTCTCTTTTATTTTGTCCTTACAGAAAAGCCAGAGTTGGTATAATGTAAGTACTCCAGTTTCTCTTGTCCCTGGGTGCTGTGGGCTGGGCGGGGGGAAGGTGCAAAGGGGCTTTGCAGTGGCACTGGGGCACTCTGACCATTTCCAGGAGGAGGAGGAGGTGGAAATGGCTCAGCACTGGCAAAGGAGGGCTGACATCCTGAGGAGAGGGATGCCAGAGACAGAGAGCAGAAGCTTTGTCCTTTTGGTTGCTCTCAGGATGCTCCCCACATCCTGCCCCTCAGGTTTCTGAGCATGGGGGCCGTGGTGTGGTGGCACACAGAGCTGCCACCCTGCAAACCCTTTGCATCTCTCAGGGCAGTGCGGGGGCAAGAGAGGAATTATTTTCTACTGACCCCATAGAAACACCAACCACCCTTTGCTTCTGCCTTGGTGTTCTTTTCGTGGCCCTGCTCTGGGCACAAAGTCACTTCTGCACGGTCAAGCCCCACCCTCGAGGCTCTGGAGTAGCCATAGGCAAATGCAGCAGCCATCCCACGGTCAGCCACAGTTGCTGCCCTCCTGCAGCCGTCAGACAGCACAGTGGGGACCAGCAGAATGTGTTATTGAGGCTGAAACAGCGTGGGCAGGTTGGGCAGAGTTAGGGGGGCAGAGTTAGGAAGGTGCTGGGTGTGAACAGCAGCGGGTGTAGCACGGGCAGGGAGAGATCTCAGAGGCAGAGAGGGATAGAAGCATTAAAAATAAAATACAAACCAAGGTGGGCCAAACTGGTGGAGAAGTGGCAGGTCAGGACTGTGAGCAGATGCCCCGGCCTGACCTACTGCCAAACCCTGACTCTGTCACCAGGCTGGAGGTGAATTTGGCTCTCACTGCTTCTGCCTGTAGCTGCTGGGCTCCTTTCCCTGCTGCATGATGCTTTGCTGTAGTCTGCTTCTGTGGGTCTCTTGTGTTTTCATGTCCTCTCTATCTTATCTTTCTGTTCTCTTGTTTTTCCTCCATATGTTTTCAGCATGAGAGACAGTACATCCGGAGAGTAAGCACTGGCTGCATTTTTTTGTGGTTTTTCCCCACCCCACCCCATTATTTTCCTTTGTAAACAAAACAAACCCATTTTCTAGTTAGGAGAGACATTCTGGCCAGATAAAAGCAGCAGTGTGAAAGTATGGATGAGCCACAGACTCCAGGAAGTCAGTCGGTCCTACTTGGCAGTGTTATTTCCATTAAAAATTTGCTAATTCACCTCCTTGATAGAGTTTCCCTTCTTTGCCAGCTCCTTCCAGGCAGGATTTTTCTGCCATTTGGACCATTCTGATTCTTCCATTCCTTTCCCCTCTGAGAGCAGCTCTAGAACGGATTCAGTGGAATCTGCCTCTTCACGAAGCCTCACAATTTCCTGTGCTCACTTTCCCCCACTTTCATTTTACATAAACCCCACTGTACCCAGAGTGAACACCCTCCACACTGCTCTCTGTGCCAGCCTTGGGTGCCAGGCACTGCAAACCCAGCCCAAAAAAGAAGAATCCCTGCCTCAAAGAGCACGTGGTCCTCAAGGATCCCCAGGTTTTTTCCTTTTTTTTTTTATTTTTGCTGCTTTTAACTGGTCTTTTTGTCTCTGTAGCACTGCATCCCTCTTTGCCAGTTGGAACCCTCCCTTTCCCTTCTCCTGGATTGCTTTTTCTCTCTTTTTTTTCCCTTAAGATGTCACCAGCTTCTCCTGCCTTGTGTGTTCTCCTTCTGATCCCACCAGTGCTTTTTTTGGGATTGCCATCCCTGCCCCATGGAGAAGTGGGAGGTAAAGGGGTGGAGTGAGGTCCTGGATTGGTTTGGCAGACCTGCCCCTCTCTCTGGTTGTGCTTTCTCTGCTTGGCTTTCCAGAGGACAAATGCAAACTGGTGCAGGTGCACTGTGAGATTGGGAAGAGAACCCCAGTTTGGGAATAAATGCACTCAGCCCTTTGGGGTTTGCTTTGTGTTCATGTCCTCATGGTGGAAGAGCAGAAGGTCAGTGGAAAGGAAAAGTCCCTGAGGTGTTTCTCGTGCCATTAGTGAGGAATTGTGGACATGGAGAGTTTGGTTTGGAAATATTGTGGTTTTTAGGGAGGAGAAATCTGTTGGTCACTCTTGGTTTAACCATCAGTTGTGTCTGCTTTGGGTCGTGTGTCTGCATGGTGAATTCTTGTTAATTGATTTATTATTTTTAAATCATTTTGAAAATAGACCTGAGAGCTTAAAACTAAACTTCCTTTGTAGTTCTGTTTGCTGAAGCAGAGAGGTGCCTTGGTCTGTGCACCTGAGGTGCTCAGAGAGGTGGGAAATTTGTGTTTCACTTCCCTGAGGACACCAGGGGGGAATTGCTCTGTCTGAGGGGGTGTCAGTAGCTCCACACTCAGCAGAAGGAATGTGTCACCCAGCAGCTTTCATTACAATGAGACACAAACTGGAGATACTTTGCTGCCAGGGTAAAATCTCTCTCCTTCCTTCTTCTCTCTGGGATGTGGGCAAAGGGCCCCATTTCTGAGCCTGGAGAGCTCTCATTTCTGTGTCACAGTTGAGGCCCTGAGCCTGGCAAATCTGCCCTGGTTTTCTCATCCTGTCTCACTTGGACTGTGAATCCTTCTATGTCCCTGTCCCTAAATTGGGCTGTGTGTCTCGATATCCTGCAGCATTTCTGCCTTCCTGTAGCAGGGCTTGCTCCTCCAATTCAGCACCAGCTGTCAGGAGAATCCAGAGGGTGCTCTGGAAAAGAGAATAGATAAGATGATCCTGAAAAGTCAGAGAAAACCAAGTGAGATTTGTATCTGTCCGTGAGGTTTTCACTTCACATTTACATCCCAAGGTCTGCCTTGCTCTGTGTTCCTTTATTTTTATCTGTCACATGCTTTGAACATTTTTCTTCCTATAACTGACCTGAGCAGTGAAAAGACACCAATTTTCTCTTTCAGGTGTTAGTAAATATTAGAAAACTGGGAATATTTGCTGTCCCAGTCAGTCTGGGTAGATCAATAGGAGCCCAGTCCTTCCCACCTGTGTTTGGGAGAGCAAAGTCTGCCCTGAGGATTGCAGGGAGTGGGACAGGGGCCCTGCTCCTGCAGCTCTGCAAACAGATCTGTGCACACAGGGCAGCTCTCAGCCTGGCAGGAGCTCAGAGTCTCAAAAATAAACCCAAAATGTCAGTGGGGAGGCAGGTAAAGGGGAGAGCCCAGAGAGAGCCCAGTGCAGGGGGAGCTGGCTGAGGATCCGTGGTGTGTCGTGGTGCTGCAAAGGGCCTTTGTGGGGAACTCTGAGCAGCTCTTGAGCTTCTGAAGAATAACCAAACATCACAAGACTGGTAGGAAATCAGCCCTGGCTGCTCTCACAGTGCTGTGTGTTTTCTTGGAGACCTCGTGGATCCCAGAGCAGAGGTGAAACTCGGCTGCTGGGAAGAGTGAAGTGTGCCCTGTAAGGACCGAGGGGAATGCCTCAGTTCAGGGAGAACATCAGAAACACCTTTCCCAGGGGTGGCAGCCGGAGCCTCCCTCAGCAGCAGCAATCACGTGAACAGAGTTTAATGCAAAAATCCAGGCCTGATGAGTGAGCAAGGTGTTGAAGAGCCCTTTTTTCTGTAAATCAGCACATTCATCTTCTGAGTCCCAGTAACCATTTCATCAAATTATTTCTGCAGCGATGTTAACTCCCTGCCTTTCAGGTATTTTTCATCCTGTCAGATTTTCCATGACTTTCAGTGTGTGGATTACCAGCCTGGCTCAGTTGCTGTACTAAAGAGGCACTAAATTGGAAGTGAACTTTCAGTGCACGTTCGTGTGGTGATGGACTCTGATCCATTTTCCAGCCCAGATGGCTGGTGATTACTTTGAAGCATCTTCCTCTGCTTTTCATTCACTTTTAAAGGGAGAAAAAGGAAAAAGAAGCAACATCTGAGCAACCAGAATGGGTTTAGAGGAGATACTGTGGGACAGGTGGCCACTTTCTTTGCTGGTTTTTCATGTCAGCCCTGCTGTCCCTGGGGTCTAAACTCTCCCACACAAGCAGGGAGTGTGTTCTGTTATTCCAGTAGTTTTCCAGGAGCAGTGTAAAATCATAAAAGTCCATCAGTCATGCAACTGGATAAATTTTCCTTCCCCCTCTCCTCCTGTGCCTCCTGCCAGCTCTGCTCCCTGTTTTCTGTGACCTGTGCTCTCCAAAACTCAGCATTCCTCAGGTTTTGTGTTCTCAGACTTCCCTGTCCCATCCCCCAGCAATATTTGCTTTAAGTTTCCCATGGAGGATTTGTTTGTGTGTGACAGGGAGATGTCACCACAGGGAGTGACCCTTTTGTCCCCATTTCCCCACGGAGCCTCTCCCCCCCCTTGGCAGTGCCATCCTGTCCTGTCTCTGTTTGTGGTGCAGTTAATGTTTGCTGCCTCCAGCTCCAGGTCAGCTCTTCCCATTCATCTCTGCATTGAGGCTGAGGTGGGAACAGAACCATCCTGGTGGGGATTTTTTGGGATTCAATCCCATTTGGAGTTTCCAGCAAAGAGGGCTGTTCAGTGAAGCAGTGCAGGTGGCTGTAATCCCAGTTCTTTGTCCTTCACAGGCTACAGAATGGATTTTTTTTTATTATTCCCTCATCTTGAGGTGCAGATGGAGGCACTGCTTCCCTCTGACAGTGCTGAATGGGGAGAGCTGTGTGCTCCCTGGCAGCAGCAAGGATTTTGGGGTGCAGCTGAGCAGACAGAGCTCATCCGTGAGCAAACTGCACCCCTGGAGTGGAGCGGTGCCTCGGCACTGGCTGGGCTGTTTGCTTGGTTGGTGTTTTCTGAGACCTGTGTGCCCAGTTTGGGAAGGATGAGGGGTTTATTTCAGTGTTTGCTCACAGCTGAGCAGATCTGGGTGCCCTGCTGTGGGCACTGCCTCACCTGAGCAGGGAGATGGACTCAGGGCAGAGGGACACAGGGAGTGCCAGCACCCCAGGCAGTCTCCTGGATCTGCAGGGAGTTCATTTCCTGGAGGAAGCCCTTGCCCTTCATTTCCAAAGTGACCTGACTAGTGAATGAATCCTAAAAAGCCTTATTTTTGGGGGGGAGAACAGTGGGCTCGGAGATACACCCAGGAGTGGTGCAGCCCCTCAGATTTCTGCCCCTGTGGATCTCCCATGGCTGGTTCCTCCCAGCCACATCCTTCAGCCCGGTCTCTCCTCGCTCCCCTCGCGCCTCCCCCAGTACACTCTGTCCAGCAACTTTCCATTACAGGAAACATCTGCTGGGAGGCAGGGCCGAGCCTGGGTTACTGCAGGGCATTGGCCAGCAGAATTCCCCAGCCCCAGTAACTCGAGGCATGTGCGAGTCATTTTGGGATCTTCCCCACCCGCCCCTGCCATGAGAAACACAGAGGCAGAGCCCAGGACAGGCACTGAGGAGTAAGAATCGCTGCTTTTGTGCTTCCAAGCAGGGGGAAAAGCTGAACTCTGAGCTGTTTGCCTTCCTGTTGGGTCCTGGAAGCCGCGTGAGTTGCAGCGGGGCTGGCGGCCGGAGCTGTTTGGGGTTGGAGCTGGCACTCCTGGCTGTTGGCTGAGCTCGGGGGCAGCTCAGGTGCCCTGCACACACCTGCCAGGGCTGCTGCAGGGCATGCCCACAGCAAGAAGCTGCTGAGGCTGCAGCAGGAGAGCACAGAGGGTGCCTGCCAGCACGATTCCCCCGATGAGCCTCTTTGGGAAAAGTCCTCTGGAGGGCAGATCCTGGCTCAGGTCCTCAGGGGCTGCCTCAGACGAGCTGGATGTGGGCAGGAAAGCAGGAGAAGGCACCTAAACTCCTGCCAAGCTGCTGCACCTCTCTCGACTTTGGACATAAACAAGGAAGAGCTGAGTTTGAGTGGACACAGGGAGCTGTGCCAGTGCTGAGGGAAGGAGATGGATTCCCTGCTGGAGTGTGGCTCTCTCTGGGATCTTTTCCTGGATCAAGAGCTGCCATGGCTGCGGTGGGACCCAGAGGGACTTGTGGACTCCTCTCAAGGAAATGTCAGCCGTGGACCAGATGAAATCCCAGCTGTGAGTGTCTCTAAACTGCTTGCACCCTGCCAGAGCTGATGGGGCTTAGCAGAGCCTCTGTTAGGACAGGTTTTAGCCAGGCTGAGTTGGAGGCCCCTCCACATGGAAACTCCTGCTGAGTTGGGCTGCACTGAGCCCCAAAGCTCAGCCCTGCTTATAATCCCTGTTCCCCACTCTGTCCCTGTCCTGTCTGCTTGTTCCTGGAAATCTTGGGCTTGGGTTCTTGCTGGAGCCCTTCTCAGACCAAGATCTTTTCCAGATGTTCAGGCTGGGAGTTTGGTAAGTGAAATTCATATTTCTGTCATCTGCTGGTTGGCAGATTTTACTCAGGGTGAGATCCCTTCCTTTGGGCCCACAGGGCTGGAGCAGGGCTCAGAAGTGCTGAGCTGATGCTGGAATATTTTGTTTGTAGTCCATTGAGTTGGTGTGAGGAACAGGGAACGCTTTTGGGGGCGAGGGGTTGTCTGTGATTTGACAACCAGCCTCAAATCTGCTGTGATTTGACAGCATTTGGCAGCTCTGTGAGGATAATTCTAAATAAACCCTGCATTCCTCCTACCCCTGTGACTCCACCACCATTCTCAAGATGAAGCTGCCTTCTCTAATCTCAGATTTCTGGGGCCCTTGCTGGAAGGCTCCCACCTTTCTGCCCCAGGAAGTCAGTGTGTCTGGAAGAGGATTGTTGGGAAGGAATGGAGATAGAGAGGGAAAAGGTTGTACTCCAGGTGGCTTCTTCTCTCCCATTTTTGGGAGAAAGAACACTGCAGATTGTCTGGGAAATGTGAATTTGCACCTGCCTCTGATCTGAAGCTCTGCCCTCAGAAGATGTGGCTGTTGGGAGCAGCTGGCACGGGGTGTGGGAGGTGTGGGCAGTCACATCACGGCTCAGTAACCCCAGAGAGGAGCCTGATCGCCCTCCAGCCAACAGCCCCGTGTTCCTGAGCCCTTCCCTGAGGCCAGGACACAGAACAAGTGCAGGCCACGGTTCAGTCCCTGGGAGGGCCTGCTCAGAGCCCCACTAAAGCGTGCTCACCACCCCAGCACGTGGCTGTGTGTTTGCGTGGTGGGGAGAGGGGTGGGCGTGGGGAATCCTGAGCTCTTGGTGACAGTGGTTGCTTGAACTTCTCTGGCAGGACCAAATCACCAATTTTTTTGGGGTGAATCACCCCTTTTCTGGGGGAAATCACTCATTTTCTGGGGTAGCTGCGCTGTTGCTGAGGGTTGGCAGGTGACTGATGCATTGCAAGCAGAGCACACGCTGTACCTTGGACAGTGTAGGATTGCAGGGACAGGGAATTCCTCTGCAGCCACAGCTTGTGCAGGCAGAGGTGCAGCTTTTCTACCCTGACTTGCTCTTCCAAGTCAGGTTCTCCTCTTGCTCTCACTCCCTGCACTAAAGCCCAAACCCTCCCATCGCTGGGCTGTGATGGGAGCTCCTGGCCTCACGCTCTCTAAGTGCCTCTGATCCCTCTCCTCCTGTACCAAGGTGTTCCCGTTTCCCCACTCCGTGCCCCTGCCCTCCTGGCTGCCCCTCTCTTCACCAGCCCCTCTGTCCTTTGCAGGTGCTGAGTCCGACGTACAAACAGCGCAACGAGGATTTCAGGAAGCTCTTCAAGCAGCTCCCGGACACGGAGCGCCTCATCGTAGGTAAGGCCGGTGCTTTGGGGGGGAAATCAGAAATCCATCCAGATCTTCCTTCTCCAGACAGTGCCACTGAGGAACAAGGCTGTTTAATCTGCCTGGAGCACAGGCAGAGCCCCATTTCTGATGGGTTTTGTGTTTTCTGATGGGTTTTCCTCATTTGGTGAGGAATGATGTGCACACCTCCCTTTTTCCCCACCATCCCTGCTTGCACATTGCTGTCCTTCCCAAACCTCACCTCCCAGCTGGTGAGAAGCCTGGTGCATGGCATCTGCTCCTGTGTCTTACATAACTGGTGATCCCCTCCTGTGCCTCCCGCTGGCGAGCGCTGCCCGGCCTGGCAGAGGGATGGAAATCGTTAGGGATGCTTAAATTGGGGGAGAAATGCACAGTGACACCAGGAGGCAGAGAGGAGACAGATTAAATCTGGAAATAGCACATGGGATGCTGCAGAGTGACCGGCTGCTGAGGCAGGATCATCAGTCAGGGAGAGAGATTGTCTGTGACGTGCCCTTGGGAGGAGGCAGCCCAGTGGGCGCAGCAGCAGCTGGGGCTCGGCTCCTGCTGGCCCTGCCTTTGCCTTGCTGTGTCGAGTGGCTTCTCCTCTCGATGCTGCTGCTCATCCTCACCTTTAGGCTGTCCCTCCTGTGGGGTTTGTGCTCCTCACTGACCACTGCTGCTCTCCCACAGATTACTCATGTGCTCTCCAACGAGACATTCTCCTGCAGGGCCGCCTCTACCTCTCCGAGAACTGGATCTGCTTCTACAGCAACATCTTCCGCTGGGAGACGCTGGTAAGGCTGTCCCTCTGCTACCCTAAAGCTGGGCTTTGTGCTCAGGTTTGCTTTGGAAGGGCCCTTCTGTTGTTTTTCTCACCCATTTGTGCCTTTCCTGGTGTGTTTCCCTCCCTGGTGCAGCTGACAGTTCGCTTGAAGGACATCTGCTCCATGACCAAGGAAAAGACAGCACGGCTCATTCCCAATGCCATCCAAGTTTGCACTGACACTGAAAAGGTACATCCCACACTGCTGGGGCTGCCCCTTCCTGGCTGAGTGTGGGGAAATACCCAGGGAAAAGGGCTGGGGGCAGGGCTTGTGCTGAGCTGGGCTGAGGCTGGAGCTCAGCTGGGGGCCAGGTAAAGCACGCAGGTTTTACAGCAGCCCATCTCTGACAGAGCTGTTCCAGGGCTCACTCCCTGGCTGAGAGGTGCTGACCTCTCCATGAGCTTCCGTCTGTGCTGTGTGGATGGCTCAGTCCAGCTGGACAGTGACCCCAGACAGACTTGTTGTGTTCTTCCCCTGTATTTTGACTATTTCTGAACTGATTTTTCTCTCCCTCTCTCCCCTTCCAGCACTTTTTTACTTCCTTTGGGGCTCGAGACAGGACGTACATGATGATGTTCAGACTCTGGCAGAATGCTTTGCTTGACAAGGTACAGAGAGACAACCTCAGAGCTGAGCTGGGATGGAAGGGGGGTGATGGATGTGGGCAGGAGCATCACAGCTGGAAAAGCACATAGGGACAGCAAACACCAGTGTTCAGGCAGAGCAGGCTCGTGACTGCAGATGCAATTCCCTCTTTTTGCAGGGAATTCTGTGCTGTACAAACACAGTAGGTGCCACTCTGCTGAGGAGGGGAATCAGGGTCTCAGGAGGGAGTTTTTTGGAAGCCTGTAACTCCACAGTGAAGCAGCACTCAGGAAAGCAGTTCAAAAAGCAGCAGAAATAACTCGCTGTGCAGGCAGAGCTCTCAGTCAGTCTGTGCTCCAGAAGTGGGGAGATGCAGACAGGACAGAAAATGAGTGTTCAGGGCATCCCAAATCCAAGTGAGAGCAGTGGTGGGTGCAGGGTGCTCTGGGTAAGGGCTCAGTGGGTTGGGTTTGAAAATAAATTTGCCCCTGCTGTGCCAGAGGCCCTGTAAATCCTATATTTGATCTGAATATTTGTCCCACAGTGTGTGGGGTATTTCTGGCCTCCCTTCAGCAGCAAGCCTGATGTTACAGTGCTCCCAGCATTTCAGGATGTCCTGGCTGGAGTTCAGGCCATGCTGAAACGCTGGAGGAATGAGGCCCCAGGAATGCCCTGTCCTGAAAATTGTGGTAGGATTTAGGAGGAGGAAGGATCACTTTGCCTCGGGCAGCCTGTGCTGTTCCATTGGCTGTAAATTGAGCAGCCTTTTGAAGTTCCCAAAGAAATTCAGTGCCCCTGGTCTCAAGGTGAAGGCAAAAGGGAGCTGAGACAGGGATAAAGACAGGAAGCACTTCCAGAGCTCTTTTTCCAAATGTGGGCTCTGTGGCTGGCAGGAGAGGGGGAGAAAGAACTGAGTCCAATTTTCCTGATAAGACATGGATGTGAGTTAATGTGTGTGGGAAGGAGGTGGAACAGTCAGACATTTTTCTGGATGAAAGTTCCTCATTAGAGGCTTTTTTCCAATGCTTTTGGTTGCTGCTTTGGGGAGCTAGATGAAAAAACTGCTGCCTTATCCCATGCAGTTACTATAGGAAGAAATTCGAGCCAGCAACTCAGAAGTTCACTGGATTTGAACTGGGAGTGGGAGGTCTTCATTACCAAGAAATCTTTGTCGTTGGTCATAAGTTTCTCATGGGTAAAAAATCCCCTTTCATCCCTGTCTCACATCTTTAAATCACAAGTTTTTCAGAGCCTCATGTTGTAGTCATGTGGTGATCACTGACCTGTATCCCTAAAATCTGGGCTTTTTTCAATGCTCTGGATAATTCATTTTCTCTTTCCATCTGCAGTGTATGCTTTTCACAGGGGTGTCTGGTGACACAAACTCCTTTTGATTGCGAACTGCAGCAGGAAGTGTTTTTCTTTGTGGCTGTTTTAGATCATTTTCTCTGCAGCTGGGATTGTTTAGGCAGCTTTAATTTAAACAAAATTGAAGGAGGAAAAAGAACCTCGTAAGGTGTTGGGGTTTGGTGGAGCAGCAGACATTAAATGGAGGCAGAGCAGAAGAGGAAATGCAGGTTTAGTGCTTTCATTTTTACATTCCAGCATTGTTTAGTGGGAGGTCTCATCCATGTGCTGCTTTGGGTGTAGCTTTTTGGTACTTTTAGGTAACAAGAGATTGTGGCATGGAAAAATAACAGTGTCAGGTTTGGGGGCAGAAGCTGGGCTGATGGTGGAGGATTATCGGTGACAGGCCCTGTTGGTGCTCCATGGGGACAATCTCTAGGCCAGAGATTAACAAAGTAAACTCCATAAAATGGAAATACAGAGTGGGGCCCACAGAAAGCCTCTCACCTCCCCGTATCAGAACGTCTCACTTCTCCTTTCAGGGCAAGGAATGTCCTCCTCTTGGTAATTGCAAACTTTCAATGTACTTTAGCATTCTTGGGTGCAGATGTGTTGTGTTCTGTATTCCCTGTTTCAGCCTCTGTGTCCAAAGGAGCTCTGGCACTTTGTCCATCAGTGTTATGGGAACGAGCTGGGCCTGACCAGTGATGATGAAGACTATGTGCCTCCTGATGATGACTTCAACACCATGGGGTGAGTGGGGAGTGCTGAACTCTGCCAGGGAGGGAGGAAAGGTGGCCCCAGGGGAGCAGGGTGTGCTGCATGCCTCAGAGTGCTGCTTGTCCTGAGAGATTCTGGGGTCTGGCCAAGTGCTTGCTCTGAAATGGGTGATGCCCAAAAAGCTGGAAGTGTAGCATTTCCTTGTGGGAGCTGGGAGGGACTGGAATGCCTGCTCAGCCAGCTGAGCAATTCTAGAAATGCCAAAGCATCCCAGTCACAAGGCCAGGCAGGGCTACATGGCCAGAAAATACTGCTGATGCTTGCCAGTGCCTGTATAAACACCCAAAAAATTGGGGCTTGCTCTTGCCTGCACTGAGCCATTCCTGCTTCTGGACAGCCTGGAAACTTCATAGCAACATTCTCACTTGCTCTGTGTGTGCAGCTGTAGCTGTTGTGAGAGGGGTAACCATAAAAACCTGTGTTCTCTGTGGCGTCCCAGCTACTGCGAAGAAATCCCCGTGGAGGAGAATGAAGTCAACGACAGCTCCTCCAAGAGCAGCATGGAGGCCAAGCCAGAAGCCAGCCCTCAGCTGCCAAAGAAATCTGTCACTGCCAGCACCCTGACCTCCACAGGCAGCAGTGAAGCCCCAGCCTCGGTGAGTTTTCTCCCTCCCCTGGCAGCAGGAATTCCTTTTCCCTGGGATCCAGCACACCCTGCATCCTCTGAGGTTTGTTTATCCTCCAGCTCCTCTTCCACTGCTGCTGATTTCAGTCCCTGGTCAGTGATGTTGTCACTGGGCCTCTCAGCAGCAAGGGCGCATTCCTTTCTGTACTTCTGGATGAAAAGTCTTGGGCATAAAGAGGTTATAAATTCTTCCCTGCCTTCGGTTGTTCCCTGGAGAGCTGCCCTCCTGGTATTATGGCAGAGCAGACCTTGTGTAGATACCACCTTTAGCTTATGCAGGAGCAAAACCAGTACTGGACAATATTGTGCTTGTCTGAACAAAAATCCTTGTGGTGTCCAAAGCCTGAACCTTGATTTTTGGAGAGCAGGTGTTACAAACACTGTGTGGCAAATGTCCTTCTCTCTCCATTTAATTTCCAGGTATGTCAAGGCCAAATATTCAGAAATTGGCTCACAAATGTGAGATTTTTTGAAATAAACCCCATTCCCAGGTGCTGATCTTGCCCTTGTTGTGCCTTGTGCTTGCTGCAGTTTGATGGAGTGCTCCCAGAGGAGGAGGAGGCAGTGGCAGAGAGTCCTGTGGAGAAAGACCTTGGCATTGCCAACATCATGGGAGAGAAGATTGACATCATTGGCCCTGTGAACTCCCCCTCCCTGGACTTCAATGACAACGAAGACATTCCCACAGAGCTCAGTGACTCCTCAGACACCCACGATGAAGGTTTGTGGGGAAAGACCCTTCCATTGGGGGTGTTTCCAGCCTTATCCCATCCCTTCCCGTGAGGGAATGGAGTGGCACCTACTGCAATCCTTTTCTGGACTCTCAGAGTTCTGAAGATGCAATGAACTCCCATTGTGGGCTGCAGAAGGTGAATGTGTTTACATTTTAGGATGTCCCTAAAAATTTTACCACATCCCTAAAATAAGCTGTGTAATTAATTACCCCTTCTGATGTTCCAACTCTTGCCCTGGGGTCAGTGCAGGAAAAGGGTTAGAAGTCCCTCCTTCGGTTTCCTTCTGAAATGCCGAGGTCCTGGTGCTGTGGAAGCACATTCTCCATCATCCTGGAGGGTCATGGCAGGACCCTGAGGGTCTCTTTCCCCACAGGGGAAGTCCAGGCCTTCTACGAGGACCTGAACGGGCGCCAGTACGTGAACGAGGTGTTCAACTTCAGCGTGGACAAGCTCTACGACCTGCTCTTCACCGACTCCCAGTTCCAGAGGGACTTCATGGAGCAGCGCCGCTTCTCGGGTGAGCTGCTGCTGCTGGAGCTGCTGCAGGGCCTGCAGGGGAAGGGCTCTGCCTTGCAGGGGGAGTTTTGCCAGGTTGGGTGACGTTCTGAGCAGATTTGGGGACAGCGTGGTCTGTGCTGGCAGTAAGCAGAAGCAGGCAGAACCTGTGTGCCCATCTGCTTTCATCTTCTAACAGCTAGAATGGCTTTTTTAATAGAAAAAGCAGATTTTCTTATTTTTTATCATCAACTGAAGCCTGATCCTCTGTTCTAGGCTTAACAGTGTGAGGAAAAAGCTCTTCCAGCTCCACCCTGACACTGGCACAGACAGAGCTGCACAGAGAATCCCTTGGCATGTCAGGGTCCTCCTTTCCCTGTGACTGTAGGTTTGCTGAAGGAAGTAAATCCCCAGCCTCTCTCCCTTTCTCTGCACTTGAAAGAGGGGAAAATATTCACATAAAGCACAGGAGCCCTTTGTTTCACACTCAGCTGAGCTCTAGAGCAGCCAGGCTCTCCAAGGGGAAGGAAATACCATCCCCAGCTTGGTTATGCCTTTCCCCAGGGGACTGACCAGAGATCCCTCTCCAGTTACTTGACTGGAATATTGTTTTGTCCTCTCAGATATTATCTTTCACCCCTGGAAGAAGGAGGAAAATGGCAATCAGACCAGAGTGATCCTGTACACCATCACCCTCACCAACCCTCTGGCCCCCAAAACTGCCACAGTCACTGAGACCCAGGTAAGTGAAAGGGGAGCGGGGCTGGCATCTTGGTAGAAACTGCTCTGAGAGATATTTTCTTCTCCTGAGCATGTCTTCATTGTCCCTGTCCATTTTCCTGGACACATTTCCTTGATTTAACTTGCTGCAGCCATGAATAGTTAATCTTGCACTGGATTGCAAGGAAATCACCACAAATTCCCCAGCAAAGCTGATGAGTTTGTGAACGGGGCAGTATATTTTAACAACTGCTTTTCTCACCCACACTGGTGTTTTTTGAGCTGTGGGGTGGGAGGAAAGATGCTGGAGAGAAGGAAAGTGCAGGGAAGAGAAAGGAGAGGGGAGAGCAAAGGGATGAGCAAAGGGAACATCACACTCTCACACAAACAAGTGAGATTGTGACTTATTTAATTCTGAGTTTGGGCTCAACCACCAAGGCACACACCCTGTGTGTCCTCACTGCAGAGCTAAGTGGGAATAGGCTGCAGGAAGAGCCATGTTTTGTCCAGGGATCTGTGCTTAACTCTGTCTGTCCTCTGGGTGAGGTTTGCTCTGGAGCAAAGGGAAAAGCACTCAGGAAGCACTTCAGAGGAGAAAGTGATGTGTTCTTAACGGTGTTCAGAATGACAGAACAATTTATGCTGGAAAGGTCCCTGCTCAAAGCAGGGCCTCCTCTGGTTTTAGCTCAGGTGGGTCCCTGACAAGATATCTGAAGAGGTCCCACTTGGAAAGGTCCCCCCCTGGCACTGTGTGTGACCCCTCTGTTACAGAGCCCTGGAGCCTGAGCTGCTGGAACTGAATGCCCTTTAAAAAGTGCCCATGGGAAGCATTTGGTGAAACCTTTGTTTTTCTCTGCCTTCCCTTCAGGGTGAGCTGTTCACAGCAGAGCTGGGGCGGGCGGGTGTCTCCTGTTGGTAAAGTGCTGCTGAAGGTGCCAATTGCTCAGGGCCGTGTCCTGACCACACTCAAAGCTGCCTTGCACGCTGTTTTTCCTGCAGACAATGTACAAAGCCAGCCAGGAGAGCGAGTGCTATGTCATAGATGCAGAGGTGCTAACTCACGACGTCCCCTACCACGATTATTTCTACACCATTAACCGCTACACGTTGACTCGGGTTGCCCGAAACAAAAGCCGACTCAGGTACCTCTCCTGGGGGGAATGATGAGCAAAAGGCACCTTTGGGAAGGAGTTTTGCTGTTTGGGTGTGGTGGTAGGAGGGGGTGAGGGGGTTATTTCTTTGTCCTGTTGATGGGACACTGCTGCCACCAGGAGTAGGGGCAGGATTTTCACCTGCTGAGGTGACATTGAACAAACAGCAGCTGCAGAGGAGTTAGAGCTGCATCAGGGAGAGGATTTACAGACTTTTCTTGCCTCTTTCTGGGATGCAGGGGTTTGCAGAGCCTGTTATCCCATGCAGCTTGGGATAAGCTACAGGTTGAACTTCCTGGGACTGCGCCTGGGGGGAGGAGCAGAGGAATTGGGTACCGGGAAAAGCTGTATCCGTGTGACTTCAGTAATGATAATCCAAATGTCTGCCAAATGTCTCTCTTGGGGGAGGCTCTTCCTGCCTTTGGAAGGACTTTTCCAGCAGTGCTTCTCCTCTGGAAACATGAGGGGCTGAGACCATTCCAGAAATAACAGTGTGCATGATTATTTCCTGGATTTATGCTGGCAAAGATTGTGAATTGACATCACCCCCAGGAAGCCAAACGAGGGGAATGACTGTGCTTTGTCTCCTCACAGGGTTTCCACTGAATTACGCTACAGGAAACAGCCTTGGGGGCTGGTGAAATCCTTCATTGAGAAGAATTTTTGGAGTGGCCTGGAAGATTATTTCCGTCATTTGGGTAAGAGTGGCAATGACAGTGGCACTTGTGTTTCCCTGGGAGTGGGCAGCATGATGCAGCCTTGGGGTGGCTTATAAGAGGGGCTGCCGTAGCATTTGTTGGTTTTACCTGCTGGAATGAATCAGGGCATCAAATCCTGCTCTCTGTCAGGCAGAGTGGGGTGAAGCTTTGGCAGAAGGTGTGAGGAATGTGGCACACAAACCTCTCGAACTCTGCCAACTTCTTTGGCCCAGCAGAGGGGTTAAACCTCTCTCTCTGCAAAGCCACTCCTCTTAACACTGCCCCTTGGTGCTGCAGAGAGCGAGCTGACCAAAACAGAGAGCACGTACCTGGCCGAGGTGCACAGACAATCCCCCAAAGAGAAGGTGAGCAAGCAGTCCACGGTGCGCCGGCGGAAACGCGCCCACGCCCACCTGCGGGTGCCACACCTGGAGGAGGTGCTCAGCCCCGTCACCACCCCCACGGATGAGGAGGTTGCCCATCGAATCAAGCACGTGGCAGGTGAGCAGCTGCAGACCCCACAGCCTTGGGGATGGGGACAAATGGGGGCTTTGTCACAGAGGGTGAACGGCAGGAGGTGCAGGGAGGATGTGTTGGGGTTGTTGGGGTGAGATGGAGGGGTGGGTAGTGGATATGGGGTTGTCCTTCCCTGTTTCCCATCCCAAATGCATCCCATCTCCTCAGGTTCCACTCAGACACGGCACATCCCTGAGGAGAGCCCCAGTGGCTTCCACCTGCAGAGTGTCTCCAAGCTGCTCCTTGTCATCAGCTTTGTGTAAGTGAGGGTTTTTTTCTGCTTTCCTTCCCAGTCAGCCTTAAACATCTTTGGTTTGTCTGTGTTCCTGGAGTTCTGGGCTCCCTTCTCTCCTTTCCTCTCAGTTTTTCCCTTGTTTTAGCCAAACATGGGCTTTGCAGACCTGTTCTGGGAGTCCTAAAGGCAGGCCTGGGACCTGGCTGGGACAATGACAATCAGGACAGAGGCAACTGTGCAAGAAGAGAGGAGTCAATATCTACAAGAGAAGAAATCCACCAAATAGAAGGGGTTTATTTTTTTATTTCAGGGATGCAGTTTAGGGATTTTCAATGGCACGTAGAAACTGTGTGCATGGGGTTAATTTAAAATAAGGGATTTAATTGCTGACAAACGAGCTGCTATCGTGGACAATGACTGTGCAAAGCTGTCTGGGAGTCACTGGGCTACCACAACAGGGCTCAGTGTCTGTGAGGAGTCTGACCAGTGTCTGGTCTGGAAAACCTTTTCATGTCTGGTCCTGGGCAGTGATTTTGATAAGAGGCACAGTCAGAAAGCAGCTGGACCCTTCAGAGATGATTTCTGCACAATAAGTAAAGAAACCTGAAGCACGAGAGGTTGGTGTGCGTTCATTAGCTCAGCAGCAGGAACTGTTTGGCTTGGGTGTCTTTCCTGGCACACCTTTCAGGATTGGTGCTCTTGGACTGGGGTGTGTGTTCCAAGTGAGCTGGGAACGGGCCCCTCACATCCCTGTGGGTCAGTTTAATACCTGAATTCATTGTATTTACTGTTCCTGTGCCCTTGGGCTGACAGCAGGCTTTATGTAGTGCTGCAGTGCTTGCTGGGCAGGTGCCGTGGAGCAGAACAGCCTAAAGCACTGATCCAGCCTTTTCTGACTTGGGCTCAGCTTTTCCTAAATCTCCACACAGCTTTTAGAGAGGTGGGGAGAAGCTGGGATTTAGGGACTGAAATTCCAGTTCAAGGTGAGCTCCTTTCAGTGTTTCCTGGTCCCAGAGGGGACACAGAGGTTTGCAGCAGCACCCAGCCAGTGATAAATGAGGTGGTGTAAGGCACTGTCATGATGAGAACATAGCAAGAAGGTTCAAAAGCTTCATGTCAGCATCTCCTGATGGTGTCACTTGGGTCACAGAGCCCTCTGTGGTGTTTCCAGAATACTCCTCTGGCCGGTTGCCATCCGCCTGACTGAACTGGTCATAGTGGGCCATTCTTCCAGCAAAATAGCAGCACTATGCAGAGCCAGGCACTAGCCTGGCATTTTGGAATCTGCTCCTGGGGAGGGGTGGAAATGCCTGTGTGTGGTGGGGGGGTGAGAGGAGCGGTGCAGGAGCTGTGCAGGAGCTGGGCAGGGCACGACCAGGGTGTGTTCCCTGTGCCTGGGGGTGGGAAAGGCTGGGTGTGAACACGTGTGAGTGTGTGTGTCACACAGTGCCTGCATGGCCACCTGCTGTCCCCAGGAGCTCAGCTGTGCTCAGGGAACTTCACCACCAGTGCAGGCATACGGATCCCTGTCTGTCCTTCCTGCCTCTCCTCCTGCTGCTCCTTTCTTCCTGCCCCCTGCACTGTCTGAGCCTCCTCCTCTCAGCCCAGTTCGTGTTTCTAACCTGCAGCTGCTCCGTCTTTTCTCTTCCCTGCTCCCATTAGGATCTGTTTCAGGTACTGTCTCTCTCTTTTTTTACCTCTTTACTCTCCCATCTCCCTCCCTTTCTCTGCATTCAGCACATCCACTCACCCAGCCTGTTCTGTCTGAGCTGCCATCCCTGTCTAGCTGTTCTCACACATTTCTTCCACGAGGTGAAGTTTTGGGTGCTCGCTCAGACTAAATCCCCACTCACAGCATGGACTGGGCCTCAGACACCTTCCCAAAGCCCTGGGTGTTGTCCCAGGTGTTCCTGACAGCAATGAGCTTGAAATGCTCCTAAACTGGCTGTTTGCTTGCTTTGCAGTCTGGTGCTGCTGGTCATTCTCAACATGATGCTGTTCTACAAACTCTGGATGTTGGAATACACCACGCAGACGCTCACGGCGTGGCAGGGCCTGAGGCTGCAGGAGAGGTACAGCCACACCTGCTGGGGCTTTCCTTCTTTCTCTTGGATGTCAGAGGCTTTCCTGGCACACCAGAGCTCTGGGCTCTCGTTTTTGTGTAAAACAGCTGAAGGGCCATGAACATTTCCACTGCAGTTCAAGAGCAGAGTTAAGGCCACTCTGCTTCTTCCCAGAGCAGCCCATGGAACAGAGGATGCTCTGTGAATAAATGCTGAGTAATTTTGGGCTAAGGTGGTCACTTCCCCTCCTTTGATGGCCAAACTTGCCTCTGTATGGAAAGCAGAGTCTTTGAATGATCCCTTTGTGCTCAGAGGAGAATGTGGGCCTCCGACACACACACTGTTAGGTTTGTGTTTTGGAAGGTGTGGGTCCAGATGCCAGCAGTGTGTCCTGCCTGAATGGTCTCTGGTCTATTTATAGAGGTTGAGAACATCCTGATTCCACTTTTCTGAGGTGTTTTTGTCCCCTTGTGTCCCTTTTTTGGAGTCCCAGTTGTTCCCTTGCTACACTGGGTTTGACTTTAGGCATCCATAGCCATGTGCTACCACTGTTAGAATTTTCTGCTTTATTCTGCTATTATTGTTATGGGCAATTATTACTTCCCCATAACAGCCCTGCTACTTCCCCTCAGATTGATACTTTAAGTGATTATAGACACTTCAAGTGATTTCATCTTTCTCTGTTGCTCTTGGTGTTTATTTAGACTACTACAACAGTATTTAATACAGAACTTACATCCTGTTTGCACAGCGTGATGTGCGAGTGCTGGAATTATGTGGGTGGCTCCACATGGGTAATTTTTGTGTTGCAGCCACGATTGCTGTGGAAGCATCTGAAGCCATCCAAGCACCTGGAATGTTTCCATCTGTCCTGATTCCACTTGCCTCAGTTCTGTTCTGGGGCCTTAAATGATCCTGAAGGGAAGGGCTTGATACCTACACATACCTGGCATGGAAAAGAGAGCCAGTGCAGCAATTCCTCACAATAAAGAGAAATCTCTGTACAAATTATGTGATTTTGTGACTCTTGCCTGTGTTTTCCTGGCAGGTTACCCCAGTCTCAGACAGAATGGGCCCAGTTGCTGGAGTCCCAGCAGAAGTACCACGACTCAGAGCTGCAGAAATGGCGTGAGATCATCAAATCCTCGGTGATGCTTCTGGACCAGGTGAGGCTGCACAGCCCTAGGCAGGGCTGTGGCCAGGGGGTCACTGTGTCCTTCCAGTCCTGCTCCTTCAGCATTTCCTGCTTCCACCACAGTCCCTGAGCTGTGTCAGCTCCTTTAAATCCATCTCCTGGTGGTGGTGGGTACCACAAGGGTTGTCACAGGCTGCCCTCTAACATCAGAGGGATCCGTGCATGTCAAGGAGAGAACCCTGCAGAGCCAAACATCTTGTATTGGCTCATTTGGTATCTAATCTCTGTCATCCCAGTTTGGAGAGCAGACTGGTTTTACTGGATTTACATGCAGCTTTCGTGGAGGAAGGGAACACACTCTTGTAGCACAATGCCTGGAATTTCGGTATGTGCTCCCTAAAAAGCACATGAGGCTGCTGAGAACATAATCCAGAAATGAGAGCTGCTGCCTCATAAGCCCCTAAATGAGAGCTGCTCTCCCCTAAGGAGAGAGAACTCCCTGCACCCTGCTCAGCCCTTCTCTTGGAGAATTCTCAGTCCCCATTCGTGCCNTAAATATATATATATATACAGATATAAATATATATATTATATACAGATTTTAAGAGAAAAAAAAAAAAAGAAAAAAAGCCTAAAGAGGGGAAGGAGTGACCTCCAACACTGGCTGAACTGGAGCGTCTCTGGGAGCGTGGGGTGTGTGTGTGTGTGGGAGGGCTGTGCTCTCCCAGCACTGAGGTGTGCTTTGGGCCGTGCCCAGCCCTGCTCCCTGGGCCTGTGCACTGCTCCTCTGTAATATTCCTGGCTGTCTGTCTGTCTGTCCCGTTTTTGTTGTCTCAAAGGGAAGCATCAGCGTGAGTGCCCCCACCCCATCCCCTCTCTGCGCATGCAGCGCCCTCTTCACTCTATTANAGAGCTGCAGAAATGGCGTGAGATCATCAAATCCTCGGTGATGCTTCTGGACCAGGTGAGGCTGCACAGCCCTAGGCAGGGCTGTGGCCAGGGGGTCACTGTGTCCTTCCAGTCCTGCTCCTTCAGCATTTCCTGCTTCCACCACAGTCCCTGAGCTGTGTCAGCTCCTTTAAATCCATCTCCTGGTGGTGGTGGGTACCACAAGGGTTGTCACAGGCTGCCCTCTAACATCAGAGGGATCCGTGCATGTCAAGGAGAGAACCCTGCAGAGCCAAACATCTTGTATTGGCTCATTTGGTATCTAATCTCTGTCATCCCAGTTTGGAGAGCAGACTGGTTTTACTGGATTTACATGCAGCTTTCGTGGAGGAAGGGAACACACTCTTGTAGCACAATGCCTGGAATTTCGGTATGTGCTCCCTAAAAAGCACATGAGGCTGCTGAGAACATAATCCAGAAATGAGAGCTGCTGCCTCATAAGCCCCTAAATGAGAGCTGCTCTCCCCTAAGGAGAGAGAACTCCCTGCACCCTGCTCAGCCCTTCTCTTGGAGAATTCTCAGTCCCCATTCGTGCCTGCCAGCCCCGACTCCCCACTCCCAAACCCAGGATTCTGGCATCTATACAGGGAAAAAGGAAATCCCCAAGTTCTCTCCTCTAGGGTAGCACCACAGTGGAGAAACCTCTTGTCTTGCAGATGAAGGATTCACTGATAAACCTCCAGAATGGCATCGGGTCCCGGGACTTCGGGTCAGATCCAGAGGAGAAACGGAAACGTTTCCATTAACAGGCAGGAATGCAGGAGGCCAGAGGACGGTGTGCAATATGTGTAAATAGGATATATAAATATATATAT